>PPMH03000021.1:0-173256 GCA_003707945.3 Taiozyma bovis | reverse complement strand
TACATTAGCATATTCCTTTGAAGCAATGGATTCTCCGGGTGTTGAATTTCAATGTTCTCAATACATCCCTGCTGATTCAAAGACATTTGGTTTGCCTCCTCAATCCTATGCTTGTGATACTATGTCTCCTAGACCTGGTTTCACTTTTATTTCTGGTGCAGAGTACATTGACTCTGTTTACTCTTACAAAGCAAAGAACGAATGGAGAAATTGCAGCCACTTTCTGATTACTTCAATACAAAAGATTCTGATATTCCAAAGCTCTTCCATAGTAGAAATTGCAGATCTTGGTTATGTGCTATTATGCCCTCGTCCATATGTATCTCGGAGACCAGCTTAGGAAGTGGAGAATGTGAAGCACTACAAACGCAATGAAACACCGATCATGACGATCATAATCATTACAGTTAGTTCGACTCAATCATTCAGTGAATATCTCTGGTACCAAAGTAATACACGCAAACCCACCAGGTCGGTCTTCCAACTACCTATTTTTTAGCACTAACCCTTATCGCACACGTCAAGTTATCATGAGAGGATTCTGGATGTGTCAGTTTGAGGTATTTTGTGGGATATTCTCGAGCGTTGTATTCACGGTAACATGTCAGTACCTTGTCAAATAATAGCTGGCTGATAACTTTTAGCAGCTCATCTTTTGTAGACACTGAGGCAACAGCGATAGTAACAGCGATAGTAACAACTCTCTGAACAGCAGGTGGTAAGATTTCACGGACAGATAGAATTAAGGCGATGACAAACATACGTTTCAGGTTTGGATGAGTGACAAAAGTTGTGGAGCCACGTTGATTCTGGAAAGGGCCTTCCATGATCTGTTGAGGTTGAGATTGAGAGTTGACCGGCTGTTGATGATGCTAATGTTGATGTGGTGGTTTCTGTCGATGCTGATGCTAGCACAGCGCTGTTGTTCCAATCGGAGTTTGTTGTGGCTGAGACTGTGGTTGACCTTGATTGAACAGTGATTACTGATATTGGACTTGATTGGCTAAACCACCTAGCTGCTGAGGTACAATTACAGACGGTTCCCCCATTACTAGAGCTACAAGCTGAAATCAGGATACCTCTTTTAAACACATGTAATTGATGTTATCGGCGACTGAAAGGCACGCTGTTTTGTTTAGTTATTTGGTGTTTGTTTTGATTTTTGACCCTGAGTTTTTTTTTTATCAACAGTTTTGTTAGGCGCACACTAAAAGCAAAAAAAGAATTGATAGAAAAATTAACTACAGTAAGTACTTCTTGATTTACACATAAATATCTTTACAATATACTATACAAATTGCCAAATGAGAGACCTATTCTACTGAATGTCCAAAAGCTAAGCACCCTCCACATAGGTTGTGTCATCAGCATCATCATTTCCCCGTTGGTTGCCAGTTCTTTGTCGTTTACGGGCGTGATCGTTGTCCTCTTCTGAACCATCACCATAACCATCACTGTCATCATCAACAGTAGCATATCTGTTTCTACGCCTGTTAACCTGCTCTTCTGATTTAACTGCATCTTCATAATCATCTTCATCTTCTGATAATTCTGAACCTGTCATACAACGATCATCAGACCAGTCACCATCAGATTCATCACTCATCCAAATCAATACCAGTTAGCAAAAGAGAGTGTGTGTCTCCCCAATGCAGGAAAAACGCTAGGTGGAATTCCAAATTCGCCGAAGATGCAGCTCTTGGAATACCACCCATTGAGCTATAAATGGCCCTTGTGGTAGCAACACTGTTACCAAACACCGTTGGAACGGAACCACGAACAACCAATTCAGATTCATACCAGTCCTGGCGAGCTAAATGAGAGGATAATTGAATCATTATCTTTCTTAGTGACCGGTAGTTATGGGTATACCGTTTGTTTACACACCATAAAGGTTCACGCCTCTTTTTGGGTCACTTCCCACCCTTGCTATTGGGTGAGCTCTTCCTCGCGGCGCCTTTTTATTTACAAGACAATCCTTAATCCTACCGCTTTAAGCTAAGCATGCACATACTGTTTTGATAATTTGATGATTGTAATTTCTCTTTACATTCTTATCCATCTCGAACCACTGTCTGTTGGCTCTAGTCTTATCCATCAGTCATTTCCGCTCATGATTTGTTCCAGTTAAATGATCCAGAAATCGAGAACATTGGTACTACTAAGTCCTTTGGCTCCATTTCCACTACTGGTACGCATTTGACTTCGAGGTTGGTGCTGACTACAAGCATCAATGTATTGTTGCTGGTCGAGTCAAGAACGTTGTTATCAATTAGGGCAACCTTTACACACAAATCACCTCGAACTTACTTTAATTTCTCTCAAATGTATAATTCTAACACCGATATCCATATTAAACCCACTTTTCTGCATCTAACTAGCCCAATAACTACACTTTGACGCCAAAATCTACCAGACTTGTTTTCTTTAAAATTTTAATAAATATTATCATCTTTTATAATTTTCATTTTTAAAACTATACGTCTCCGATTCCATGAAAAGGCCACAAAATGAGATAAATGCCTAAGGTGAAGAATGCCGCGGTACCTCGACGCCACAAAATCACTATGGAACATACCATAAGCACCCTCAAACACTACCAAACTCACCCATTCATCAAAAAACCCTTCAAACTTATCACAGATTCTCAAAACTTTCTGTTCCACTGCCATATGCTCCCAAATAGTGGCAAAAAACCTCCCCATTAGCCCTCCAATTTCGCGGGTTTCCCACAGTCCGATCACTATTACCCCCTTGGTCACCAGTAGCTCATTATCCCCAAGTATTTTTCATAAGCTTCCGGTTGCGGCCATATCTAGCAGAAAGCACCGTTTCCCGTCCGATCAACTGTAGTTAAGCTGCTAAGAGCCTGACCGAGTAGTGTAGTGGGAGACCATACGCGAAACTCAGGTGCTGCAATCTTTTTTTTGGAAGCCCTTTGGGAACCCACTACAATCTCCCCTGACAGAAAACCCACCAAAGTGGCTCTTTTGACTACGTTAGACAACCCCCTTATGGTCTTTTGCCTCTTGGAGGTGTTTAAATTTTTTGTTGTATCTATATGCCTTTTCTTATGCCTGTAGCCCTTTTAAAGAAAATCAAAAAAGACCGAATCATGGCTTGGTAACAAAAAAAAGTGGTTAAATGAACAGTTTACACCGGCTAAATGGAAATCGAAATTCTAATAGAGTTCCTTAATATGCGTGGGGCTTTAACGCTTTGACAGTTAAGGGTGACGTATCAACTGATGACAGCCCTAACACTGATTTTGCTGCTGTAAAGGTCCCAACATAATATTAAAATGAAAAATATCCTGGCTTATGGTTGCTCACCACACATCATCATTGTCCACCCAGAAGTATTGAACGTTTCCACTATATTGATTTCACATATTTAAGTTACTTCGATTACAATGACACTTTAAACTGGAGTTTTGGCCGAAGATTTTCACTAATTTCGAGTTTGCATACTATTATACCAATTATCATCCAATCCGAGAAGTAATGAACACTCTCACTACATTGGTTTCATATATCTGGCCATTATTGAATACATTTCCGCTTTGAACTGGAGTTTAAGTGTAATTTTCATCTTGTTGCTGAGCATTTTCTTCGGGCACTTGTATATAAATCGAGCTCTACCAATAATTATCCCCACCGAGAAGTACTGGACTCTGTGACTTGAATGATTTCACATACTCAGACTACTTTGAATACACTGACAACTCGACGTGTAGTTTTGAGTGCATTCCAGGTGTCGTTGACGGACTTTTTTAGCAGTTTTGATTTCACACACTATTTATCATACCAGTTATCATCCTCACTGAGAGGTATCATGCTTTGTAGCTACATGGGTTTCACATATTTAGCCTAGCTCAAATACCGTGACACTTTGAACTGGAGTGTTTAATGTGATTGTGGTGTGGTTGAAGGGCATTTTCGTTCTGTGCTTTTATCAATATTGTGCACACTAGTCTGCCAATTATAGCTCTGAGGAGGAGCTGGAGCAAATTTGATTTGAGGCGTTGTTTTCATCTGCTGCGATGAGAAGAGGTGATATAATCAGGATTGGTTTAAGTGGCACGGGGAAGTATTGTGGATGGTGAAACCGAGGCCATAAATAGGTGATGATGAAGGTCACTTGCGTGTGGCAGCTTCTGTACTATTTGTGAATCAAGTTGGAGATTGCAGTTGGATATTGCAGTTGATGTGACAGATCTTGGCGGCGGCTAGAGTTTCAGTAACGTCATAATTGGGTGGTTTTTGTTCTACCGACAAAGTTAGGACTGGGATGTAACTCTTGCAATAGATGATAAGTGTTATGGATGGGGTCATAGGATATGACATCTTGGAAGAACATTGAGGTAATCAACTCAAAACAAAACTCTTCCTTAAGAGAGACCCCTGAACAGATCTTTGAGGTATCAGTATATTAGCCCCGTCATCTACTGAGTTTCCTTCAAAGCAGGTAGTGGTGGTTCATCAAGACGTACTGGCAAATCAATCCAATGACTCGCCTATAGAAGAACTTTACAAGTTCTTCAAATGCAAAGAGAGAGCACTAATGCTCATTTCATTGAAGCGATGCGATATTAAGACAAACATACATAGTTGTGACCTTGAGTGTAGGATCTCTTTGGATCGATCGTTGATAAACTCTCTTCAAAAGAGAGATCTGCACATACGAGCAAGAGGGAAACAAAAGAACAAGGAAAACGTATGGGAAGCTGCCATAGTTCTGTGGTATAAGGGATTACAGAAGGTCATGAATGGGTATTGTGGTCTGTAACCCAACACAAAACCAAAGGGCGATTTATGGGCTATTGATAGTTAATAGGCTGAGAGGTGAACTGTTGTGAGCTACAGATAAGATTTCAGACAAGAGGATTATCCAAGCTTCACTCAGAGAATGCACAGTTCTGGTATGGGTCAAAGTTGGCTTTCAACTGCATAAATAGGAAGGAAATTTCTATGGAACAAAACAAGAATCAAGTCGAGGCATACTATATAAATCAGGAAGATATGTATTGTTGAAAAGGTTCATAATAATTTTGTATTTTGGGACCTGAAAGGCCTGTAAAACAAAAGATTCTGAATTTTGAGTAGAGTAGCTTGTAGAGACTTCTGAGCAAAGGTAAAACTCAATCTTCTTATCTCTACAAAAAGCAACAAGAATCAAAATGATGTATTTCAAGGCCCTCTAGCGCGTTATCAAGTTAGTATCAATTAGATAATAACGGGATACTATCTCACCCTAAACTTGTCACACTGCCTTCAATCTTCTTATAGTTCAAGCCACTCAATTTCTTCTTCAACTCATCGGATTTTCTTGTGAAATCTTCATCACTGCCTTCTGTCCATCTAAATCCATGCAATGGATGCTCTTCAAATAAAAAGTTTTGTCCTTTGATCCCATACAAGTTCTCTCTATATGTACCACCTTCAACTGGATAATCATCCCAAACTAGCCCTCTTCTTCTCAACTCTGGTAGGACCAAGTCAGTTAAATCTTCAAATGACTGGGGAGTAACTGCTGGGGCAAAATTGAACCCGTCTAACCCACCAACTTCAACCCAACTTTGGATTTCATCCGCAACCTCCTGGACCGAACCAATAAATAAATCGGTTAGACCCTTGACAGAAACAAAGTGAGCAAATTTCTCTTTATTGATGGGGCCCTGGTGCAAGATCTTAGTGCAGAAAGTTTTCACTTTTTCACGATGTTCAATATTCTCAACCTGTGTCAAATCAACATCATCGTCATATACTGAGAGGTCGACACCCATCCATCCACCAAACAAAGCCAAAGCACCATCTTTATTTGTATACTTAGCGTAGTTTTCAAATTTCTCCCATGCTTTCTCGTTTGTTTCACCAACAATAACCATGGCAAAAGTAAGAACCTTCAAGTTATTTGGGTCACGGTTGTACTTCTCCTTAGCAATAGTCTTCACGATCTCAACTTTCTTCTTGATACCTTCTAAAGTTGCTCCAGTAGTGAAAATGATTTCGGCAGCTTTAGCAGCAAGTTCCATTCCATTTAGTGAAGAACCAGCTTGAATAAGCACTGGGATACCTTGTGGGCTTGGTTCAGTATAACTTGGGCCTGGAACTTGAAAAAACTTACCATTGAAGTTGATCTTTCTGACTAGCTCTGGATCTATATATGTTTGTGTCTCAGGATCCTCTTTGTTAGCATCCACTCTGAATGATGACAATAACAACTCTGTAACAACTTGAACATATTCTTCTGTCTTCTCATAACGGTCAGGGCCTGACGGCAACTGGGCGCCATTTAGCAAATTTCTTGCACCACTTTGTAAATAAGAGTTCACAATGTTCCACGCAACTCTACCATCGGTCAAATGATCTAATGAAGCTAGTCTTCTAGCAAATAGATATGGGTGTTCGGAGATTGTACTGAAAGTGATACCAAAACCGACATTTTTAGTAACAGCTGCCATGGCAGACACAGCAGTCTCTGGAGCTATCCCCGGGTGTTGATTACCAGCTTTGACCCCAGTTTTGAAGTTCTCTGGCCCTTTGTAAATATCATATGGGCCTAAAACGTCTGCTAGGAAGATAGCGTTGACTTTAGCAGCTTCTGCTCTTTTGGCCAAATCAATCCAATAATCCAACTTTTTATACTGCGAGCCCGTACTCCCAGGATAGGCCCAACTCCCAGAAGACTGTGAATTCGGGACTGCTTGCTCAAAGAAGTTGATCACAATTGGTGTATTCTTTGTGGTTCTCTGTTTTTTGGTGATAGTCATTAGCAAATGGTGATGTAGGTGCAGAAAAGCCACATGCCCCTACAGTTGACGAGGGTAGGGCCCTTAGTTTATAAGAGTAAAAACACGGAGCTGTTAGGATTTGCACATGGCAGATGGTTAATTGTGGCTGTTAATGAGGTGATTCAACAACAATGATCCTGTATTATGTAACATATTAATAAGCTATGGTTTATTCATAAACTTAAGTGCACAATACTTGAATAGAGAGAGAGATCAAAGGGAGGTTATATATATATATATGTACCAGTTGCTACATCTCCTAGGCGTTTTTCAACTTCCTAAATAAACATTGATCGAAGTCTTTGTTAAAGCGTGTACAAGAGATTACATGTCAACGTACAACCTTTAATAAGACATCAAAAAACGCCTCTACTACGTTTCCCGTTTGGCTTCTAAGTTATTGGACTTGGCCCTGGCTTATTCATTCTTTAGGATTCAATCCTGGTGACTGCCTAGATCTTTCTGTGGCGTCCCATTCACCCATCGTATACCCATCATATGACACCCAAGTGGGATATTTGTAACTATTTCAGTTTTAAGCTCACCCGACCCGAAAGAACAAGGTACCTGTCAATATGCTAAGTAGAAACTCGGGTTCAGAAAGGTAACTTTCCTCGATATATATGGCTCATATTACGCCACTTGTTCCTGCATCCCTGCTGCTGATCCTTCGGCTGTGTCAACTTGGTTAAAAATAATATCATTAGTGGTTTCTTGTTTTTGTCAAGACATTAATGTAGTCTGATACATAAATTAAAGGCTAGTTGACAACTTTTTTACCAAATGGTGATTTCGTTTGAATTGATACTACAAATCAGTCAACTTATGCTTACCTTAACTTGGCCCTTTGTGATAGAGGCTGTTTATCTTCCAACCTTCTTACAGTAGTGCCAGAGAATCGATCTGCTATAACTTATGGCATCATTAATGCCACAGCTTAATCTTGAGGAGGCATATAGTTTCAAATGTCCATGCTGTGAAGTTAAAACTCGTGGATATACGTACTATCCAGTATCGATATTGAAGCTGAGCCAGCCGACCGATGACCCGACTATTGCAGACTTCACTGAAGATCTGGTGCTGCCAGGGTTAACAAATGTACATATAAATGTTTAATGATCCACATTTTCTCTTACAGGATAAGCTTCAGAAGAGTACTGAACAATATGACGTCCAGCTCAGCTATTCAGATCCTTGATCAAGGAGTTGGATATGGTATTCTTATTGGTGTTGGTGCCTTCTTTGCGATATTTATTGTGATTGCCACTTGGTTATCACATCGTTATTTAGGTGAGAATGAGAATTCGACTGAAACTTTCATGGTTGCTGGTCGTTCTGTGGGGATTGGTCTAACTGGTAGTGCGGTAATGTCTAGTTGGATGTGGGCCACTGTCTTGATTTGGTCTGTTCAGATGGTCTACAGTTATGGTATTGCCGCTGGGTATTTGTACGGTGCAACACAGACTGTCCAGATTGCTATTCTATCTGTTATGGCAGCAGAATCAAAGAAAAAGATACCTGATGCCCATACTTCTTTAGAAGTCATAAAATTGAGATATGGATCTGCTACACACATTTTATACATCTTCTTTTCGTTGGTCAACAATTTGTTATCTTGTTCCGCGATGGTTCTTGGTGCATCATCGGTCTTCATTGCCCTCTGTGATTTGCATCCCGTTGCCGCTAACCTCTTGATTCCATTTGGTGTCATGTTGTACACCGCGGTTGGTGGTTTGAAATCAACATTCTTGACAGATTACTTGCACACATTTATCTCATTGGTCATTTTTATGTATTTCTCCACTGCTGGTGTGATGAACAAAAAGGTCAATGGTATTGGTGACCTATACGACCAAGTTATTGCCTATCAAAAAACATCTGGTTTATATATTGAAGGGAACTATCAAGGGTCATTATTGACAATGAAGTCGAAAGGTGCTTGGTATTTTGGGCTAATCCATAGTATCGGTGATACAGGTTTATCGGTCATGGACTCATCTTTCTGGCAAAAGGCGTACAGTGCCGATGTCACTGCTACTGTTCCTGGTTATATCATTGGGTCTTTGGCTATATACGCCTCAAGTTTCCCACTGGGTACCATTTGGGGTCTATTGAATGTCATCATGGAACATACACCAGAGTTTCCTTTACCTAACGGTATGAGTGCTGAAAATATTAGTAATGCCCAAGGTTTGCTATTCACCCTGGATGCAGTACTTGGTAAGAGTGCTGTTGCAGCAGCTTTATTGACTATTTTCTTGAGTGTTACCTCAACTGTGAGTGCTCAAACAATCAGCGTTTCATCGATTATTAGCTTCGATATATACAGAGCATACATTGGTAAAGATGCACAAAACCAGAAACTTATTGCTATTTCACATTTTGGTGTCATCTTCTTTGGTTTGTTCTCAGCTGCCTTCAGCATCATGTTGCACTACACAGGTGTTAGTGTGACCTGGATGTCCTATTTCTACTCGATGGTAATTTGTCCTGGTGTCATTCCTTTGCTAGCCTCCATTATTTGGGATGGTCAAACCACCTTAGCAGCATTCGTGAGTCCTATTGTTGGTTGCTTTGCTAGTTTGGCAGTTTGGTTAGGTACTGCTAAGAAACTTTTTGGTGTTGTTAATATCAATACTACAATGGAACAACAACCTTGTTTATACGGTGGTTTGACGGCTTTGTTTTTACCTGGTATCTTAACTGTTCTTATCAGTTTGTTGACTCCAGGATACAAATTCGACTGGGAGGTGTTAAAAGACCCGAACCTGATCATCAAGGAGGAGGATGAAGTCACAGATGTGGATGAGAAGGTGTCTTCCAATGAAGATGAAAACCATCCGCTTCAAGAAGAGATAGCACCAGATGAAACCAATGAAAAGGCAGGAACTGATTACACTAAAGAAACAACGATAGTTGACTTTAATACGGCTTCTGATGCAGAAAGCGATGAGGATACAAAGATCTATAGAAATGGTTTAACCAAGACGGAGTACGATAAGAAGGCAAGTAACCTGACTAAATGGGCATGGGTTTACGCAATTGCTAATATCATTGTCACTCAAGTTCTATGGCCTTTACCACTATATCGTAATTACGTCTTTTCAAGAACATTCTTTAAGAGTTGGGTCACTTTTTCAATCATTACAGTTTACGGAGCTTTCTTGGCTGTTGGTATCTACCCCTTATGGGATGGTAGACACAGTCTTATCAAAGTGGCCAAAGGTGTTTATAATGATTTCTTAAAGAGAAAGAGATAAATGACTGGGTTTTAGGTTGAGAACTTTATATATAGAAAGGTGGATTAAGTTTGGCTTATGTTGTGTATTCGCGAGTATTAAGATCTATGAATGGCTTACCGTTAAAGTACCTTGCTATATTAGTGGGAGAGTAACTAGGTTTTGTGATACCACAATCACTGGACCAGGAAAATCCCAAAATCCCCCTTTTCCCTATAGAAGAGAAGGAGCTGAGGGGAACTATTAAATATCGATCTGTATCTATATCAAGCTATCAAAAATCCAAGTAACAGTAAAAGTATTCTCTTTAAGACAATTCGGTAACAATGACTTTACTCAATCAAATAGGAAAAATGAGGAAATGATCTAGTATATACTGTATGGTGGATATATTATGTTGCATCGCTTACTACATAAACCTTGGTGTCAAAAGAAGCTGGTGATTTACAATATTGCCTACATTAATGGTACTGCTTAAAATTTGCATATAACTAATCAATCTGCACCGATAAATTATTGGCAAATGAGAATATCAATGACTGTCGGACTCGATATGTTCAACATGTTCAACACCGATCTTCTTTGTGACTAAAGAATCATCATCATTGACATGTTGTAATGGAGTGACAGTATCACCAAAGACATTTGCAACTTCTTCCAAAGTTCTACCTGAGGTTTCTGGATAGAAGAAGAACACGACCAAAGACTCAACAACCAAGATACAACAGAACACAATGTAGTATTTCCACTCAATGGCATCCATGGCAATTGGGTTAACAAAACCATTATAAATCAACACAATGTTCATGGTTAATTGGAAGATGTTGATACCTTTAGATCTGTGGGAGTAAGGTAAGATTTCAGTGATGTACAAGAATGGAACACCGTTAGCACCAATATTGTAACATAAGTAGTACAAGAAAATCATAGCCAGGACACCATTACCTAATGATTTTTGCTCAAAGTTTCGTTCTTGGTTCACAGCTGACAAAATCGTCCAAATCACGAATGTGGTAAGCATACCCATCAAACAAGTATTGAACATAGTTCTTCTCTTAAATCTATTGACAACGGAACAAACAGCACAGGAAACGACCAAGTTGTAAATCATTAGACACATGTTGATTTGTAGCTGCTTTTTCAATTCAGTGATACCAATTGAGTTCAAAACTTTGTTCAAGTAGTATGAAACTAGACCATTACCAGATAATTGCATGAAGGTAGCAGTGAATACAACCAAGAATAATCTTTTTCTGTAAGACTTTTTAGTCCAAAAGTCAGAATAACGTGAGTTGGCACCAGCATGCTTTTCAGCTTCTAAAGCAGATTCAATTTCGGCTATTTCCATCTTAATAAATTCTTGATCTCTTGGATCTCTGGAGTTACCAACGTGGTATTTACTCAAGATAGCTTCAGCCTTGTCAATTTGACCCTTAGCAACGTAGTATCTTGGTGATTCTGGAACAAACCAGAAGAATGCCAATTGAATGGCAGGGGCTAAAGCTTGTAAGAATGATGGGATTCTCCATTGGTGATTGTTGTCAATCAATCTTGTCAAATAAACGACGATAGCAGCAATAGTGGCTCCAAAGTACCAGCAAATGTTGTAAGAAGTAGTAGCAACAGGACGATGAGTTGGGAAAGCGATTTCGGAAATCAAAGTTGGAGATCCAACAGTGGCAATACCACCACCCATACCAATAACCATTCTTGAGCATAAAAAGAAAGCATAGTTGGTACTTAGACCTTGTAGAACGGAACCAATAACGACCAAGGTTTGACCCAGGACAATAGCAAAGCGTCTACCATATTTATCAGCGATCCATGGGGCAACAGCAAAGACCAAGATTGTACCAAAGATTGTACCGTTAGATAGGGCCCCTAAGACTTGACCAGTAGGATGACCCATATATGGTGACCAGTGTTCCAAAGATTGCAAACCATTCAAAAGAGAACCATCAAACCCGTTGGTGGTGGATGTCAAAGTGATCAAGAACACGGCAAAATTCAGCTTTCTAAAGTGAGGAACACGATACCATGGTCTATGTTCAGTGGTGAGGTTAGTTTGAAGGACCTCAGGAGCTTCAGGTTGAGGATCGAAGGACTCAACTTTATCGATATTGCCAGGGGAGGACGACATGATAAGTTATGGAATAATAAATGCTAATATTATATTTTCTTGGGAGATGGAGCTAACTGCAAGAAGGGATAAATGAGGATACCTGGCAGAGTTTAAATACATCGACCAGCTGGGCAAGAAAGTGTATTGATCATGACTGAAATCAACAAAGAAGTGATGGAGCAGTGAGCAGGCTGCAACGAGGGGATTGCGGAGTAGTCAGTCATTGTTGGGCGAATTCAGGTGTATGAGTTTTTCCGATATTTCGATCTTCGGTAGTGTGTAGATCCGAAATGAGATGCACCCCAGAAAACCCTTATTGAATCATGACTCCTTAAAACGGAAGTGCTGGGCCCGCCTTGAACAAAGATGGGGAACTGACTGTACACTAACAAGTGTAAGGGGGAGGGAAAGAGCAAGATCTGTTATCTGAGACCTGGGGGGCAGTTGGGGCTAAATTTTCCCCATCCAGAGCTTTGATAACAATCGTAGGGCTGTTTGATGAGCTCCCATGAAGACCTCCTTTGTAACATCATGGTCCATGCACAAGACTTTGCACAAGACTTTGCGCAAGACCCTGAACCTGAGGGATGGGTCCATAAGTGAGCCCACTTCCAGGTCACACACCCATGCATTTAGCCACCAGTCTTTGTTGCAGGTGTTTGGCCTCCAGAGCTTCTCCGCGTATCTCCGCCATTCCAGTTCGCAACTATTGTCGCGGGTTGTTACAGATCAACAGTTTTCTCAATCTCAGCCTTACAGCAAAAAGAAAAACACCGTGTGGTGGTTCAGAAGCTGCTTCTTCTATTCCTTTTCTCGTGCTCACTTCCAGGCTGCGGATGTTTGTGAAGGATCGTAGTAAATTAGACAACTCCCTCCAAAGAACAGCCTTGGGTACGGACCGCTAAAGATTGGCTTATTCCTGAGTCCAGACATGGCCGGATAAATTGTCGCTGAATCTGGGGTAGCAGGTAGGTAGGACCTTCCACAATTAACGAAATGTCACCATCCAGGAAATCTCTTGGATTGCTCAAATGTCTGAGAGAGGAAGGAGATGCTTGAGGTAGTTAAAACTCTGTGTTCGCTCCTCATCTTCCTTTCGATGGTTCAAAACTTTGAGATATATCTGAACACGTAACAATCATGTCCGGTTATTTGAAAGTCAAAGGAACAAAGATCGTTGATTCCAACAACAACCCAGTCGTTTTGAAAGGTACTGCCACTGGTGGTCATTTAAACATGGAGAACTTTATCACTGGTTATCCAGGTCATGAAACTGAGCACAAACAGGTTCTGAGAAAGAAAATCGGTGAAGAAAAGTTCAACTACTTCTTTGACAAATTCTACGAATACTACTGGACTGAGAAGGATGCTATCTTTTACAAAGAAGAGTTAAAATTGAACTGTTTGAGAATTCCGTTTAACTACAGACACTTCTTGAACGATGATGAAGATTTGTTCAAAATCAACCCAAAGGGCTTCGAAAGATTGGATGCTATCATCAACACTACTTCCAAACATGGTATCTACACCATATTAGATTTGCATGCTGTTCCGGGTGGCCAAAATCAAGATTGGCATAGTGATTCAGGTATTCATAAGGCCTTGTTCTGGGACTTCAAACATTTCCAAGATGCAATTGCCAACTTATGGGTTGAGCTTGCCAAATACTACAAGGACAACACTTGGGTCGCTGGTTATAACCCATTGAACGAGCCTGCTTCATCTGATCACTCCAAATTGGTCAAGTACTATGAGCGTTTGGAAAAGGAAATCAGAGCCGTTGACCCTCACCATATCTTATTCTTAGATGGTAATACTTATTCCATGGATTTCCGTCAATTCCCAGACACTCCATTACCAAACTCAGTTTATTCAATTCATGACTATTCCAGATTTGGCTTCCCAAACCCAGAAAACACCTTATACCAAGGTACTGCTGAGGAACAAGCCACTTTGAAAAAACAATACGAAAGAAAGATTGAATACCAAAAGAAACTTCAAGTCCCAGTCTGGAACGGTGAATTCGGTCCTGTTTATGCATCCAAGGAACGTGGTGATAAAGACCCAGAAGTTACAAATAAGGCTCGTTATCAAGTCTTGAAAGATCAATTGGAAGTCTACAAGCACGGTGATCCATCTGGTGATGAATCTCCAATCTCATGGTCTATTTGGTTATATAAGGATGTTGGTTTCCAAGGCTTAACCTACGTTGATCCTGAATCCAAATTCTACAAGGTCTTTGGTGATTGGTTGGTAAAGAAAAAGAAGTTAGGTTTGGACAGATGGGGTAATGATTTAGCTCCAGAGTATGCTCCATTATACAATGATTTGGAACAACATTTCAAGGACAACATCCCAGAGAAATATCACCAAGTTTTGTATCCAACCCAATGGACAATCAAAGACTATTTAGCTCGTGCTGTTAGAGACACTTTGTTCTCCCAATACTTGCAACATGAATACGCTGACCTATATGCTGGCTTGAGCTTTGAAGAGTTAGATGAGCTTGCTGCATCCTTCAAGATCGAAAACGTCAAGAAGAGAGAAGAGTTGAATCAAATCTTGAGAGAGTACTAGACTTCTGGTAAGCCATAGTTAGTGACGCTTGTATCATTTACATCTGTTCTTGACTTGCATCTCCATGCAGTCAAAACATATCTATTTAGTACCAGTTAATATTTCTTTGATCACTACCGGTATTCTAGTACTATTAAGCAACATATATAATATTCTTGTGAATGTCACTATATACAATTATGATCTCCCAATTGTATATGGCATTCGATGAGCTAATTGTATCTTCGTATATACATCTTTGAGCGTCACTTTGGGCTCAAGCTGTACAGTATTTGAGTTATTTTGGCCCCATAAATTTCAGTGAATTGAAGCTCAATACCAGCACCTCCATGATACCACTGGCTCATACAGCCGTAAAAGACAATATTTCTTGTCCTTATTAGCTGAAACATCACTTTCACAGTTTACTGGATGAATTTTCCTTGCTTGAGTGCTTCAATTGAAACTTTTCGAATCTCACGGAACCTAGCACCACCTAATGGAGTACCACCATACCATCTAGTAACAACAACCACAACTCCGTCAATCTCATTTTTGTCTAACACACTTAAAATACATTGACCAGCACCTGACTCACCACAGTCTGAAAGACCTTTATCGGTAGCTGAAACTCTGTAGGCGTACATTGAAGGGTGTGATGCTTTGGACAATTTTTCATTTTGAACCAGGCATGAAATCAATTCAGAGACCTGTTTGGAATTATCGATTCTATGAGCAAAAGACACAAACTTAGAACTCTTTAGCACATGTAAAGATGACCGGTGCCACATCAATTTTAGGGAAAATCGGTAGTCACTCTTCAAGCTTTGGTGAGCTTCGGAGATAGGTTTCATCTTCAACTTTGTATGTTAGGGGCACACTGGTGATATACATATCCATAGCTATACAGCATTTACAGGAGAGAGATCAAAGGCAGAGTATAAATTGAATATAAATTGAATACTGGTCACAAATGTCATAGACCAAGAGAGTGTCAAACCTGACAACTTTTTGGAAGCACATGACATACATGACATAAATGTTATTATTGGGAACGAAATTTACTAATTCTGTCAGAGAGATGATATTCATTGGTAATAAATGATCTTGGAATAAATAGGGGAATAAATAATGTAAATAATGTGAAGGAGAATCACCACCACTTTGTTCTTTTAACTTTCTGGTCTTGTGCTCGTAGTACTTCTTCTTCTCTTTGTTGCATTATTCTCTCTGCTTCGATATAATGCTTTCTTTCTGGTCTTTCTAACGCGACACCATTTTCTAAAGCGACATCATTAATAATACCTTCACCAGCACCAACTCTAATATCTCTTCTAAAGACAGGCTCAGAGTTCAAATCATTCATTTCTTGATCACTCAGCTTCCCGAGCATCCAGAATTTGAATCGTAATTGAGATCTGTAGAGATCACTAAAGATGTTCTCATACCCATCATTCCAACGATGTATAAAGATACCATATCCAACAAGTCCAACAACTAACCATCTACCTGTCAATTGGACACCCCTATCGAACCTTGTATAGTTATTGACCCTCCTTAAAGTCTTGAATTGGCCTGGATAAAGTTCACTGTGTGGCCTTGGAGTATACTGCAATCTTGCCATTGTTGTTTTCATGTGCTGATATTGCGTTGCGTGTTTTGGAACTGTGGACCAGTTTGATTCCCTACCAGGAGTCTTGAATTCACTAGGATAACCTTGCGGTGGTCTCTTTTCGTGCGGGTCATATGGGTTGTAGTTGGACCCGTCAGCTGGAGGAGTCCATCCGGGAGGATTGGACTTTCTTTGTAGATGATACCAATCGTCTGTCATTGGTTATATCCTGAAATTGTTCATTTCGGGGTCAAAGACTTTAAACGATTTTTATTTATGGGGTAAGTTTATTTTCGCGATTATTAGTTACCTTAAGGCTCTTGAACGATTGCTGATATTGTGTATGGAAATAGATGTTCAACACCATCTCAAACTACAAGGAATATTTGAGTGGGGCATTAGTGTCAAGCGTGTGACATATGGTCTGGTGACGTAAGTCGAATATTAATTGGCCAGACAGGTAGCGAAAGGGATTTTGTTAAGGACACTATTACATGTTATAAGGAATCAACCATGGTTCATTCTTAAAGTTGTAATGAAAAGAAACTCATTTTGCCCTTAAGCAGCTTCACATTGCATATAGCCCTTATATGAAATAGCTGTATGATATGTTTGGTTAGTTAAGGGTTCAGTCAAATCACTTTCACATCAAACGCTTTTCCTATGCAAAGATTTCCTCACCTTGCCTCAATCGACAATCTTAACCAAAGAAGGAGACTTTGATCGTTCAAATGATCTCCGTAGCACTGAAAACTTCGATTCTATAGTGAATTCACAATCTACTTATGTGTTGGCCCGTGATGAAACAACGAATTTAAGGTTTGATCAGGGAACGACTATATCGTGATCTAAACCTTAACGGTTGACACATATAAAGTCAACAGAGGCAACAGAGGGCTTATTTTGTTTCCAGAAGTAGAAGAAACCACACAATATAGTGTCCTCCATTCGATATGACTGCAATAAAGGCCTATAGAACATTGAACTCCTTAGAGGAATTCCACCATAACTTCAACGCTACAGGGTCTTACACATCGTTTGTTCTTGGTGTCAAACTGAGTCAAGATATCAGGAAAAATATGGATACATTTCTTGTATCCGTAGATGAACTTATAAATAACAGGAAAATGCTCAGATTACAAGTTTTCCAAGAGAAGAATACCCTGTACTGCGTTGAGATTACAGGTATTGATCCCGCTACTGTTGTTGAGTCCGTTGATGAAATTTACTCTGAGGAACTTCTAGCAAAACTACACCCATATGGGTTTAAATATTCAGTGAAGCAATATTTATGGCACCTGATTGTCACAAAGGATAATTATTTGCTTTTGAATGGGGATCATACATTTATTGATGGTAGCACAGGATGTTGGATATTGGAGGAACTTGTTAGTTTATTGAATGGATACGATATTGACCCAGACACTGACAAGTACAAGTCATTGGAAAAGCTAACCAAAGTTTCTAAGGGCTTTGCGTTGAAAACACTCTGGAATTTACATGCACCTCTGTCTGTTCAGAAGTTATTCGAAAGAGGTGAGGGTAAGCCATATAATATGGTTTCAGGAAAGTGCTGGACATTGTTTAATGAGCCTCCACTTTGGGATCCTACATTCTCCTCCATCAAACGGAAAATTTCCCTTGACAAAGACCAAATGACGAGCATGAAGTCTTTGATTAAAGAACATGATGTTAAATTCACTAGCTATCTAATCTATGCCATTCTGAGCTCATTTTACACAATCACTGATAAGCCAATCCGGGGTTCAGTTGCAGTGGATTTACGCAAATACTTGAATCATCAAGTGAAGACATATGGGGTTTATGTCACTGCTCTGTTCCTACAATTGCCTCCATCAACAACTGAAGAGATAGATTGGGATTACATTAGTTATATTAATAGTATCTTGAATGAAGACAATCTTCGTCAAGGTGCCCAACTGATCGGTCTCCTCAAATATGTGAATACTCGAAAGCTATTTGAGAGTATGAAGAAACAACCACGCCGTAACTTATTTGAGGTTTCCAATTTAGGAATTCGTCCAGACTTTAAGAATGATAAATGGAGTATCACTGATCATGTTTTCTCACAACCAGGAAGTCAAATCAATCCATTTGTTACACATGATATCATTTCAACCTCTGAACAGATCCAGGTCAACCTGAACTTTGTCAAAGACTTTGAACCTTTCTTAGACCAATACTTTGAAAAATTTCAAACTTTTTTCGAGTTTTCAGACTAGTTCACCATTATGATAAGTGTTACCTCTCGAATACTATTGAACTTTTGATGATTGATCACAAATTAACGTCCTAGACTGCCGATTCCCTGAGTCTAATAGTATTAGGAATAGTATTATCATGAGCGGGTATTGAATTAAATTAGCTCAGCTAACTCAGGTTTCAAGTGAGACATTTAAATTCACAACAATATTTTCTGCTCTTCATGGCGTACGAGTAAAGATTGAGAACAATTAAACATCGTTGAAACAAAGACAGAAAACACTGATGATCTGATTAATTATATAAATAACACTCGCCATCTCAACCTTTGTTTCAAACAAGTCTTTGTGAAGACGGACGATTTTTAGAAGAGAGAGATGCTGATAGAATCAGAGACCTATAAGAAGGACGAAAATGTCGAGACGGAAGCATCAGACAAAATGCTAACTTGCATCCAATTGCCATCTTTTGGAAGTTTATGTGATCAAATTGCTGAATATCATGGAGGTGACCGTTCTTTTCTAGACTTTCCCCATTTAGATCATGAAAAGATGCAAAATCAATCTCGTTTTACACGTTTGAGTTTGGAACATGATCAGCTCTCATTGTTGGACAGATTTAGCTTTGGTGGTGATGTTCATCCAGATAAGCCGCCAAACTCTTATAAAATGGATATGCTTCTTATCCTGGCAGAACTGGACAATTTACTGACATCTTACAACGATTTCACACCGATAGTAGAAGAGATCAAGAGAATTGTTGACTCAGCAGATGATTTGGATACTATCAAAACTGAAGTTGAAGAGCTTCTAAGTGACTACAGCACCTCTATCATTGAAGCCAATCGTCTCAATGCTGGAAAGATGAAGGAACATTTCAAAAACATTTTAGAGTTTAAGCAGCTTTCCATACCACTTGACGAGAGCAGACGTACTAGTCCTTCTTCTGTTGCAATGGAACTTTCAGCAGTCTCAAGAAATACAACCATTTCTCCAAGCTTGGATCAATTTTCTAAAAGATCAGATTCCCTCTCCACAGACACTAGTGATGTACAAGGTTTCTCATCTAACTCACAATCACCTCCACCATCAAAACCGCCTAGAGAATCGAGAGTACAAACACAAAACAGAACCTTGAAATCCCCAAAGGGTGCAGTAAGTGAGTGTCAGCAATGCGGTACTTCTGATACCCCGGAATGGAGAAAGGGTCCAACAGGTCCAAGAACATTGTGTAATGCTTGTGGCTTATTCTATGGTAAGTTGGTTAAAAAGTTTGGCACGTTCGATGCTGACAGGGTTATGCAACATAGGAAGCCAGATGGGCTTGATATCGACAGAAGGGTTCCACCAACTCTTTCTGAAATTTGCTGATGGTTTAAATACAAAATAATTAGGTTGATCTCTACTGTAATCATTGTGTAGTTTTGCTCTTAGCTAATCTTGAAGAAATATTTAAAGAAAGCCGGTATTATTTTCTTCAGCTGATCGAACTAAGAATCCTTCGATATTGGAGTGATTTTCTCACTTATATAACCAACTTAAGAATATTCAAGATAATGCAGAATGACGCCGTTGATTTTTTTAGTGCAGTTGCCAAATCACAAAAATTCCAGAAAAATCGAATTCACTCAACTTTCAAAGGGAAGCTCGTGTCAAACCCATAAGATGGCCTCTCCGATCTTTGTATCTAAACCAAATCCAAGCCTTTCCCGCATTGCACTTCTCAAGGGAGCTCAATATGCTGTCTTGGGCGTTTACAGACTTTCACAAGATCAATTTATATATGAAAACCCTAGATATTTCAAATTCACTCTCATTACAATAATGATTTCAATCTTAGTCCAGGTCTTCCTTTCAATACCAAATCTACTGATTAGATTGTGTTGCTTTGCCCTGGAGAATCTGTTTGGTAAAGAAGCTGAGTATGATCATTTAATCCAAAAAATCAACTTCATTCAATCAGAACTGTTACATTTACCTCAAATAGTCCTCCTGCTGATATACTATCTTTACAGCGTTACATTCGAAGAGATCTTTCTTAACGGGCTGCAATATATCGACAGAGTTTCTGCTGCCACTAAACCATCAAGCTCCAGATCACACTACTCCACTTGGTTGCTCAAAGCTAACAAGATTGACCTTGATAATCGTTCCAGTCTGTCGATCAACGTATCTCAATACATTCATTTAACCACCTCCCAACTGAATTATTTGTCTCCCTTAGTGAAGTCATATGTAAAACTTGCTGTAACAAATATTGTTCTGTATACAATCTACACTTTTGCCCCAGCATCGTTGAGCAAGTTGTCAATTTCATTTTTTGTTGCTAGATTTTTCAATCCACACACTGGTACTTGGAATTCATTCATTATCTTTTTAATTGGTTTATTTATCCCACCATACTACTGCATCAAAGTTTATTCTAACTTTGTTTTTGTTCGTATTACAATTAGATCATTGCTTGTTGTTCCATATTTTGAGCGTTTGAAACTAAATGAGATACAAATGGACAATTGGATCGAGTCTAGAATTGGGCTGGTTATTGGATATGGCGCATTCTTTCACATTTTGTCCTTTAGATTCCAGTATATTGCATTCTTCTTGGTCTTACTAGAGCAAATGGGCCTTGCCTTTTTCATCTACAAAGCATCAGATCCTTACCCAGAAGTGATGACAGATACATGGCTTTTAACCCAGATATATTGGACTAAGATTTACCAGAGGCTAACGTGTCACAGTGATGGGTTTAAACCATTACCTGGCTCTTATATATTCACCTCAAAGTCCTCACCATCTCCAAGCACGTCAGCTTTCAATACCCCTGTTTCTTCCCATACAAATTTGAAAGATTTCAGATAAAAGTCACAATAACAAGATACTAATAATCTCAGACTTCCTGAATTAAACACTCTACAGCTCTACAGCATTTAGAATCCTTTAGAATTTATAGAATCAATTGTTTGATCCTGTAACGTATGCTGATTATATAAGCATTTCTTTTAGAATTTCCTTATAAGAAAAAAAAAATATACAGAACTTTTCCCAAAAATCATCAACAACCAACAAGTTCACTTTCAACGTCCCCGAATCAAGACATGTCCGTGAGTTAAGTTAATACAATCTCAATAATCCCCAGTTACTAACACAGTATAGCTGAATATCACCAACCCAAAACCTTTCATCAAAGAATTAATTGGTACCAAAGTGCTAATAAAACTGAAGTTCAACAACACAAGTTACAAAGGTGTGCTTAACTCTAGCGATAACTATTTCAACATAAGTCTGTCGGACCCAGAGGAGATTGTGGATGGGAACAGTACGAAATTAGGTAACGATCTATTTATTAGATGTAATAATGTGCTTTACATACAGGAAGTTAAAGAATGAATATATACAAAGAGAAATACCGATTTTTTTTTATATGTGAATTGTAAAGCTTACAATCAATAAGAATCAAACAGCCAGAAACTTACAAGCACAGAATATTTACATTATATCAGCTTTTTTTTATTTACTTAAAAAAATCTCTATGAGCTTTTGTTTTTATTTTTAGAATGGAATGTGAGGTTAAATAATCTTTGATTTAAATATGTCATTTTATAATTCATCAGCAAATGGTAATTGTGAGACATCACCAAGGGCAACGTAGTTGAATTTACCTAATTTGAAGTTACCAACTTTAGTAATGTCTAATTCAGTTGGAATCAAGGCTAATTCATTTTCTAAGGCTAATTTGGTTTGAGTGTATGGAATAGCAGATTTTAATTCAACACCAGCTTTTAAGGCACCAGCAACCTTCTTAATAGCAGATGAGACAGATGCAGCATCACCTTTAACGAATAAAGTGAATAGACCGGCTTGGTTGTATTTGTTCAGCTTGGCTTCTGAGACAGCAGATGAGAATTGGAATAATGGAGAAGTCAAATATTGGGATAAGACTTCGTAAGCAGCGAATTCAGATGTTTTAACTGGAACGGCAATGGCAGCAACTGATTCACCGGCGGCTCTGATTCTTTGTTCAACACCTTCAAAGAATTTTGGAGTTGATGATTCTAATAATGAAGAACCTTGTGGTAATTGATAAAAATTAGAGTCTTGGATGAATCTTTGTAAGTCACCTTGGTTAACACCTTTAGCAATGATTTCAATGTTTTCTTTGGTGTAAACTTTGTCGGAGAAGTCTTTGATTTCATCTAATGAGACGGATTCAACACCATCATAGTATAATGGGTTACCTAAACCTTTTCTGAAAGATAGAGCGTGTAAAGCTTCGTTGGCTTGGTAGATTGGGGTAGCCAAGGCCTTTGATAAGTCATATTTGGCAGCTGGGATGACGATTTCTGGTAATTCGTGAGGTCTGAATGAAGTTTTGTACAAGACATCACCCAAGGCATTGACATAGTATGGTAAACTTTCCTTTAGGAAGTTTGCAGTTAAGTAAATGGCGTCTCTGTCAACGTATGATTTGAATTCACCACCTAATAGTTCAGATTCTCTGGTCAATCTCAAGGCAGATCTTTGTCTTGTGTTTTGGAAATTGAATCTAGATAGTAAATGTGATAAACCATCTTTTTGGGAATAACGAGAACCAGCACTGACCTTAACAGTTAATGATGAAATTTTACCGGTAGAGTCTTGGGCAGTGACCTTTGTGGCATAGCCTCTGGTGGATTGCAAACTAGCTCTTCTGAACATTGTTGAAGTGGTTATTTGAAAACTTGATCTTCCAAAGTTTACTGTGAGCCTTTGTTTTTTCACTTTTCGTTTTTTCAGCGTTTTTAGTATAATTGAAAATTCCTGTGTTTTGATTGGGTGGGGGAATTCCGGGGTTGGTTATGCGTTTTTTCTCACGTGATATAGTCGGGAGGATTTATAACATAGATTGGCAAATCCGGTCAAGAATTCCATTTCTGGCCATTTAATTGGGAGAAGTTACATTATTTTCTTATTTTTTTGTTCCATTAGATCTCAGCATAGCTAATAGTCTCTACCATTCTCAATATTCCAACTCTTTTATATACAAGTCACCTTTTTTAGTGTCAACGCGGTAAAATTTCAGTTGAAATTCCTCTTCAAAAAAAAAGAGAACACGAAAACATCAAATTCCTGTCAAAACACCTCTTCTATTGTTTTGTTTATTCCCTCCCTCCCACCCAAAAAATGGCTATTGAAAACTCCATTATTGTCCCAGCTTACCATGAGAAGCTAAACATTGCTCCATTGACCAAAAGACTATTCGCTGCCTTGGGCAATGCTGAATCCAAGAAAACCGAATTAATCTTTGTTGATGACAACTCCAATGATGGTTCAGTTGAAGAAGTGGAGGCCCTTCAAAAACAAGGTTACAATGTGCAAATCATTGTCAGAACCACTGAAAGGGGTTTAAGTTCTGCTGTTCTAAGAGGTTTCCATGACTCCAAAGGTGAATACTTGGTGTGCATGGATGCTGATTTACAACATCCACCTGAATCAGTTCCAGGTTTCTTGAAGAAATTAAGAAACCATCCTTTCGTTATTGGTACCAGATACGCCGATGGTGTTGGTATTGACAAAGACTGGCCGCTATACCGTCGTGTTATCAGTTCTGGTGCCAGAATCTTGGCTAAACCTTTGACTAGTACCTCTGATCCAATGAGTGGTTTCTTTGGTTTACAAAGAAAATATTTAGTTGATAAGGACATCAACGCAGCAGGTTTCAAAATTGCATTGGAATTATTAGCTAAATTGCCATTACCAAAAGACCAACCAATTGGTGAATTCGGTTACTCATTCGGTGTCAGAACCGAGGGTGAATCCAAACTGTCAAGCAAAGTTATGATCCAATACTTGGAGCAGTTGAAAGACTTGTACTTTTACAAATACGGTGCCGGTCCAATCTTTGCCTTCCTACTAGTTTTGTTGGTTGTAGGCCTATACATTCTGAGCCAATTAGCCCAATTGTTTTGAGCCCCCATTTGTATATCCATTTCCCACTTTTTATTCATTATGTATTGTATATGTAAGCGAAGATTTCGCGATCTCCAGAAAAAAATGACAGCAACAAGCCGCCCACCAATAAATCACTCCTGAAAGTAAAACAAAACAACACAAAAACTCATAAAAAGTCCAACGCCACCCATTTTCCACCCACATCTCCACCTACATATCCACCTACTGACTGCCCACTGCTTGCTCACTGCCGCCATGACTACTGTCCTGCTCAAAGTCGACGGCTCCAGTGCCAGCGCCAACGCCAACGGGGTCATCTTCCTCCCAGCACTACCTCTGCCTACCAACTATCGTAAGGGCGATGTACTCTTCATGCTACGTCTATTCGTCCCAGGCTCCTGCCCAGTGGCCCGTGATGGTGTCGTCTGGATCAACGCCCCTCAGAGCAGCAGCCAGCCCTTTGATAGGGAGAAGTACTCCAAACTTGTCATTCCAAGCTCCTTCACCCAAGACGCTGAAATCGATGTCGAGATCTACCAACCTGGAGCTTACAATTACTACGTGTCATACAGAGACTCGGACAACCAATTGAAAACCACTAGAAAGTTTTACTTTGTCGTTCCTCCTTCCCTTTACATCAAGGGCAACTTCCTACCTTTGAACTCTATCGCCCTGGAGTCAGTTGTCTCTAAATGGCTTGGTCCAAGGTCCAATTGGGATGCTATCTTTGAAGAGATCAAGGACAAGGGCTACAACATGTTACATTTTACCCCTTTACAACAAAGAGGTGAGTCCAACTCTCCATACTCCATTTATGACCAGTTAACCTTCGACGATGGTTTGTTCAAGAACACTGAAGATGTCAAGTCCCTTGTCAAGAAGCTACACCAGGACAAGGGGTTACTATCAATCACTGATGTTGTCTTCAACCACACAGCAAATAACTCCTCTTGGCTAAGGGAACACCCAGAATCCGGTTACAACGCTGAGACTGCTCCTCATTTAATCTCTGCTATTGAATTAGATGGTAAATTGTTAGAATTCAGTTCCAAATTATCCGAGTTGGGATTCCCAACTATATTGAATGGCGTTCAAGACTTACTTAAGATCATGGAGGGTATCAAGACACATGTCATAAATGAATTGAAACTATGGGAGTTCTATGTTGTCAATGTTGAAGGTACTCTTGCTCAACTTGAGAAGGTTTGGAACTCAACGTCTGTGGATGAGTTGGAAAAAGTTGATATTCCTGATGATGTCAAAGGCTCACTCGTCAAGTTGTCACACTTCATTGCTAAAAATGCTGGTGCTTTCAAACTGGGTGAGCGTTATTCCAATACCATTAACCCACTAGAATTCGCCAAGATCTTGAACTCTGCCTACGAAAGTTGTTCTTTTGATGAAATCAGATCGAAAGCTGAAAGCTTGTTGAATGAAATCAATCTTCCATTGTACAGAGATTATGACACTGATATTGAGGATATCCTTGAACAATTATTCAACAGAATTAAATACCTAAGAATCGATGAGCATGGTCCAAGATTTGGTGAAATCACTTTGAAAAATCCATTGTCTGAACCTTACTTCACTAGATTCACCGGTACTGATGGCAAAGAATACCAACTGGCCAACAATGGTTGGATTTGGAATGGTAACCCATTGGTGGACTTTGCCTCTGATAAGTCAAAGAGTTACTTGTTAAGAGAAGTCATTATTTGGGGTGATTGTGTTAAGCTAAGGTATGGCTCAGGTCCACAAGATTCTCCATACTTGTGGTCAAGAATTGAAGAATACGTTAAGATCAACGCTGAAATATTTGATGGTTTTAGAATTGACAATTGTCACTCAACTCCATTGCATGTTGGTGAATATTTCTTAGACCTTGCTAGAAAGATCAATCCACATTTGTATGTTGTTGCCGAATTGTTCACAGGTTCTGAAGAAATGGACAACCTTTTCGTTGAGAGATTGGGGATCTCCTCCTTGATACGTGAAGCTATGCAAGCTTGGTCAGTTGATGAGCTATCAAGATTGGTTCATAGACATGCTGGTCTGCCTATCGGCTCTTTCCAACCTCTACCATTAGATGATTTTGCTTATCCGCACTCGGATGTCTCAGTGGACAACACCTTATCGGAAATTCAGATTCCAAGAATCTTAGAACCGACAAAGACACATGCCTTATTTATGGATTGTACTCATGATAATGAAACACCATTTGATAAGAGAACTGTTGAAGACACTTTGCCAAATGCTGCTTTGGTTTCATTATGCTCGACTGCCGTTGGTTCTGTCTTTGGTTATGATGAATGTTATCCACATTTGCTAGACGTGGTCAATGAGAGTAGAACTTACACTTTTGGTTCAGGAATTGGTGCTATCAAGTCCAAGTTGTATAAGATCCGTAAAACCATCTCAGACTCCAGTTTGAACAGTGAAGATCATGAAATGCATGTCCATCATGAAGGTCAATTTATCACACTGCAAAGAGTCAATGCTAAAGGTGGTAATGGTTGGTTTTTAATAACAAGAACTAAATTCCAAGAGGAAGGTCATCAAGAATTACAGCCAATCGTTCTAAAGGGTACAAGTGCCTCGTTTGAATTTGGCTATTACTTGGAGAAGACTGGTGATTACGTCCGTGATGAAAGTAAGATCACCTCTGTTCCTGTGAAAGTCAATGATCTTGAAGGACCTGTTATTGAGAACATTGATGGTGACACTAAAATTACTTTACCAGCTCATTTCCCACAAGGTTCCATTTTGGTTTTGAAAACTCAATTTAACTCTGTTGATGCTGAATTGGATGAATTCTTGAGAAATGGTGCCATTGAAGCCACCAAGGGATTGACTTTGTATGATTTAAACAATCTGTTATACAAGTGTGAATCTGAGGAACGTGACGCCAGTGCTGGTCAAGATGGTGTCTATGATATTCCAAACTTTGGTAGACTGGTCTATGCTGGTTTACAAGGTTGGATTTCAGTTCTCCGTGATGTAATTCAGAACAATGACCTGGCACATCCTGTTGCTGAGAACTTAAGAAATGGCCATTGGGCTTTAGACTACACTGTTAATAGATTGGGTAAGTTTTGTGATGGTGATGGTATTGACTCTCTGAAGAAATGGTTAACGGATCGTTTCCAGCGTATCAAGGTTGTTCCATTCTTCCTAGTGCCTCGTTACTTTGCATTGGTTGTCGGTATTGCTTATGAAGCATTGAGATTCCAAGCTTTGAAACTATTTAACTCAGACATCCAAAATGGTAACTTATTCATTCAAAGATTGGCTTTGGTTTCCATCCAAATGGTTGGTCACATGAGATCAACTTCATTGGCACCTATGAGAGCGGTTCCAAGTTTAGCTGCTGGGTTACCTCATTTCAGTTATGACTACATGAGATGTTGGGGTCGTGATGTTTTCATCTCTGTTAGAGGTTTGTTACTTGCCACTGGTAGATTTGATGACGCTAAGAATCACATCTTGAACTTTGCCTCAACTTTGAAGCATGGGTTGATTCCAAATTTGTTGGACGCTGGTAGAAATCCAAGATACAACGCTCGTGATGCTGCTTGGTTCTTTTTGCAATGTATCCAAGACTATGTTGAGATTGTTCCAAATGGTGAGGAAATCTTAAAATCTAAAGTGAAGAGAAGATTCCCATTAGATGACAGATACATCACTCATGATGACCCAGAAGCCTTCAGTTATGAGACATCTATTGAAGACGTTATATATGAGATTTTATCTCGTCATGCTCAAGGTATTCAATACCGTGAAGCCAATGCTGGTCCAAGACTCGATTCACAAATGAAAGATGACGGTTTTAATGTCCAGGTTCATGTTGACTGGGAAACTGGTTTGGTCCATGGTGGTTCTCAATTGAACTGTGGTACTTGGATGGACAAGATGGGTGAAAGTGAAAAGGCTCATTCTAAAGGTATTCCTGGAACACCAAGAGATGGCGCTGCAATTGAAATCAATGGTTTATTGAAAAGTAGTTTGAGATTTGTTATTGAGTTACATGGAAAGGGTTTGTTCAAATACACTTCAATTCCAGATACATCCAAAGGTGAAGAAGTCTCATTTAAGCAATGGAATACTCTATTACAAAACAACTTTGAGAAATGTTTCTATGTTCCACTAGACCCATCAGATGATTACAAATACAACGTGGACCCATCCATCATCAACAGACGTGGTATTTACAAAGATCTTTACAAATCTGGTAAACCTTATGAAGATTATCAATTAAGACCAAACTTCCCAATTGCTATGGTTGTTGCTCCAGAATTATTCACGCATGAAAGTGCAATTGGTGCTCTAAGATTGGCAGATGATGTCATTAGAGGTCCCTTGGGTATGAGAACTTTGGACCCATCGGATTTGAACTACAGACCGTATTACCGTAACAGTGAAGACTCTACTGACTTTGCCACTTCAAAAGGCCGCAATTATCATCAAGGTCCTGAATGGGTTTGGGTGTTTGGGTACTTTATTCGTGCATTCCACCACTTTAGTGCCAATGATGCTCGGTACTTGAGATCTGATGGTGAGGTTAGCACAAAATTATACAGAGAATTGTTTGATAAGCTACAAGAACATGGTAAATGGATCAGAGAGAGTCCATGGGCTGGTTTGACTGAGTTGACCAATAAAGATGGTGATTTGTGTGATGACTCCTCGCCAACGCAAGCCTGGAGCGCATCTTGCCTGTTAGACTTATACTTCGACGTGTGGAGGGGAAAGTTGTAAGATAGATTGTTAGAAAGAAGGGTTATAAAGCTTACATACCAACAATTGTACTCTCTCTTGTGTATATGTTTATCTTCTGTGTGGTGTCCGGATGTGTTTCGCGGCAAGAGCGATAACGAGTTTTATTTTAGGAAATAACGTCACAATTTTAATAACAACACCAACTTTTGATAACAACACATCAAGAAGCAAGGACCTCAACCGTTGATTGAAGGCTCAGAAGTACTGGAATCTCCTTCATCTTCTGTACTTGCGTTGCTTTGCGATCTTGATCACATGGTCATTCTTTTGAGGTTGTGATGTCTAATAAGAAGGATAAACTGGGGCAAGTGATCCAGAACTTCTTTGTGAAGGCAGCCAATACGATTATACAATCCCGGTCCTCAAATGAGCTTGAAGAGACAGCAAAAAACGTCAAAGTCAACAAGTGGTTCAATTTGGAAACATTTGACACACCAAGAGAGGATCTAAAACCATGGAAATCCACACAAAACACCTCACCTATTGTGATAGAAACGTACCTTGATCTACGAGAGTTAACGATCAAGCAATCCGTTGTTCTTAAAGATGAGCAGGATAGCCCTTGGAATATCAACATGAAAAAGTCGGAGATTGTGATGGAAAGGTGGCTAATAGAATTAGAACCATCAGGCTCAAATGATGTCAACACTGAGCTACCACTTTTATACAAGAAGCTGATAATAATGTTCCGCTACCTATACACCATAACAAAGATACTACCCTTATACAAACTCCAGAAGAGGCTTAGAAAAGTGAACTTGACAAAGTCGCCGCTGAAGATTGGTTTTAGGATTTTGGACGGTAACAGACCAATAGTCTCTAAAGGGAGAATTGGTTTGAGCAAACCAATTGTGAACACTACTGAAGATCATCTGACACAGAAAGTCATTACGCCAGTGTCAACTACTGTGGGTGCCCTCAAGATATCTGTTTCATACAGAAACCATGTTGACTTTGAATTGATAGATAACGAAGAGACATTATCGTCACATTTCCTACATATTGACAAAACAAGAAGTCTAACATCCAATACATTAAAGAAAGCTTTCAAGGCTGGTGCTGCCTCTCCACCTAGCACATCCCCACTGACAAGAAATGATTCGGGTGCCTCCATTGTTCAAGCTTTGAAGATTCAGAGATCAGGTTCCATTGGTGCCCAAAATGCATCCATTCCAAAATCAATCACATCATCAATTGGCTCAACACACGCCATGATTTTCCCGGGTAGTAACCCAACAACCGACCAGCTCAGTTCAAGTGGAAGTACACCAAAATACACATCTTCTTTCCTGAAGATCCAACGTCGTTCTAGTTTGAGAAGATCATCAAGTGTTGAGAAAAGTGGAACTCCTTTAGGCATTGATAGAAATACACCAAGCAGTTTCCGCGCCAGTTCTAACCAAGATTCTGAACTGAATGATTTTGTTAAGCTGATCGAAGGAAAGCAAGATCTCAAGTTGTCATATTCTCCAAATGTCCAGGATACATTGGATAAGTTCCAACTAATGAAGACCAAGAATGATCAACTAGGTGAAAGTATGACGGCCAGTATGTACTCCAAATCAATCTCCCCTCAACCACCATCGACCTTATTCTCAACATCTCAAAGATCACCCAGACCTTCCATCACTGGATTACCTCCTCGTCATGCATCGTTGATACAATCTCTAAGACAGCTTTCAACATCACCAATGAAGAGATTGGACCATAACAGCAGTTCTGAGTCGTTGCTCGCAGACCATAGAGAAGTCACTAGTCAGCCTCTAACGCGTCATAGCTCAATTTCTCCAAAACCAAGAACCCACAGAAGTTTTAGTATCGGACCTTCTAATCCAACCATTGCTGAAACGACAACACATGCTAGAATGCACAGAGCTTCTGAGTCTCAAGATCAAATTGGAACCAATAAAGAAGATGATGATGATGACTTACTATTTGCTATGAGTGATATGAACCTACCTAAGTAAAACAGCTGCACATTTTATGCTAGTGTACTATGACATATATTAATACTTCTAACGCCTTTAACCTAAACTGGAACCCTGTAATGTAATCTTTCCTTAACCCTACAAAAAAATGTCATTAATTCGTTAGCTTTAACGCCATCTCTGTCTCATCCTTATTCCCCAAATCAACTGAAGATTTCTCCTTCTGCTTGTTATGCCACAGTAAATGACGCCTTAAATCGAACTCCTTTACAAAGTCTCTATGGCAATTCTTGTAAGTGCAGGGGATTCTTACTTGGGGAGCCTTCACTGAGTTTAACAAGAGGTCTAATGCGCTGGTTTTCTTCCCTAATAGACCTTCAACCTTCTCTGTGCTCAGTATCTTCTTGTCTTTCCTTTCATCAACCATTTGCTGAATACTGGCAGGTATGAACCCGTGTAGGTTTTTACAATGGATGATCAACTCATCCTTTTTCTGAAAGTCCAAAGGACATTCAGTACATTTCCATAATTTGGCAGCCTTTGTGTCATCGTGTACCAACATATGCATTCTTAGACCTTCTTGTCCCACACATGGCTTCCCACAAACTTCACATTTCAGCTTTGGATGGTCTGTTTTCATATGTAGCTGCAGTGCTGACCAAGTCTTGAAGCTAGTCAAGCAGCCTGTGAAATCACATTGATAGGCTGGGGAAGCACCATGATGTTTAGCCTTGTGATTAGCAAGTCTATAAGGTCTAGGAAAGGTCTTGCCACACTCGTCACAAGTCAACGTCTTCAAATGCAGCGACTGTGTATGATGTCTCAATTGTTGATGTTTGTAAAAGCTTTCATCACATCCTTCGTATTCACATTTGAAAGATTTGGTATGAGTGATCTCGTGTCTTTTCAAATGCTGCTTTGTGTTTACACCTTTGCCACATATGGAGCAAGTGAATGGTTTTTCCTTTGTATGTGACAACATATGTCTCTTCAAATGGTCTTCTCGGAAAAAGCCTCTCTCACATTCTTTGCAACTAAACGGTCTTGAATCAGTATGTGCTCTCTGATGCTGCGTGAGCAGTGAAGGACGTGAATATATCTTATCGCAGCCTTCGTAGTCGCAAGCGTATATTTTAGGCCTCGATGAGCATGAAGAAGATCTTGATGGTGGAGCACTCGAACGCGGAGTTGTAGGCGTCGTTAGTCCCGAGTTCAGCGATATAATCGAGTCTGAGCGCCCTCTAGAGCTTTTTACAGGACTCTCACTCATGAAACCAGTAATAAGCGAAACTTTAAGCACAGAATCTGATAGGAAGAATAGACAAAATGTAAAAGTCTTTTAATGTTTTAGTGTCAGAAATTTTTTTCTGATATGTGATTATGTAAGACTTTTGCTTATGTCGAAATTTTTTTCCATGAAAAAACGAAAAGGTATTAAACTTGACTGTGTCAAATAGGTCAAATAGGGTATCTTATCAACAAACTAACACCATGTCTGATTATGGTGAAGACGCGTAAGTGTCTACAAAATGGCTATTGTAATTTTACATTCCTCTGTGTACTAACTTCCAACATCAGTTTCAACGAAGGTGGTGAAAACATTGCCGATTTCGATCAAGAATACAATTCTGACTACGAAGATCTACAGCAAGAACCAGAAGTCGCTGAAGATGGCAGAACTATTGTGAACGGTGGTACTGGTCCAGATGACTTTTCTGCTGAACAACAAAGAAGAAGATCCAATAAGGAACTTGCCATCCCAAGGGATCAAAGAAATACCACACCATACATGACCAAATACGAAAGAGCTAGAATTCTAGGGACTAGAGCTTTACAAATATCCATGAACGCTCCTGTGCTTGTGGATTTAGAAGGTGAAACTGATCCTCTACAAATTGCCATCAAAGAATTGGCCCAAAAGAAAATCCCTTTAGTCATTAGAAGATACTTACCAGATGGTTCTTACGAAGATTGGGGGTGTGACGAATTAATTGTTGATATTGATGTTTAAAGTGTATAATTAGAATTATAAAAAAGTATACTAATAATGATAATTATATGAACTTTGTATTTTAGCAAGTTATCAACTTGAAACAAATTGCAAAAACTCTTTACCCATGAACATTTGATCACCGTTCATTCTTTCACTCTTGAAGGCATTTAACACCAGATCAATATCAGAAGAAGGCATCCCTATGCTTAGTAAATTCTCTTTCAGCTCATTTGCATTGATCTCAGCGTCTTTATCAAACACCTGAAGTGCTCTCATTATCTCATTTCTGTTAGGAAGCTCCGCCAACTCATGTGATATCAGCGATAGGTAGCCAGTAAAACTAATTTCATCTTTGAACTGAGCAAACATCACTGCAAGTTCGTCTTCCTTGATTTCTTTACCGATACTCTCGTAAGTCTTTCGCAGGTCCTCCTTAGATATGTTCCCGTCGTTGTCGGTGTCTATGAGCTGGAATGCATCTCGCAGTTTATTGATCTGCTCTGTTGGCAAACTTGTGAATGATGTTGTCTCTTCTGGTTGGGAGGAAATAGCCATATCGACTTTGTCTGTGTAAATCTTCTAACTAACTCTTAAACTTGTCTTCCTTTTAGGCTCATTTTACTGATTTTGTTTTTTAATTTACAAAATAATTGTGTTTATTCATTTCCTATTTCGGTCACTTGTAACCGGGACAACGCAAATTATTAAACTTAACACAAAAGTAATTTTATCAGTTTATTCAGTTTATTCAGTTTAGTTCACTAGTAGAACTTGAAAACATCCCATATTGAGATTAATCTATGGACTTTGACAGTCATTTCAAGTTGGCTGTCATTAAACTTCTTCAATTGTGCCAACTCACTAGCTAGTAGATAATCTAATTCTTTACCTTTCACATCATCTCTGTTGATCTTGGCTATTAATGTTGAGTTCTCCTGTTTGAGGAAACTGATTTTCTCTAGCTGCTGGCCAATGTTCCAGCAAATATTCTCTCTCAAAAAAGAGTTGCAGTGTGCTTCATTGATTCTGAATAAAAACACAGACTTTGAAGCGGCTCTATCAGCAGACTTGGGTATTTCTTGGATCTGTAGAAAGTTGAATTTAACAAGATTGGAAGTTAGGGCTCTAGCTTCCTTTTCTTTTAGTAATGCAGTGGAGTTGATCAGTTTTTCTGAAACCAGTCTATTATCCCTAACACAGCGAAGAATCCTTGCAGAAGCAGGGCCTAACGTGGCTGATAAGATGGAGTCAGTGACAGTTCTCTTTAGGTGTGGAAGCAAATCTGGATATGGAACATAGTAGAGACCATTGGTGGCCTTCTTCAAGAAAGGGATTGTGCATGATACCAAGACTCTAAGATGCTGATCAACAATAGCAGGAATGTTATCGAAATCTTCATCGTCATCATCTTCGTCTTCTTCAATCGAATCTAAATCTGGCAGAGCATACCCAACTTCAGTCTTGATACGTTTACTGCCTCCATTGTTTCTGTCGCCGTTTAGTTTTCTCTTTGGTGGGCCATGCAGAATTGTGTCTTTCAAGTTAATATCTTTTGGGAAAGTTTTCAAAATGTCTTTAGCACTGAACATGTCTGTGGCCTTTGGTTCGTAATCTTTGTTGGCGTGCAGCTCTTCGTTAGTTAGACCAACTTCGAATAATGGGTTAATGACATCTGGTGAATGTTTTTCTGTTGATAATAATGCATGTTGATAAATAAGGGAAGTGATTTTACCGATTCTGTGTGAACACAATTGAGTAAGCTGTGTACTTCTTTTGGCTTTTAGGAATCTCTTCAAGTTGAAGCCCAGTGACAGATTCGGATTGACCTTTTGATATGAAGTTGTCTTATCTCTAATGAATAAAGTTTCTGGATCGTTTCTCAAAATGGAGAAGAAATTGAGTTTGGCATTGGCTTTGGCTTCTGATGTTCTCTTCAGTTCACTGACCGTAGCTGTTTTTGGTAGTTTTGAGTATGCCTTTTTGTAAGTTTGCATCCAGATGTCCTTCATGGTAGTAAAATGGGTCTTGTTAACTGGGATCAAGTATTTATCATTGACTAAAGTTAGGAAATATTTCTCGATTTGTGAGGTTTCCTCGGCATCAGCAGCGCCAAATGAAGCTAAATATTCCTCAATAGTCAAGTTACCCAAGCTCAGGAAATCTTGAACGATTTGAAGGATCCTCTCATTCTTATAAATTGCTTCGATGTGTGCAATAATTTCACCAGAATATAAAAGAAGCAATGCGCCGTCCTCTTTGAAGCTGTAATAAGTTGTGACAGCGCCCCTAATAGACTTCTCCTCCCAAGTACAGATACATCCAAGCTGTAATAGACTGACCAAAGTCTTCTTGACGATAACTGGTGAGATTGACGCCCTTTTGGAAAGGTCTTTGATGTCCAACCGGCCATAACTAATCAAAGTAGACACCACTAGAGCAGCTCTTTTACCAAGATAGGTATGGATAAGTTCTGTATAAACATAGGATTCGGGGCTTTGAGTCTTTGCCGACAGTGGAAGTGACATGTTCTATGAATCTCCCGGTGATGTCTTCAGCTCATCAAAGCCTAACTGTACATTTTTTTTTTCAGAAAAAAATCGGGCACTCACTAAAAGTAGCCGCGAACTCGTTTTCCAAAAGTGGTTTTACTGTTTATTACTATAATACCAGTATTAGTAAAAGGATTCCAATAGTTGGCTGTTAATTAAAGAAAAACCTACAGTACTTTAGAGAACTCTTATGATTATATAGATCTGCTGGCAGTCCAGAAACAAAGATAGGCTATATTTTAAAAAATAAAATTATACGTCGTTGCTAATCACCAATAATGTCAAACAAATGCCTATTACTTAAAAAAAAGGTTAACAATGCCTCAAATGTGCCACAACAACTTCATAGACTTTTCATTTATTTTGTTTAAACAACACTAAGTATCATAGGATCTCAACCTCACCAGCTAACTCCAATCTTCTACTACTGGAACCAACATACAATTTGTAGCTACCAGGAACGATGATCCAGCTTTGGTCTTCTGTGTCCCAAATACTGATATCTCTTCTCAAAATATCAAATGTCAGCTTAGCCTTCTCGCCAGTCTTCACAAACACTTTATCAAAACCTCTTAGTTGTCTTGGTGTCTTCACACCATTATGCAATGGGTAATCAATGTAAAGCTGTCCAACAAACAAGCCTTCCATTTCACCAATATTGGTAACTTCAACCTTAACTTGATACAAAATGTTCCATAAGGCATCGTTGCCACCTAGACCACCCCCTGAAATAGGTTCCTTATACCATTCTTCTTCAGTGTAACCTTCAGGATACTCATACTCGTTAACGCTGTAAATCTTCTCATTAAATAGATAAGGGTAAATGAAGCCTGGAACTGGCGTAAATTCTGAAAATGGAAATAAAGCATCGTCAACGTCACGCAATTTTTCCTCAGCAAAGACGTATTCGTCCAAGTATGGAGATGGGTAAGGCAATTCAGTAGTTGGTGGAAGAACTTCTTTTATAGAAAGGCTTGAGAGAGTAAACTTCGTGTAAGACAAGCCAAAACCGAACTCAAAACGTGGCCTGACACCGTTCTCATCAAAATAGCGATAATCAAGCAGTCTATTTAGGTCATCGTAAGGCTTACCCTTTATAGGGATCTTATCAACAATATCAACATATTGATCTTCTTTTCTAGCAATGGTGAAAGGTAACCTGCCACTTGGATTTGTTTCACCGAAGATAACCTCGGCAATAGCAGTACCAAAGAATTGACCTAACGGAGCTGACCATAACACAGCAACAATGTTTTCATTATCAATGAATGGCTCTAGGTCAACAGGCCCTGTTGATGTGATAACTAGAATTGTCTTGCGACATCTGTTGGCAACATGCTGAATCAATTCTTCGGCATTATTCCATACAGAAACGTTCTTTCTATCACCATAATTACCATCAACTTCAATGTAACCTTCACCAGAGTCAGCATATGCAAATACAATTGCCATATCAGCATACTCAGCGATATCGTCAACATGGTCCAATTCATACTGATCCGTGGTAAAGTCAAGAACCATGTCACGTTCTCTGGCCTTCTTGGCAATAGCTTCATAAGGTGTGATCCCGTAAGGAGCATTAACTGAAGCAGACCCCCAGCCACTAAACAAAGCACCATAGGTAGATTGTTGGTCCTTGGAATTGAAACCTTTTGGATCAGCGCCTGCACCAACCCCAGCGATCAATAGGCGCCGGACACCGTCGTGATCCCCAATTGGCAAATGATGACCGTCATTCTTCAAAAGAACAACCGATTGTCTAGCTGCTTCCAATGCAGTCTTCTCAGTGAACTCATCTCTAGCATCAATGTGATAATTGGTTTGTTTTATTGGCCCGTAACTTTGGAATGGAAACTCTTGGTCATAAGTATGGAAAGACCATGAGCTGAAATTTGGTAAATCATCCTCATGTTGATCATTTGGTAGCTTGACACCAATTGAAAAGATGGACGCCAAGATTCTACTGGCCATGTCATTCAACCTCGACTGTGGGATAGTATCGTTGTATACGGCTCTTGTCAATAGTGGACCCCAGTATGACTTACCGCTGCACCAGTCACCAAATATTTCGCCAGGCATTGTCATGTCCAAACCAGCTAGAGCAGAGTCAACGCCAGAATGTTGAGCACCCCAATCACTCACAACAAAGCCTTGAAATCCTAGTTCCTCTTTCAAAAGATAGTTCAATAGGTAAGAATTTTCACAAGCATAGGAACCATTGACCCTGTTGTATGAGCACATGATAGAGCCAACGCCAGCATGGACAGCATCAGCAAAAGGCCATAGGTAAATCTCGTGCATAACCTTATCTTTGATCTCAGAATTTATAGAATGGGTTAATCTGTCCCAATCACCACCTGTCCACTCGTTCTCTTGACGGAATCTCTCTTGCTCATTGCCAACAAATTCACGAGCACAGGCAACAACCCCTTCCTCTTGGATGCCTTCAATGGTCAACGCACCAGCAACGCCCTGCAAGTAAGGATCAGACCCAAAACTTTCCCAGTTTCTACCACCCTGAGCCTTGTAACCAATTGGACCTATGGTAGGGCCCAATAAGATATCAATACCTTTGGCTTTACCCTCTCTACCAATAGCCTTACCTCTCTTGTACATAATATCTCTGTTGAACGTGGAACCAGTAGCCATACCGGAAGGAAAACTTGTAATGAAATCAGTGAATCTAATACCATTTGGACCGTCTTGCAAACAGAGGTTCGGGATACCCAATCTTGGAACCGCACCTGTATTACCAATACATGGACCTGAGCCCCAACCAGTACCTGTCGTTAAATTCACTTTCTCCAAAACGGTCATTTCACTAACAATGTCTCTTGCCTTCGCGTAGGCAGCTTGCCACACTCCTTGTAACCTACCACCAGCGGCTAATTAAGAATTAGTAGATATCCCGAAGGGGTTGAGACCATAGGGTATTCATCACTAACGGGATGGGTAGTAGCCAGGACTGTAGTAGTTGATATCTTCATCGGATTCCTGGTCCTGATCATTGGTATCTGGATTCACATACAACTGCTTGTTTTGGAAGTCACCACGAGCTTGGAGCGGTAGTTGCTGTTTGTCAACTTTAAACGCCTTTGCAAGGTCAACAATGCATAGCGCCCATACAGCTGTGCGAGCTAACCACATTTTCAGTCTAGTGCTCCTATAGGATGGCAAGCCGCTTTGGTAAAAGTGAAGAAAGTTTAACATCACAAAAATTGAAAACGGTGAGTTTTTATAGCTTCAATGATTAGCCGCCACTGTGCCCAAGTTTTCGAAGAACAAAATGATAATATGTTAAGTTCAATGTTCAAAGTTCGGTTCAGACAGGGGAGACATTGTCGTGTTGAATGTGTGATTGGACGAGTTGTTTGTGCTGTAAAGGTAACCTGTCAAATTGGGCAGCCTTCTATCCATGATACTAGCAGGAGGGATCCCCATAGTACTGGCATTGGTGAAAACAGTCGGATGTTCAGACGTCACAGTTGCAGACGTGGATTGTAAAGAGTGCTCTGAGAAAGTAGAGGACCTCACAGACATTGTCGATAGTGAGACAACAGGCAGCGTACTTATATTGTCTTGCTTGATGCTATCTGGTGCCAAAGAGGCTGTTCTTTGTTGGGTGCGGCGTTCGCTACTAGTTTCTTCCGTGGCTTTGAACGGTGAAGTGATCTCTTCTTCATTATTATTCGATTGACGTTCATCTCTCTTTTGCTGGTGAGGTTCGCCCTCTTTTGACTTCACGGTCTTGGAAGTGTTCTTGTGGGACACTGAGCCATGTCTTGACTGCATTAGCTTCTTTACCCAAGCAAACCTCCCCGGTTTCCTCTTCTCTTATAAGATGTTAGTAAAATGATCTCACACAACAAAGAGGAACGAAGCAGAACGATATTGAGCTGACTTGAAGACTAGAGATTAATAGAATCCACCTATAAACTTACCGTCATCGTTCTTTCGATCAAACATGTTGGACTGTCACCACTTTATCAACCTTTCAACTCTGTGTTATAAAAGAGTCTCAAACAGTCTCGTTTCATCTCAAAAATAGGATTTCGCGGATTCAGTTACAGCATGAGACATCATAAAGGTATTATTATTAGTAATGGGGTTAAAGAAAAATTTGACATCTCTATGGTTAGTCTCGCTTTCATTCAAGACTTCTGGACCTTGTTATCAGTACTGATGCCTTGGTTGTCTTGAAATTCCGTGGCTTCATCATAAGAGGGCGGAGCATTTGATGAGGTTGCCACTTGTGGTTCTTGATTCTCAACGATGCGTTCATAGTCGCCTAAAACTCTTCTTTCTTGAACTCCAGTGACCCTGCTTGTGATATAGACAATATACAGACTGTGCACCGTGCCAGGTAGCCCGAATAGCAACGTCAAAAGGATATTTAATAGGAACTGGTTGGTGCAAAGGCCACATCTTATCAAAACTGGAAAAGGGGGAAACACAAAGGCGGACACGTACAAAATAACATCGGAGACATCAAAATCATAGGCTGGTCTTTGTGGAGTATCTTCTGACATTATTCCTTGAAAGCAGTGGATCAAGCGGACGTTTCAGGGGTTGATTATAAACCTAGTTGGCACAATTAGTATGCTTTCTGATTTTTATTTCGCATTCATTTCGGTGTTTTACAGCTAGTACTGTAAATACTTCAGACAATTAATTAGCTGTTCAGCTGGTTGGCTCATGATAAGGAGGGGAGGGTAGAAGTGTTGCCTCATCATAAAGGTTCTATTTAGGTTCCAATAGACTCCAAGCAACAACTCTTTGAGCTCCTTTGCCAATATATGTTGTAGCAGATCGCCAGGACGGCATTCAATCCATTATTATGTGTACTCGGGCTTCGGTTTTCTAAAAGTGGGCTTTAAATTTTGAAAATTGAAATTGTGCGAGTACGGCGAGCCAACCTATGCCAAGGTGTCACTTCGGTGAACTATATTTGATACACGAACCCGGTGATCCAAAAGCCTGAAAAACAATACTCATTTGATTAGCCGCAAACCTGATTATGAGCGAAAGGATAAACACAGATTGTAAAGATATATTTCTGCCAGTTAGCCCATGGGGATATACTGTGGTAATCAAAGGAAATTCAAATTAAGAAGATTGGTGTTCAATTTGATTTTAATATTAGCTGTAGTTTTATAAGTGATTAAAGTCCGAACCCGCATAAATTTCCCCGTGTTGATTCCGCTTTAAAGGTACGTTGGAGTCTTAAAGACTCCAAATTATCCGATTCTTTCACTCAAGAGAGTTCTGCCACATAGAGAACATACGTGAAAAACTGCAGTGGTATTGCAAACGGCCTGTTTGGATCCGCGATACACTGTTGCTCACTACATTCGAACTCTTGTAGAGTTCATGTCCATGAATCACAATCATTTCCCTCATGGATCATCACATCGCTAAACGTTCCCCCTTGAACTGTAAAGGTCTAGATCTTCAACACCATATAGATAGATCTCACCTGTCCAAATTACGAGATCTCGTTGGTTGTTTGCGCTTTTACAGTGCATGAATTTGTCATGTCTATGGCCATTTAATTTTTCCGGCCTAGAACTTGCCAGATACTGTAGGGAGTCAAATGCTTCAAGCCAAATTGTTGAAAAAATGTTTGCAGAAACGAGCATAATTGAAAATACACAATTCCTATCTGGAGTGAGAGGTTCAGGAAGAGTTTTAGAGAAATAATGTTGCTGACATGTGACCTCCTAAACTTCAAGTCAGTTATGCGAGAGCGGGATTTTACAGCGCACATACGAAGCTTAGACATAATGAAAGCACAGCTGTTGGCGATGAAATTATCAATAACAGTGGCTTCTTCGAAGACCTTTTTGCTACAACCTGCTCTGAAGATCATGTCAACCAGTTAACTTATTCACTTGGCTATAGATCTAAAGAAGATCGTTGCATGACTTCGTATTCTGTATGAAAACCAAGAAATGATGCGTTATCTAAAACGCATAATTGCTTTCTCAAATATGAACTCCGCTCGAATTAATTTTTTTTTTTGAACCAACTCCGCTAAATTTTGGAGGATCTACGATTTCAATCTGGTGCGCTATCAATGGGAAAAACCTTCCTTTCCCTAAGCCCCAGCACACAGCTCGCCGTCAATCCCCAGATCGCGTAATAGGCGAACTCAGAACAGAAGCCATAGCGAGGCTATGTCGCTTAGAGTTTCAGATCCTCCGAGATATAGCACAAGCCACTTCATCGTTCACCGACCGTTGCCTAGAGGCTGGTCAATCTCTATGGAGACTACGGGGAGCTCTGCAAACTTGAGTTCACTACTAAGACCACCCAAGATGAGTGGCCCACCTGTACATGACGGTGATAGACTTCTGTTTGGAGGTGTTTTCTCATCGCTGGGTCTAGGTCTTTGATCATAATTAGGACAGCCAATGAGATCCCAGCTACCTGCTCCGGCATGCGCGAGTACACGCCTACCTGCAGAGCCATGCAACCAAGTCGTGATCAGAGATACGTCAATTGCCGGAAATAAAAAGAGCTTCGGATCCCTGGTTTTTTTTTCTTCTTGCTCTAACTTCACAGCACGGTCCAAAAGCTGATAGGCCAGACTGTTCATAGCCCCTGCCATTGCTCACCTGATAATCGCTCCTGTTCACCTGTTTGCTCTCATTGCAGAGACGATAGTACTCTCACCATACAACAGATCGCCAAGAAAAAAATAAAAACATTCACCATCTATGATTAAAATGAACTACGGGATGCCACAAGAACACATTGGCAACCTCAATGAATCCAACTTGAACAAAGACCAATTCCAAAACTATCAACAGCAGCAACAATGGGGTCTTCAACCTTCCTTCTCACAACAGAATTATCCTTCTTATTCACAATCATATAATCCGTCATTGAACCAGAGCCTCTTGTCAACTTACCAATATCAACACCAACATGTACATCATCAACATCAACATTTACATCAACAACACCAACACCAACACCAGTCGCAGCAATCATATTCACACCAAGAACAATACCAACAATCTTTGCAGTACCCACCACAACCATCGTCATACGAAGATCAATCATCTCTACGAATCCCACAAGATAAACAGTGGATCTCTGGTCAAATTGTGTCTCCAAGTTCAGAACTACCAAAACCAAAGTCGCCACAAATCAACTACATGACTGATCTACCCCTATCATCATCTGCCTCAACTGCTCCTTCAAGTGTTGCTTCAACCTCATCACACTTCCATTCGCAGCAATTACCATTAGAAATACCACTGAGTTACAAATCTTCATTATCACATGTCCCACCTGCAGATCATGACCATCATAATCACTCACATTCTCTTGCACATTCACACACAGAGACATACCAAATTGAAGAACCCAAAGTGACCAAGAAGAGAGGCAAATATACTAAGCGCAACAAGTCCCAAAGTGAGCAATTCATCTGTGAACATTGTGGTAAGTCATTTTTGAAGAATTACAACTTAAAATCACATCTGAAGACCCACAGTGATGAAAAGCCATACCATTGTTCCTTCTGTGAGAGATCATTTGCCAGAAACCACGATAAGAAGAGACATGAGTTACTCCACCAAGGTATCAAGAGATTCCAATGCGGTGGTGTCCTGAAAGATAACATTACAAAATGGGGTTGTGGGAAGAGATTCTCTAGAGCTGATGGTCTAAGTAGGCACTTCAAGACAGATATTGGCTGGTTATGTGTTAAGCCATTGATGTCAGAACCAAGGGATGACCATGAACTGATGGGTGCTACTATCGATATTGACTTTGTCAACGAATTGATCAAGAGAAAATGAGTTTTTACCCGCCTGTTTTTGCTGAAGCTGCTCAATGTCTATTGCAGGGCTTTTTCCCCCTATGTAATTTTTGGAAAAGAATCATAATGATTAACGTTTTAGAATGCCTTACAAGTCTAAGTGTTTGTACTCAGAGTATTTTCTCAAACCAAACTATATAACGTTTGAAACTGAGCGCATACCCGTGGTGTGTTTGGTGTTTTTTTCTGAGTAGTATATATCCTACATTGTTGTGAGAAAGGGCGTGTTCACTACACATCTCGGGTCTTCGTGTGAAGACCCAATTTCGCCACTTAGAAAGAGTAACATTGGTGGGTTGATATTTTGCCTTATTCCCTTTTTACAGTATGCGGCGTTGTTCTGCCAAAAGCGCACGGGTTTTTCACTTTCAGGAGGAATGGCGCTACAACATTTGACATGTCAAGGGATATTCAAAATAGTTTTTTTTATTATTAGTTATTAAGTGTAAGCAGATAGCAGTATATCCTTCGAAGTTCTTAGTGTTTGTAGCGGTCCCCAAAAAAGTGGTAATCTAATGATCGGCATCTTGACCTGGGTTGGCAGTTTCGTAATCCAACCATTTCAATAATTGCCAGATACCAAAAGAAATGAAGGAACCCAAGATTGGACCAACCCAGTAGATCCAGTGGTAGGTAGGGAAGGATCTGTCAGCGACACATGGACCAAATGATCTGGCTGGGTTCAAACCAGCACCAGTGAAGTAGATTGAGATCAAATGAGCAACAAACAAGGCAATACCAATGTATAATGGGGCCATAAAAGTAGCTTTGTGCTTTTCAACAGCCAAGAACAAAACAGTAGTACACAAGACAGCAGTACCAAAGGCTTCAATAAAGACACCTCTAGTTCTGGAAGTACCACCACCTAGAGCATTAGCAAAGGCAATTGGACCTGGAGTCATGGCACTAGCGGCACCAGCAGCGGCCATACCAGCAACCATTTGAGCAAGAATCATAAGAGCACCTCTAATTGGAGGGATAGCTCTGGCCAACATCAAAGTTAAAGTAACAGCAGGATTCAAGTTACCACCTGAAATTCTGTAAAAGATTGCAACACCAACAGCAACACCACAACCGAACCCAAAGGCAATCATAACGATTTTAGCTGGGTTAGAACCATCAGTTGGATCAAATGGATCTTGGTTAGCAGCTTGAGCAACAACAAATGCGGTCCACAAGAATAAGAAGGTACCACAGAATTCACCAATGACAGCAATCAAATGGTTTCTTAAAGTATCATTACCGAACTTTGATGATCTTGGTTGGTAAGGAGGAATGTAACCAGAGTCAGACTGGGCTTCGACGTCGTTTTGAGTAGATTGTTCAGCAACCATTGTTAGTCAATTCAGTACAAGGAAGAAGAAAGAAAAGGGAATACGATTGAATTAACTGAAATTAGGGAAGTGACCTAATTTATACACAGGAAACAAAAAAAAAGAATTAAGAATTTGTTTTGCACAAAATTTTAATAGGAAATAGCTATGCGGGTTTATGCGATGGTATGCAGTAACCTGTTTCTTTATGCATCTAATTGATGCCATTTGTGACCGAAAATGGAAATCCATATACAAAACGGAAACTGCGAAAAAAAATCATGCATAACTAAAAGCTAAAACAAGAAGAGAAGAAAGTGGTATGGAAGTAAAGAGAATCCAAAAAGATATCATCTTAGTGTACAGCTAGGGCTGATATCTCGAAGTACTACACGCTTGGCGTCTTCAGGGCTATCAGAAGGATGTTTCTATCCACAACACCAAAAATAGTATGGTATAGTCCTCCTTAAACCGAGTGGTGATTGGCACACATTGACATCACATAATATTTCAGGGGAGGATTTACATGAGGCGATTCACTAATTGCTCGATTTGTGTGACAACTAGTAGAGGGGGCGTGCAGCGTCCAAACCCAATGGACTTCCCCCCGACAGAGTCAGCAATTGCTAATCTTTTGAAGTGTAAACCAGTATGAAATGTGGGTAATACGAATGGACTGACCTGATATAGACCTTTGGACTCTTGGAGGGTTTTTTTATTCGCTACTATTCGATGCAAAGTGTTGATTCTGCATGGCGGGCCTAATTATATTCCGTAGGCGATAAATTTACCCTTCATTCTTATAAGATGACGTAGTTTACCACCACGCAGACATTGGCATCAGCATAAAGCTCCGAGAGAGGTGTGCACTCTTGTTTGTTCGAATAGGGATAAGTACTCAGAGCCGTTAACCAGGTCTGACATATACTTGACAGCCTCGTTTCTTTTTTTTTGGCGCAAGGGCCCAACCTGCAAGAGGAACCCGCGCAAGATGGCAGAGAACAATACGAAAGAACAGGTTTGGTGCCGATAAATTGGCTAAATGTATGGCTTTACCAGATTCCAAATTCTATATACCAATTCTTTTGGGCTATTTTTACCTCAAGTCACTGTACGAGCCGGGTGTGAGCCGGGTGCAAGCTGCAAGAGCGTTTTGTCGCTATTGTTGTAGGAATCATTCTTGAATCTGACTTTGTTTATTCACTGTCCTCAATCAGTCCATTGGGTAAATCCCACCCAGTGACAACTGAGCTGAAAGGTTGAATACTTGAATACTTACGAAGCGAGTCCCTTCATGAACATATCTCTTTTCATGCAACCACAGAAGTCGATCTTTGGCTCCCTCTTAAGTGTGCTGTTGGTCTTTTCTACGAAATATTTCGGCTTCTTTCTGTAGAAGTCAGATATTAGCATCATCCACTCTGAAATTCCAAGAGCAGAATTCTGTGTCATCCGCGGCATTCTGCTCATTCTGCTCTCTAACACACATTCCTCGTGTACGTGTGGCTTGTTTTCCCTTTAAATATATCGTGGCTATGCTGGCACTCGGTACCCGCATAATTCCATCTCGATTTAGGTCCGTTAAGGTGATGGGACTTTGATCTGTGTGTTTCTTTTTTTTTCGATCTGATGCTATGGAAAACAACCCTCTTTCTCTACTCTTCGATACTCTTACAATTCTACATGAATGTGTTCCTTTCAGTGATCATTGCGCAACTAAAACTCCATTGCTAAGCCTAAAGCAAAGTTGCATCGATTTTGCATAAACAACGACCAACTGCATGATCGTGAGGTGAAAAATGGCACCAGGTTAACCTCAACACTGTTGGACCTTAACAAAGCTATAAAAGTGACCACAATATGGTCAATAGTTCCCGGCTACTAGTGTTAAAAGACTTTTATGGCACCTTTTTATACCCAGTGTCACTTATTGGATGCTGTTATTTACGTACTCTTCCAGGTTTATCTTCCCGAATCTCTGTGTATTTTACATCACGCCTCGCGCCCCCTCCTTACACATTTGGAAAAAAACCTGATCACACACACAAAACCCATTTCAATTCATCATTAATCACTAAATCGTCACTTTACAACTACAACATCCTTCGGTCTTAGGTACAATTTTCACAGCCACACATCCAACTGGTCTATTATCTATCTTTATAATTGAAAGCATAGGAGTCATGAATATCTTAAAGTCCAAAGAAAAGAGATTATCAAATCTATTCTATCTATCTCAACTGACCCATACCCAGAACATCCAAGCTTCTGCCTTGATAGTCGATCCCCAATCGCTTTCCACATTGTCATTACATCACTATTATCCTACTTTCCCGGGTCCAACAACCCAGTGGTGCTCCTGATGTGCTAAGGGTGAAAAATCCTCAAAGTTTAAGATATCAAAACTTACTTGAGGTATCATTGGACATTATATTATTGAGTGAGAGTCGATATATGATGGAAGGTGATGTTACTCGTTTGAGTTCAAAGTGGCAATACAATTTACGATATGTTTCAATCTTTACAAAATTCTTTCAAACCCCACTATTTGGTGTTGTTAATAATGATTCTGGGATTAAGATCTTTATAAATGAAGGTTTCAAAGATAGTAATGATTACAATCTAAAGAATGCATTGATTTCATTGATGGAGTTTGGTGAGGTTATTAATGAAGAGTTGGATTCTGAACTCAAATTGATGATCTATTTGAAAAGAAGTGAATTCGAATCTGAATCTAAAGTATTGATCAAGAATTTGAGTTGGTTAGGTGGGATACTATTGAATAATGATAAAGAAGATTTCAACAAGTTTAATGATTGGTTTATAATGGAGTTTGATATTTAGTTTGGTTTTTTTAATTGAGGGAGGATCTGATCTCTCTCTATAGCAGTATTAATGTTTTTATAGTAGTTCCTTAGGTACTCAAGTTTAGGACTTCTTCTTTACCCTCTTTAACACTGACTTCAGGGCTGATTTGGATTCTTTTGACAACAAGTTTACCGTCTTTGAAAATCCAATGAGATCTCTTGATACCAGTTGGATATTTTTTAGCACCTAATGGACCAATCAATTCCTTCTTTGGATCACTTAATAAATCGTATTGGAAACCTTGTTTTGTTTTGAAAGATTTTTGAGCCTTTGGAGAGTCTGCAGATAGACCAAGCACTAAAGCTTTGTCCTTAATAGAGTTGTAGTTATCTCTAAACCCACAGGCTTGTCTAGTACAACCTGGTGTACTAGCCTTTGGATAGGCAAAGATGATGATGATTTTGTTCTTTTCCGCTAATTCTTTCAAGTTCAAAGGTTGTTCATCTTGGTTTAGCAAAATCAATTCAGGGATTTCATCACCGATTTCTAACTCTTTTGATGATTTTTCCTTCTTATCTTCAACAACCTCTGTTAGAGAACTTTTGGTGTTCTTCTTAGACTTTGGTTTTGTGACTTTGGCATTTGCCAGGGATTCGACTTTGGTTTCTGTCTTAGCAGCAGCAGCAGTAATTCTAGCAGAACGTCTTGGAGCTGACATTTTGTCCAGGAAGAGGAAGGATCAAATGTGAATTGGTGTATTTGTATTTAATATGGAATTCAAGGGTTAAATTTTAACCTGTGTGTTTTTTAGGAAGGCTCAATGTGGCTTAAAGGTTGGGATTTTGGGAAATTTTGCCGCAAATTTACCCCTTTGGGATATTGTGATCTTGTGATCTTCATATCCATTCATTCCCTCTTCAAGATCTTATGTGACAGACAACTTCAAGGAGAACTCATCTAAAAAGAACAATATATAAACAATATATGTTATGGTTAAATTACATAATCTCGCGAAAATTTTTAGAGCTCATCGCATAAAGAAATAAATTTCTATAATGAATAATGAAATAAAGAGAAAAGAACCACATTAAAGACCCCCAAGATGGCTAAGAAAGGTGAGTGAAGCTCAACTGGGACTCTTCTATGAATCATACTAACCCCATCTAACCAAGTTTCCAAACACTCCAGAGCTGCTAGAAGAAACGAGATTGAAGAACCAGAAGCCAAAGAACTGCATAAAGTTGATAGAGCTGAAAAGACTGATCTTGCAAGTGCCATCATCAGGGCCACAATCAAAAAGAATGAGGACCTGCTACACAATAAACAGATCAAGAAACATGAGAAGAACAAAATCTCTAAAAACAAGCTACAAGGCACCGCCACATTGACCAAGGATAAGATTGAAAAGGCCATAAGTTTAAGTGACCGTTTGGAAGGTAAGATCATGAAGAGTAAACTGAGGGCAAAGATGGTACAAAACGCCAGAAAGGCCAACTGGGATCAAATCAACGCTCTGAGTAAAGATGCTTCTACGCCAACCATCAAAGCCAGCGATGAAGCCATGTTGGAGGATGAAGAGGAAGATACTATGGAAGATGACATCTACGCTAATAGCGAGGACGAAGAGGAAAATACGCCAAAAAACGCATTTTCTCTTCTGGAAGAAGTGGAAGCCTGAACACACCCACGCCATTGTTGCTGCTTATCAACCAATTAACCAATTAACCAATTATGTACCATTAGTCTCCGTTGCCTTTCTTTAACTCGTTATGCCTTTAGTTTATTAACATAGTATGTATGTAGTTTTCGCGAAATCTGTAAATTATCAAAATCTCAGTTAATCAAAGATAACAACGTGGCACAAAACAAAACACACCAAAACTTCTGTCCCATCCTCAAAAGTCCAAAAACCCGCTCTTGGTTGTCAATTCCTGTCAATTCCTGTCATGAAACTGTCATCTGTTGCTGTCCCTGCTGCTTTGTCCCTCTTAACTGCTGCTGAAGTCGAGCACCCGGCTTTTGCGCCCTTTGACAAGTCCTCACTGTCATCAACTTCCTTCTTTGAACAATTCGATTCCCACGACTGGGCCCAATTGTGGAAGATCTCCAAGGCCAAGAAGGATGACGAGTTCTCCTATGTCGGTGAATGGATCGTCGAAGAGTCTTCTTCCTTCCCGGGCTTTGATGGCGACAAGGGTTTGGTGTTGAAGACCCCATCTGCTCATCATGCCATCCATGCTGAACTACCAACTCCATTCGACAATGAGAACGATACATTGGTCCTACAATACGAGGTCAAATTACAAGATGGCTTGAAATGTGGTGGTGCCTATGTTAAATTACTATCTCAAAATGGCTTGCCAACTGAAGATGATCAATTCAACAATGGTACTCCATATCAAATCATGTTTGGTCCTGACAAATGTGGCACCACCAACAAAGTCCACTTCATCATACGTCGTAAAGATCAAAACACCGGTAAATATGAAGAGAAACACTTGAGTTTGCCTCCTGTTGCCCGTGTTACCAAAACTACAAACTTATACACTTTGATCATTGATCCAAATCAAGATTTTCAAATTAGAATCAATGGTGACATTGTAAAATCTGGTAATTTGTTAACTGATGGTGTCTTAACTCCAGGTTTGAACCCACCAAGGGAAATTGTTGATCCAAATGATGTCAAACCTAATGATTGGGATGATAGAGAAGTTATTCCAGATCCTGAACAAACCTCAAAACCAGATGATTGGGATGAAGATGCCCCACGTTCTATCCCTGATCCAACTGATATCAAACCTGAAGCATGGAATGAAGATGCTGAAGAATATATCATCGATCCAGAAGCTGAAAAGCCTGAAGATTGGGATGATGAAGAAGATGGTGAATGGATTGCTCCATACATTCTAAACCCAGAATGTCAACAACATGGTTGTAGTAAATGGGAAGCGAGACAAATCCCTAACCCTGATTACAAAGGCAAATGGAAACAACCTTTGATTGAAAACCCTGATTACAAAGGTGAATGGGAGCCAAAGAAGATTGCTAATCCTAATTACTTTGAAGACTCTAATCCTTCCAACTTGGAACCAATTGGTGGTATTGGGTTTGAACTATGGTCAATTGATAGTGAAATTTTATTTGATAACATTTACCTTGGCCATTCCATCAAAGAGGCTGAATTAATTGGTAATGAAACTTTTGTTCCAAAAGCTGAAATTGAGTCTTTAACTGTCAAAGAATCACAACCAAAGGCTGTTGAACCAGATTATCCACCAAAGCTCGATGAAGAAGAAACTGATATCTTTGATGATTTGACAAAGAAATTTGAAAATCATATCCTTGATGCACGTGCCTTTTTTAAAGAATTCTTAGAATCTCCACTGGAAACCTTGAGCACTAGACCAGTTGAAGGTGGTGCCTATGCCGGTATCTTGGTTGTTTTTTTCACTTTCTTCTTATTGACCTTGTCCTCGTTTCTAAATTTGTTAACAGGAAGTGAATCTACACCAGTTACGAAGAAAGATGAATACAATGAGAAGATTCAAGAAATTAAAGAGTCAAAATCTTCTACAGGTGCTTCAAAATCAGAAACCAAAGCTACCAAACGTACTTAATCCATTGACCTTCCCTATATTATTGTTACGAAATTATGATCGTTACATAAAGCTGTAGGCAATAAGATGCATAAACAACAATAAAAACAGCAGAATACGCACCTTGGAAACTTGTCTGTTCAATGTTGAAAACCTCATAGATAACTCTGTAGAATGGACGAAAAGTACAGGCCAAATATAGCACCCGATTCAAAAAAGTCAGTGTGACGTCGATAGCTGGAGTTACTGAGCGAAGGCCCATTCATTACCAGGGCAATAATACTATAATACGATCTTCGAACACTATGACTAGGAAAACACAGCAGCAAAACTTCAACATACAAAGCCCTATTTGGGAGATGATTAAAGCTCCTCGAAACAAGGAGAATGAAGACGCAAGCGCTCTAGTTAGTGAACAACAACATAAAGCAAAGATAAAGAATTCTATCTGAAGGACCAACAAAGAACTGGCAGTCAACGACCATCACGCTATCCCATTGCTGATAAGCAAGGTTCCAACATCAAAAATTGCTAGTGGAAAGACACTTTTTTCAATCGATTAGCATCATCTGTAGGATTACTACTACGGAACATGGCCGCCAGACTACAGTTGATCATTTCATAATTAGCCGTTTCATTTTAATTCAATTCCAAGAGATTTTTTATCGCTTTTTCCTGCTCTTTAACCATTTCATCGTTGAACTGCTTTGTTGCAAGTTCAAAGTCGATGATTTGAAACATTTTATGTTATCTGGATCAAAGCCATAATATGCCGTTGGGGAATATTTCTTATATACATCAAGGTCAATAAAGGGTTCCTCCTGGTAATATGTCAGTATGTTTTGGGATGTGTGTTGATGTAGTAAACCAATTTGATCATGTAACTCTGTGAACATCTTCAAAATCTTACAATTTCTTTGACTCAATGTGAAGACAACTGTCCATTCATCATGGATTTCACCATCGAAAAGGATGAATGGCATGCTGCCATATGCATTCAAAGATGACCTTAGAATCGTGGAAGGCATGTCGCCAAGGATGCCCCGGATGGACTAGAGAACAAGAAGTTAAGCAAGAAACTAAAGAGAAAGTTGGAGAGTAAGAAAGATTTCACCAATAGAAAGAAAGACTTGATGAAGAAGAGAGAGAAACATGTTGCTAATTGACTCCAAATTCACAGGGAGAAACAGAAGACCAGATTCTGAAGACAGATGGAGAGGGAGATTTAGCATCTTATTTGCATATACTTGTACTAATCAATGTCAAGCAAGTTTAACCAGATCTGTAATATTCTCGTACTTTAGCCAGACTAATAGATGTTTTGGAACTCTTATCATTATTCAACTAAGCGGTTCTCATAAAGCATGTGCACTAAAGAGTTGTGTCAAAACGTAAAAAAGTGGAGAGCTAGCTGACGTATAAAGACCGCAATTATATATCATATCATTAAGGGCTTTAGTCCTAACCTTAAGTTCAACCTGCTGCACATCGAGATTCTATGGTGGATGATAAACCTAGAATGTAGGTACTTATAATGGATATTCAGAATAAATTTAGATAATGACGACAATTACAAACTAAACTGCTTGTCAGCTCGTTTAAAGAGCTATGCCCTCCAACTTTTACAATACTATAATGAATTTTAATCGGATTTATCTATTCAAGCACTAATACGGTTTTTAATATTTGAAAACAGAAGCCTTGGTCCTCTTCAATTTTCAATAAATGAATAATTAAATTTAAATATATTTTTTCTGTACCATATCTGGTACTAGCGTTAACTTCAGCAGCGTTAATCTACATTACAATTTAGTTGCAGCTCGTAATATTGGAGATCAATTGTTCAAATCTGATATGATTAATGTATGTTGGTCCCGTTCGGAGTAAAAAAAACTCGAAAAGATCAACACTTTCTTAGAAATGATCTGTCAAGGCGGATGTACATACAGTTTTGATGCACATTATAAAAACCGGGCGTTTTGCATAAAAAACGGCCACATTACGACCTTCTCGCATCAACCATCCTGACGAGTTATGTCTAGAACTTAGAGAGGCCAACATTGACCAAAGCTAAAAATAACCAACCCTTTGGGCCCTTTAGGGGGAAGAAAGCCGGTCATGTGCTCTCTGTTTTGGTCAGACACAACCCGCAATTTCTCTCATTGGCTTGATAGTGTTATCGGCTTCGGCTCCACAGAGTCTCCTCCGAGTCTCCGAGTGCCGAGACGACCCAAGAAGTAACTTTATATTATAAACGCACAATGCAGCACAAACGTGCATACGAAGCCTTTTAATTGGCTTCTAGAGCTCCTGGAAGGGTTCTTTCACCACTGTTCACCAGTTACATGTCCAAATATACGCCCGTTTGGGACATTGCCCTAGCGCGTGCAGGGCACCAGAATTGGCACCGAACCAAGCCTCGCATTATTCAGTCACATCCAGTTTCTCAAGCCCCAAGCATGGAAGGCTATATTAATCAATTTCTTTCAAACCCCAGATTACGAATGGAGTCATGAGTGGCATGAGTTTATTCTTGATTCTAAACTACAGACTAGAACCTATTTTAAAGTTCACTTAAACCAGCCAGCTGATTGAACCCCCGCTTTTTCTTCTTCACGCAAGCATAGGTTTGATATTGATGTCGGGAGTTTAATTTTAAAATTCTTCAAGGATTAGTCAGGGAAATTTTTCAAATGCCGATAAACAGGCCATATATGCGAGTCTATTTAACCTAGAAATAAGCATCCATGGTTTAGAAGGCTTCGCGGGAGATTCCAGATCGAGATATGGGCTAGCCCCGAGAAGTGGGGAGGGAAAATGAGGGCGTGTCAATCCGTAGTGGTAATTGACATTGGTGTGCTGCTTTTATGAGTGAGTGAGTCTTGTCGACAGTTAGCTTTCGTAAAATACGCGCGATGAGCCGATTTCAGTTTTGATCTGGCAGGCTGTGTCTGTAAAAAATGAAAATACCCTGGAAGTGGACAGTGTAGGTCAGCTGTAGATATCTCTCATGACCGGGAAACAAACACAAAGAGCATGTGCCTACCTCTGCTTACAGTCTGATAGATGCCCCACAAGCCTGGATGAGGTGATCATAGGAGAGACTGGAGTATTGCTATGTAGCAGAAACTATTTCTAGGAGCAGTATATATGTTAAATGTGTTAAAACTGTGCGTTTACAGGTTAAGCTGGTTTGCAGGGCACGTGGACATTAGCAAGAGGTTTTTATTCGTTTGTTATTGGATTGTTTCATCGCTGGATCCCCTGAAATACGTATCAGCGTGGCTTTATCAGAGGGCTTTATTTCACCAGCAGGGCTGAGGAAACTTTCAAAGGCCAGTGCGGGATTCCATGGCTTTGAAGTGTACCCGGGGAGGCTTGTTATAAATCAGTGTTGTCTAAGTATGCTTCTGTATCTTCCATGCGGCTTTCAAAAAGCTCCCAAGCGAGACTTGATTCATTTTCGGCTCCAAGTCGATGACGTAGGGAATACTAAAGATCTAATAACCAACTGCTAGACTTTATGGGGATGAACACCGAAATACACAGAATCCATGATGTCAGGATTCATGCAGCCTGGAAGTTAGGAAGAAGCCCTTTAATCAGATTCTTTATCTCTCGTAGCTCATATCGGAGAACGACAGAACACTGCATCATGCTAGGTGTGTGGTTAATATTCTACAGCCTTTTCGAGACTGCTTGTCCCATGACCATAGTAATGGTGAATCGGAACTTCACCTGGATCAGCCTACTGCATAACCGGGGAATCATTGTTTATGAATGTCTTCACGAAGCTTATCGCGGGCTAGTAACCTGGGAGAGTGACGGACGCCTCGGGAGAATGAAATACAGACAACAAGCATCAGTAATACAATTACCCAAACACCGGCCAAGATTAAGGACAAGCCACAATGATGTACTCTTATTTTTTACTATTTTGTATTACTAACTAGGAGAGCTGTGCATATCAATTAGAGATCGCATTATTCACCATACAAGGTAAAGGTTACCATGTATCCACCTTGAAGTCCAGCTTCCGCTTGTCATCATGCACTCTCTGAGGTGTTTTCCAACTCATGGCTCTCAACAGTCTTTCTGGCTTCAATTAAATAAAAGAGCCTTCAGTTGTGGTACCAAGGTCGGTTGATTTATCGCAGAGTGTCGATGTATCACTTAATTTCGAATTGTTTACAAGTACTGTATTATGCAGAGAATATATAATAGTTTCACTTGTGCTGACCAAACCAACACCATATTGTTGACGTCGATAACTATGCAGCCGCTTTTTCCCCTGATAGTTATACAGGGCTAACTTTACTAATGATTTAGTAATATTATTATATAACTGGATGGCTGAACACTTGCAGAAACTTTAGGTAGTAGTGCTTCCTTCATTACACTGGGAAGCAAATTGGCCAACTAGACGCAGGTTCCAGTTCAAACCTTGGGGTGTGCTTGCTATATTAAAAAGTAATTTCCTCCAGTATATCGGTAAACGGAGGCTCGATGGGTGACGTGTTGTGAATTATGTATCTCGTGTAATTAAGTGAAGGCCTCATCAACGATAAAACAGAGATGCAAGCGAAGACACTTAAAGGAACAGTTTTTGAGTTTGTACGGCCGAAAGCGAGAGAGAGGGAAAAGTTCACAGTTATATACACTGGAGTTCAGGAGTCTCCTTGTATGTACAAATTTCCCCCAGTAAATCAAGTAGACATGTTACATACTTTTTTGCCGCTTATGCGAGATCCGCTAAACAAAGTCCAGGTTTATGAAGATCTTCTACATGCAAGTCCACCTCCAATTGATGAGCCTGCACAGCAACAGACAACAGCACAATAGGTTAAAAACTGTAGGAGGGGGCCCAAATACTGCAAAAGCGAGCGAATTAGCACCACCGCCCCGGCCGCGGGATCGCTGGAAGGAAGGAGGTCCTGTAAGCCATAGAAGCCGCCGATCCCTGCTCTTTTTGCAGAAGGTGTGGATGCATTGTGTAAAATTTCTTTTTTGTTGTTGATTTAAGTAGTTGACAAAGAAGATCCGAGAAAGAAACCACGAGCTAAGAGCATGGAGCGCCCGCACAGTGATTTTCATGACCAAAGTTAAGGAGCTGCTGGAATTCTAGCTCTGAATGAGTGTGAAAGTTTTACCTGAATTTTTTTTTAATGATTCTAGTACCTCATCAATACCATCAAATGCATGTTGTTGGCCGACATACGCCAGATACTAAAGTCACTGTCCAACCTAGGTACGAATTTCTGGCCCAGAGCACATTAAGTTCTGTGAAAGCTTGAAGCTCCGTGCAGGGAGCACCGACACACTCTTGTTTTGCTTCTGAGCAATTCATCTCATTTCAAAGGGTTGTAATTGACCTTGTTGTTCTTGTTATATGAGTCCTGATGTTCCCACTGTATGATTCAATAAAAAAATATTAATTAATGAGCAAGTCTCTTAATGATTAATGAAACGCGCATTCTAAAGATTCTGAGGAGAACTAGCCCACGAATTGATCCATAACTCATGGTGGCGATGTCACACAGTCACATTGAAGGGACCAGCCTGTCATCTCATCTATCGTCAAGCTGATCAACTGCAGGGCGGTAATGAACCCAATTTATACAGTTTCTAGATTTTCTCGCTTGGGTTTTCTCGAATATTGAAAAATTAGCGAGACGATGAGGCTTGTGCCCCGAAATGCGTCTCCATCGATGCGCTTGCCGTTGGGGGAATTACGTGCTGTTAGCGGTACTGGTACTGGGGCCACAACCCCGACGCCCCCTACACATACCTCGGTGTATACGTAAGGTATTGGATGGGTGGTGGAAGATTACGGATTGCTAGAAACCAGAGGGATATATACCCTAGTGTCCCTAGAAATTGAGTCTCATCACAGGAAACACTTAGAACGACTTGTCAGCCCCCCGCCGGATCCAATCATCGTGGCCCATCTCAGGCGACCACCACAATTTCATTGAGCCATCTGACCTTCCCTTCTCGCTGATCCACAGATTGGATCCCACATATGTGTTCCCATTTGGTGCTTCCAATTTGTGCTACATCAATTACTCCTGCAATGTTACGCTGGTTTGACAATCAAAACTCAAAGCGATCTGCAATGCAAGGACCCAACCGTTCAACTTTAGAATGTACAGTTTGCCGCTGCATGTCCATGCGGGATTTCCTAATCAAGAAACACCCGATGGCTGTCTTCCATGCGCTGAGTGTACGTTCCTGGAATGTACCTAGATATGGAACTTCTCCCCCAGATACATAACGTTTCTTGTCGTACGGAAACTTTAAAACCCATCTGGAAAAATTTTCATATAAAGAGAAGCACATTCCTTCCAATTCGAACCAACGCTCTCTGCGTCCCATTAATAGCAAATTTCCATTAATCGTTGACTACCGCCCATATACACACAAGGTTTTCTATTTTCTTCACCACATTCCCATCATGATGTCCATCTCGCAACAACAAAGAATAAGACTACCAAGTGTGAACGCCATCTTCCCTTCACAACTACCTCCTTCACCTCCATCTTACACCCCAACCATACATTCTCCAGCTCCAATGACCCCGAGCCATCAATCTGGCCCGATGTACCACCACCATCCACAACATCACCAAGCTCCTCTGCATCCTCAACAACAGCAACAACACCAGCAGCAGCACCAACAACAGCAGCACCAGCAGCATGCCACTGCTCCTATTTATTACCCAGTCACATCTCCAAACATTACATATCCAACGACCCCAGTGGAGATGAGCCCATATACCCCAAGATACTACTATACTAGTGGTCCAGTGTATGTTCCTAGCTCGAAATATAGAGTTGCTAAACAAACGAGACAAAGCAATGCCTGGAGTTACGAAGATGATATGCTACTGAAGCATTTGAAAGAGGTTAGAAATTTAGGTTGGAGAGAGATCTCATGTTATTTTAAGAACAGAACCGCCAACGGTTGTCAATTTAGATGGAGAAGACTTGTCGCCCTAGCTAAGCTGAATAAGAAAGATGAAGTAGAAACTGATGCTGAAGAAGAGGAAAAGGAAATAGATTCTCAATCCGTTGCTACTGCTGCCTCACCAAGATCCAATTTTCTAGAAAGTATCTTGAATTAGTTCTTTACCCTTTCTGCCATAGCTCTCAAGCTGCTGTTGTTTTATGATGTTGGTTCTTTTAATGTTTGTGGTTTTTTAATGTTCCTGTTTTCATTTTTTTCTATTATTTCACATTATTGTTGGATTCTTCACTTTTGGTTTCATTCATTTCATTGCCCCCTTCCCCTTTGCGTCCATCATATGGATTGTTGACGTTGTTTTCATTTCTGGCCCTTGCTGGTCTACATTTTTTCGTTGCAATTTTTGGTTTTGTAAGATTCCAAACCAGAATTCTTTTCTACTCTAGCTTATAGGCTATATTATCCATTTACTCATCTTTGTTAGCTTTAGAAGTTGTCTATTATCTATGTTATTTGCATTAATGAAGTTGATCTATTTTTTTTTATATATTTTGTGCACTCAGCATGAGAAGTGGTTAGATACTGGTTTTCTAACACATAATGCTGTTTGTAACTGTTTATCATATATAAAGAAAGAAGAAGATTCTTACTCATGATTCATTCAATTCATTAGTAGGCAGTGGTAATTTTCTTTGCTAATCCCTCGATGGACTCTTGTTGATTGATATTTTTGATCAAAGCGATAGATCCGTGAACGAGAATCATTAACATAATTCGTTATTGAAAACGCATGCCATTATTATGAAGGCTCTAGTATTCAACATTCCATAGTACTGATATTTTTGTCAACAACTAGCTGTAAATTGAACTTTGGAAGAGAACACAAAGAGAGATGACGGGTACACGTGCACGTAGTCTAGTTGGGAATCAGCTGAACGGAAACCTGCTAAGGGACTAGACAGAGAGGCATTATTAGATAATACTGGAAGGACATTCCCACCAAATTGGTGCTCAAGTTGTGCACAAGTGGTGCTTAAGTGGTGCTCAAGTAGTGCTCAAGCATAGTCTGTCCACTTTACACAGCCTCCGCAATGTATTTGGAACTAGGCCTATGTCCGCTATCGAGAGTTCGTCCCCTGCTATTCGGTAGAGATCACAAAAGATCAATTAAAGTTTGGTCCTGTTTGTTCGGTTCTCGTATCCCGTTCCTCGACCCTTCGATCTTACTCATCACATACAGTTGGCTAAAAATAAGAAGTACAGTAATGAATCTCGAGAATGCGGAGGGAATCCACCAAAGCCGCTCCGTAAACACGCGGGCATAATATATGAGCAAATTAAAATTGAAATTGAGATGAGGCCGTAGTTATTTGCAAAACAAAGGACCAAATTGGATCAAAAAAAGAGAGATAAAGCCAGCCCAGGGACAACCTGTAATCAGTGTGTAGTCCACCTCAATATACCTGAAGGATGAAACCTCGACTCCACTACACACGAGCCATAAACATATATGGGAATGTGAGAAGCCAGAAGGTGCACACTGCTCAACCGCCCTGATCATCGTTCGAACGGCCATGAACAAGTCACATTATATCGTATAAGCCCTGAGATTCCTATTGTTTGTTTAATCCTGTCAGGTGGAACTGTATCTTCCCAAAATGAAATGGGTGTGATGAATATTCGGAATAATTTGGAATTTAGCCTCACAAAGGCTACTTTTTACTTATGGTCTTGGCTGCCTATGCAGATCCATGCTGAGAATTTTTGTTTGTCCCTGTTCAGGTCGATCGACAACCGTTTTACTTGCGTTAATTCCATCGAGGTTCTGAGGTGCCGCTTCACAGTGCGTCGCCATCGATTGCTGTACACCACAGGCACCATTCCAGAATGACTAAGAGAGAAGGAAGAGATGACTTGCAACTTCTAGAATCTGTAAGAGAAAGCAGTTGGAGAGCAAAGAGAAAACCATTAGGAATCAGAGAACGTGAGGTCGAATTTGGACATGGCTAACATCAAATACAGGGCTCATGTAAGACTGTTTGAGAGAGATACAAATCCTAAGACCAACGTCAAAGGCAAAAAAAACAGAGATTGAAACGATAACCGGGATGATAATGATCATTAATGATCTGTTCGGTGGCCGCTTATAATCGGTTACTCCCGAGAAGAAACCATCTCGTAAGAATGAATCTTCTCTTAAAGTGTCTTCAACCGTTGATCGCGCATAGTGATTTTTTCACGCAGCAGGGAGACCGAAAGCTGCCTACTGCGGAGGCTGCCAAAAGAATCCACAAGGAGAGGTGAGCACCCTGCAGTTAGGCAGAGGTAGGTAGAACTATTCTAGAGAATCACTAGGAAGAAGCATTAGGAAGAAGGAGCAGGGTGCAAGGTGCAAGGGTGGGGCATATGAGGAGGCAAGATCTCAAGAGGCCTAAGGAGTCCACTCCCATAGCAACCAGTAGTGAAGAAATAGGTTTAAGATCAGACTCCAAAAGCTTCAGTTGGTCAGCCCTTGCTGCACAACTCTCAAAACTCAAGTTCAGGCACCGCTGGCGCGCGGACCCATAGTAGTAGTACTTGTACTTTATCCTTGGTTCATATCCGCTATCCGCTCCGTCTATTTGCAATATCGCGGATCAGTATTAAAGTTCAAGCTACAGTGGTCTGGGCTGTATCTGTATATAAAAGCTTATTGGTGGACCTTCCGATCCGTTGTCATGGCTGAAAGTTCTCCTTAAATTTAATATTATATAGATGGCTGGCCTGGGCTTTGCAGATCGATTTTCAGCCCCTGAACTGAAAACAGGGAGTCCGCAAGGCATGGCGTACGATTAGGACTGTGGGTTTACCAAGCGTGATTACCTGTGTTTCTAGGGTCAACTGTGTGATGTATATCCACTTAGACCCGTCTTCTGAATTCTAACTATAAACCCCCACTAGGATTCCGAAGACTGCGACTTAAGGTCTCCAATCTTTCAAGATGTATGAAGGAGCATAATCAGCACATTGAGGATATTCATCCTTCGATACGAATGAATCCAAAGAAACCACGTTATGCAAGATGATGTGTAAGCTTGAACCTAAGGATCATTAACCATAGGAGACAGAATTAGCTGACCCTCCATTAAATTAGCTCTATAATCTATTCAATAGTGCCGCCTTAAGTAGCGCTGTATGTAACATCCGATACACCACTTTAAAGTTATAGTTCAAGGTCAGTTTTACAGACATGAGCGGAGAAGTGCTACACGATTGGAACAGTTGTAGTCCCATGCTTCTAGGAAGTTCTAGATCAACAATTCGAGCCTAACCATTGCCTAGATTTTCCTTCCACTAAGAACATAGAGGCTTAAAAAGTTAGTGTTTGAAGTTATTTTAGTAGAAGTTGTGGATAAAGTATCGTCATTTGGAGAATGAGGTTTCATAGTCTAGTGAGGGACAGGATAGGAACCAAAGACCACGACCCTATGGTTCCTCTAAGCAATCCAAAACCTCACTTCGCTAATCTCAGTACTCTATGAAATTAGCTGGCACAGTAGTAATGAGTTCTTTCGCTACACATTCCAGGTGGTGGATAGATGTCAAAAGTTCAGGGAGCCAGCACAAGATCACATGAATCAGCCCATGAAGCGCGACGTCTCAAGTGGCTGTTTTAGTCCTAGCCAACATGAGCCTCTAACTTGTTCCATTGTGACGCCCATTGCCACTTTCTCCCGACTTCAATCACCGACAAGCCATGTCTAATGTCTAACCCATAGGCAAGAGCGGACTACAAATAGTTTGGTACATGTTTTAAAAATTGGACAAAGTTAACGATGGACAAGTACTGGAAACTTCATTACAGAGTCCAACACCCCATGTATTGATGTATTGGGGCCATGCTTTTCCTGTGGGAACATCCCATCTGCATTCGCTGAAATACTTGCTGAACTGGCTGCTGCAGTGCCCGGCTAAAATACCCGCTAGGAGACGCGTACGCGAAAGTACCCGCTGATCTTCACCATAGACTTCCATGTGCCTCCGCTAACGCTTCCTTATTGCAACATGAAATTGCAACAATGCAGATGAGCGAGGGTTCTGGGACCAAATAGCACCAGTGGAAAGTCCGAGACGCCATTGGTCAACCCTTCTGACTCTCCTTGGGAGTCATTTTGCTTCGGGGAGGATACGAACTGGGACGGACGGACAAGGCCGCCAGCTCGGTTGTTCCTGAAAGGTTTTTGATCCCTTTCCCGAACCCGAACCCGAACCGACATCCCGAGTTCCGAAGCTCGACACTGTGTGGTTCTAACCAAAACCCCGGAAAGAGATTCAAAAGGGTATGACAAATCGGCCAAAAGAGGACCCAAACAAGAACACACACTGTGAAAGATGCGATTGCCCCTCCAGATAACAAGACGGTTCCTAAGTTGCACTGCTGCACGACCACTACATGCTCCAGACATTGGCCACTCCTTACTTTCCAATCGGTCCCTCATCAGCGTCACTGGTCCTGACTCTTCAAAGTTCCTTAATGGGCTAGTCACATCCAAACTAATTCCTAACCAGGTAAAGAAGAAGGTAATGACGATAGATAACGACTCACAGGATGAATCGCTACACTTGGATCACTTCGATAACACTACAAACTGGGGAATCTTGAAAGAATCGCCATCGGGAAATCAAATAATCAGTAGGAATGCTCAGTATTCCATGTTTTTGAATTCCAAAGGTAGAATCCTTTGTGACACCTTCATCTATCCATTTCCATATTCCAAGACCGTTGGGGAAGCTAGTTACCTGATTGAGGTCAACAAGAACTTGACGAAGACAATACTAGGATTACTCAAGATCCATAAACTGAAAGCTAAAGTTTCCATCAAAGAAGAAAAAGACCTATCTGTGTGGTTTGCATACAATGACACCACTGAGCTCACATATCAGTTACAGAGCCAATACTTTGATGAAGAATCAAAGACTTTGAAGAACCCAGAAGCTGCATTGGAGGCCACAAAGGAGATACTGAACAACGATAAACTCTTTAAAGACTCCACCGCTGTCCAAGGGTTTGCCTTTGATGATAGATGCCCTGATTTTGGTATCCGGTTGATCACACCATCAACCACGAGCGATCTATCGACTGTCTTATCTGAATCTTACCTCCCAAAATCATCGCCACCATTAGAACAATCCATCATCGAATTGAGAAGAACCCTATTCGGTATCCCAGAAGCACCAGCTGATATTACCCCTAATAAACAACTTCCATTGGAATTCAACTTGGAGTACATGAATGGTGTTAATTTCGATAAAGGCTGTTATGTGGGGCAAGAATTGACTGTGAGAACGTATCACACTGGTATCATAAGAAAAAGAGTTGTTCCCGTGAAACTTTATCGTTTCGACCAAGACCCAGACACTGTTGCATTGAACCTAGAAGATCCAGATGGGTTAGATGAATACATCCCAAAGGGTATAACACTTGAGATCTATCCCGAAGTGCAAGAGGAACAACAATTTGCCGCATCACCTTTCGGTAGCTCCAAACCAAGAAAGAGAAAGTCATCAGGTACTCTACTTTCATCAAGGAACTCAATCGGTCTGGCGTTGGTGAGATTAGAAGATTTCGCTAAAGAGGGAAAGTTTAGTGTGGAAGTTCCTTTGGCAGGTGAAGATGGTAAGACGTTACAAGTTGGCGTCAAAGCCTTCATTCCATACTGGTGGCCTGCTGACTAGCTGACTAGCTGTATATAATACATAATACCTATAATATCCATAGTGTCTAATTAACGAAGTTACGAGCAGATTCTCTGTAGCGATTCTATTTATTTTTTGTGTCAAAACCCCTAAAGAATCCTCACGTGATCAAAAATGTCAGCCCACAGGGCTATATAAACATCCGAGCACCATGAGACTGCTCTTTTTAAGAAAATCTCTATTTCGCGCTCCCCAAACGACTCAATTCACCGCCAAAAGTCAAATTCGCGAAAGAGGAATCTACTGAAAATCTGTACAACCATCCAAACATCCAAACACCACAAACAAAGGCTTCCTTTGCTTAGTTTTTCCAATATTTTCATTAAAATTTGAAAATTTACTTCACACTAATAGGTAATACGGTACAACCAGTAAAGATCAAAATGGCTGAAGAACAAGTTGTTGACATCCCACAAGAAGAACAAGAAGAATTTGAAGTTGTTGCTGAACCAGTCGAAGTCAAATTCGTCGAATTAGCTACCGCTATTCCAGAAGATGTCCAAAAGGCTCAAGCTGAAATCAAATTATTCAACAAATGGTCATACGAAGATGTCACCGTTAAGGATATCTCATTGACTGACTACATCCAAATCAGCAAACCAGTCTTCGTCTCTCACACTGCTGGTCGTTACGCTGCTAAGAGATTCAGAAAATCTCAAGCCCCAATCATTGAAAGATTAACCAACTCATTGATGATGAACGGTAGAAACAACGGTAAGAAATTAAAAGCTGTTAGAATCGTTAAACACACATTAGAAATTATCAACGTCTTAACCGATCAAAACCCATTACAAGTTGTTGTTGATGCTATTGTCAACACTGGTCCAAGAGAAGATTCCACCAGAATTGGTTCTTCAGGTGCCGTTAGAAGACAAGCTGTTGATGTCTCTCCATTAAGAAGAGTTAACCAAGCTATCGCATTATTAACCATTGGTGCCAGAGAAGCTTCATTCAGAAACATCAAAACCATTGCTGAATGTTTGGCTGAAGAATTAATCAACGCTGCTAAAGGTTCTTCAACTTCTTACGCTATCAAGAAGAAGGATGAATTAGAACGTGTTGCTAAATCTAACCGTTAAGAATGTTTTAATTTGTTCAATATGGGGAGTCGTTTTGGGGTTCATAAACTTACAAAAAATCAAAATGTATGTATAATTTTTGGTACTTTGTTGCAACTCTGGGATATTTGCTGCCTTGTAGAGAAAAGAGAAAGACTTGATGAATTTAATATTGTATTTAATGATATGGATGTAGAGAAGGAAAACATGTCACTCGTAATTCCCTCATTCGATCTATCTGGTCTCATGTCTCGTTTGTTGGTGCCTATCTTCTCTTGGATAATGAGTAAAATTCGAACTACAATTAGTTAAATTACAATACATATTATCATTCACATTAAAATAGTAATAGAAGATTACAATAAGATTAAAACTTTCTTTGTGTTGTGTTGTAAGGGAACAAGGACGGTTGCTGGTAAGACTGTTGTGGTTGTTCAACCAGACTTGATGTAGAAACTGTGTTTTTTGCCAATTCATCTATATTAAACCCAAAATCATTCATTACAGAATCAACATCTTTCCATAACATATCACTGGTCCAGTCATCACTGATATCCAAAGATGGGATGTTTGTTGGAGAGACACTATGACCAGATGGTTCTTGTAGTTGTTGGCGTAATGGTAAACCACCATTTTGTCCTTTGTTTTTGTGTTTGGTGGAGGTCTCTGGTGGTGTACTATTCACGATATCTCTTAAGGAAGATGTATTTGGAAGACCGGAAGGACTTCGCTGGTCATCCTTGACGGATATTGGTGTGGGGTCCAATGGGATTGTTCTAATTATTCTTCTGGCAGAGTTCTCAGCATTAAAATTATTTGACAATGATCTTGGTCTTTTCTTTGAAGCAGTTGATGAGGTTGACCTCACATCTGAACTTTCAGAGGCCACTGTACCTGGGTCGACAGGCCTATCGTTTTCATCTGAGACAAAATCATCTTCATCTTCATCATATTCGTCCTCATCTTCCTCGCGTTCATTGTTTGAATTGTCGTTGCTCTTTTTTTGATTTGGATCTAATTTGATCATACCAACTTGTTCTCTCAAGACCCATAAACAATCAAAGAAGACACTTGCAGACATTCTGGATTTGATAGTGACGTTCAAGTTAGAAATATCTGTTTTATCTCTTAAAGCTTTGAACAACTGCCACATGTTTCTCATGATACCTGAAGAACGGTAGGCCATATCATGTTTCAACACCGATGCGTTCATGGCTAATTGAATACCAGCTAGATATAATTGACGACCAGCACCAACATCAATTACATCACTTAGGGAAGAATGGGTCAACTTGGCAACGATACATGATGCTTGCCAGATCTTTAAAATGAACACAGCAGGAACGTATTTAATAAAGAATAGATCCTTCTTAGAAACAGTACCTGAGTGGGTCAGCAAAGTCAAAGCAGCATTGTATAATGATACCAATCCACGACGTAATTCAAACGGTGCTAGTCTGGAATTATCCAAGAAGTAATAAGTCAACAGATGAACTCTTGTGGAGTATATCTGGAACCTTCTAATATCATCAAGCCCTTCATTATTCAACTTCAATTCCAATTCATTCAGTTGTTGAGTCAACACTTTCAACAATGGCAATCTTTCCACAGGGTCCACAAGACCCATAGAATCAATATTGTTAGAGTTGAGTACTTTGGCAATTTGATCTTCAAAATGGGCAATTTGAACCATGTGCTGAATACTCTTTGTAACAGTTACATTAGTACCATCTCTAGTACATTGGACCACCGAGTTGTCAAAAGAAACGAAGGATGGGAACCCAAAGGCAGTGGCAATGGTTTGCGAAACAATGTTACAACTGACCCAAGTCGTGACATTTTCCTTTATCAGAGCACTAGCTTCGGCCTGTTGTTGCAATGTATAGTTATTAGTGGAGGGACCATTTAGACCTAGTCTGATGGCTTGAAAGATGGCAATACCCACAGTGTTCCAAGAAGAATCAGCAGACAACGATGAAGTCAACGGAGGCCAGAATGTATATAGTAATAAAGCTTGAACGGAGTAAACAGATGAAACATTCAAGATTGGTTCTTCCTTCTCATTTGGAATATATCTTGTGATCGGACTGATTGTGATTTCAGCTAATGCAGTTTTCAATAATGGAGCTAAGGTCATTAAAGTGTCGGTTGACAAGTGACGTAATGCAACTGAGACAATAGTCCAGAATAAAACGGGACATAGACGATGAATTCTTTCGGGGCCCTTAGAGATATCCACAATTGGTAAGAATCTATGATATTTGTGAACAAACTCGATGAAGAGTTCACGTATTTGTTGAGATGATAATGTGACTTCACCAAACTGTTTAGGCGCACAGAACAAAATCTCATCAGTCAATTCAATTGTGGATTCATTGTGATTTTCTGGGGTCTTGACACTTGGTGTTTGGTCTCTGATAATGGAAGGGCCCATTTCTAGTCTTGGAGCCATATGTGGTTGGTTATGAGCCGAAGTTTGTTGTTGTTGTGGAGTTCCAGATCTTGAAGATAGTTGTGATGGTGATGGTACTTGAGAAGTGTTATTGGAGATTTGATGAATACTAGGAAACGGCGGCAGACTTCGTATTGGGTTTGGAGTGTTGGACGCTGAATCTTGAGGTGATGGAGAGTAGTTAACTTTGTTCAATTCATGGGGTTGGAACTTCTTCTGTTTAAGTTGTTGAAGTAAGTTATCAGCACCGGCCTCGCTTAGATTCTTCTTCAATTCTTCCAGCTCTTCCTCGATCTGCTGGAACTTTGCACGCTTGTAAGTTCTCTTGTAATCAGCTTGTAGGGAGCATCTGACCTTCTTCTTCGAACAACGGGTACATGGATTCGGGTATAATTCCTGTGCATCACATTTGGACTTCTGCTGACGACATTCGACACAGGCCATTTTCTTGGTACGCGAGCTTTGTTTGGGGCTGAGTGGACGGTCCATGTTGGGCACCAGGGGCTTATGGCGATCCATTTCCAGTCTGGTGAGGAATCTTTCAGACTTCTTCTTGTCTTATTAAAAACTTTTTATGCCAAATTCAATATATAGAACTTTTTTTCTTATTATTGCAAGGGCCACGAAAACCTTTCAGTTAATGTGAAAGGTTGGACAAAGGCCATTAAGACAAAGGTTAATAGGCCCCTCATCGTTGTTATCTACGGTGGCAGCTGTTTCTCATTATGTCACATTTCAGTACACAGAGACTCCCCGTAGTCTTTTCGGGGTCTCAGGTCTAATTTACAGTGTTCTCTCTCTCTCTTGACAACAGAATGTTTCGGAGCCTTTTGAACCACAATCCTTCCTCTTCAATTGTCACAGTCTTGAAGACTTCCCTTTTGCACCAAACCAAGACTCTCCCAACTTCTAGAATAGATGCCATGTTTTTCTTTTTTTTTTGTATGAATGTTTTCTTCAATTTTTGCTTTCATTAGTTGTTAAATAGTGGATGCATTAAACTTATTGGATTGGTTCTAAAGTGGCACCTTTCTTAATGGTAGCCCAACCAATTAGACGCCAATGCTTTTCAATACGTCTGGACAGAGCAATCTTTTCATTAACTTCAGTACAGGCTGGGGCAGTCAATTGTAATCTAGCCATATCAGCCTTGACAGCAATAACTCTAGCACCAGTAGCAGTTGAACCAATGTTGACCATAAGAACTTCACCTGTTTCCAATTTTCTAACTTTAGCTTGCTTTTGACCATCGGTTTTAACACCCAATAGACGACGTAGTAAGAAGTAGTTGATTTCAATATCAGTGTAAATACTTGGTAAATCACCTTTAGCACCAACAACTTGACCAACAAGACGATCAGCTCTACATAGAGTTGGATCGACTTTGGTACCAACACCGATCAAACCACCTGGAACGGCAAATTTCAAATCGTTGTGTTCAGCAAATAGGGAAACAATGTTGGAGAAGATTGGTTTACATTGAATCTTACCATTGTCATCCTTAGTCACAATACCTGGTCTGATTTCAATTTCATCGCCTAATTTGAAGACACCAGTCAAGATAGAACCACCTGCAACACCACCTTTCAGATCATCAATTTCAGCACCTGGCTTGTTAACATCGAACGAACGAATAACAATCAATCTTGGGGAAGCTGTGAAATCTCTTGGTGGAACAGGGATAGTCTTAACAATGAATTCGTTAACAGCATCGATATTATATTTCAATTGGGCCGAGATTGGAACAATTGGAGCACCATCAGCGATAGTACCTCTAATAAATTTCAAAATGGATTTTTGATGTTCTAGTGCACTTTCTTCTCTCATTAAATCAACTTTGTTTTGTAAGATAATTACATGTTTCAACTTCATGATTTCAATGGCAGCTAAATGTTCTGAAGTTTGAGGCTGTGGACAAGATTCATTACCAGCAATTAGTAACAAGGCAGCATCCATAACAGCGGCACCTGACAACATAGTACTCATTAAGATATCATGCCCTGGACAATCGACGAATGAGACATGACGCACTAAGTTGTAACGAGCATCTGAGCCTGGGACTTCCGATTTTGGATGGATTTCTCTGTCAGAACTGAATGATCTGTATCTTGTTGTTTCGTCAATCTTTGGGTCATCAAGTTCATAAATCTTAGCGTTGGCATAACCTAACTTGATGGTAATGTTACGTTCCAATTCATCTTTGAAACGGACAGTTTGGACACCGGAGATGGCCTTGACAACGGTGGATTTACCGTGGGCAACATGACCAATGGTACCAATGTTGATGGTGGCTTGTCTGTTGATGATTTCCGGAGACAGAGGGGTCAACTTGGAGAAGTCTGGGCTGTCTGGCTGTTCAGGTAGACCACCGCCTTCTTCAAAGTCCTTCTTTCTTTGGGCTTCTTCATCCACGGTGTCTAGGACAGCGAAGGAAACGGACTTCTTTGATGGTTCTTCTTCAACTTGTTGTTCTTCGTTTTCAGAGTCGTCCTGGTCGAAATACTCCGGCTCCTGGACATTGCCCAAGTTCCCGTTGATGATGATGGAAGGTGTTTGGTCTTGCAAATCGGACATGGTAAGCTGTTGGATCTGCTTATGATAAAATACTCTAATTACACGCTTTCTTTTGATTGTGTCGTTGATGTTTTTTAGTCAGAAAAAAAAAATCAGGAAAAGTTCCGCGAATAGAACACATTCGCGGAATTGGGTGGCGTTACCCGCCAATGGGTGCCCAAAATTTCAGTTTTATGGTTGGGGCCACATTTTGCGCGAAAAAGCCAAATAAACAATAAGAAAAAAAAAAGTGTCACAATTTATCTTTGAAAAGTGGGGAAAAGCCGCTTGAAAGGTATAAAAAGCTGGTTTTGCCCTTTGAAGAATATGAATATGGATTTGCCGCTGATTAACTTTAAAGGAATCACAAAGAATGCCATCCAAGCTGATGAACAGCCACGTCGAGGAGGCTAATTTGCCTCAATTACCGGTGCCCTCCTTAAACAGCTCTCTGGAGAAGCTGAAGGCCTCGTTGAAGCCGTTGATGGACGAGCAGGAGTATCAGGACTTGCTCAACAAGATTGAAGAGTTCAAGGTTGATCCAGTTAGCTCCACGTTACAAAACCACCTGCTGAAGTTCCATGAGAACAATGACTGCTACTTGACACCGCTCAACCTGGACCACATCTTAATTGACCACAAGGCGCTTCCTCGTAACCCCTTCTTGATCCTCGAGAATGACCCTTCCAAGACCTCCTTAACTCCGCAAACCCAAAGTCACAGAAGTGCAGTGTTAACCAACAGTGCCTTGAAGTTTGTCAGTGCCTTGAGACAGGGCACATTGGGCAAGGACTTGTCCAGAGATGGCACCCCACTTACCATGGAACCATACTTCAACTTGTTTGGTAGCACAAGATATCCGGAATTTGAAGGCATCAGATCCAAGAGAAACGACGAAAGTGACTACTTGCTGATCATTTCAAAGTTCCAGTTTTACTCGTTGAAAGTTTTGAACAAGAAGAATGAGCTACTATTCACTACAGATGAATTATCATCCATCTTTGGTGAAATCATTGAGGATTCTAATACATTCAATGATATGAGTTCAAGTCCAATTGGTGCCATCACATCAGATACTTACAAAAACTGGAAACACTTGAGAAAATCTCTGTCTACAACCTATAAACAGGCCATGTCCAAAATTGATGGTGCCCTATTTGTTCTTGTCCTTGATCATACGGAACCTGAGGGAACTGAATCAGCATTGGCCAAAGCTATCGGTACGGGGACTCTGAGCATAAATGAAGCTGGTATCCAAACTGGGTCTTGTATTTCCCGTTGGTATGATAAACTACAACTAGTTGTCACAAAGAATTGTATTGCTGGCGTCATTTGGGACTCTTTCAGTCAAGATGGTACCAACATTTTACGTTTCACTTCAGATATTTACTCAGACTCGGTCTTAAGACTGGCTGATGGTAACTACACCTTGTTCCCAGGTGTTCAATTGGCTAAGAGTGAAGCCCCAAAACCAAAATTTGAAAAGATTATATTCAATTTTGCCCAAGATATAAGAACCCAACTATACTTGTCCAGTACTAGACTTACTGATTTGATATGTTCTCATGCAACGCATACCAGTGTTTTGAATTATGGTAGAAACTTTGCAAGAAAGATTGGTGTGAAATCAGATTCATTGATCCAAGTTTCGTTACAGATTGCTCAGTATGCATTGTATGGTAAGGCAGCATCCACTGTTGAGCCGGTCTCCACACGTCAATTCCAGAATTCACGGTCAGAACTTCTACCTATCCAATCTGATCAAATCACCAAGACAGCGCAGATCTTTGTCAGTGATTCCTCCCCATTGGAGAGATGGAGATCCTTCATTGAGAGTTGTAAGAGCCATTCCAAGGCATTACACAAGGCTGCTAATGGACAAGGCTTTGAGAAACATTTGAAAGCTTTGCAGAATGTTTACTTGCAAAGAGAAGTATTGAACCAATATTCCCCGGAATTCAAGATCCCTGAAGACGCGCCACCTTTAATCTTTGATGACGTTATCTATCCATTATTCACCCCCGAGATTGTTGCCTCCAATTGTGGTAATCCAGCGATGAGACTATTTGGTCTAACACCTGCAGTTGCCCATGGGTTTGGTATCGGGTATATCATCAAGGATGACGTTACTGAATTCTGCTTGATCAGTCAATACAGACAAGGTTATCGTTTGTTATCCACTTTGGAATGGGTCTTCCACCAACTATCATCAATCTGGAAACATCATGTCGGTGTTAAACGTATTCCGCATGCTTATCAATTGGATAATTTGAAGCAACCAAGGTCCAATTTCAAAGACTCGAATGAACCTATTCATTCTGAAACCATGACTAGAAGTTACACCTCAGGTTCGAGTGAAGAAGATGTCGACATTGCTCTAGGTGGGTATGGATACTTTGACATTGATGAGCTAACATCACGCTCTAGTCCAGACACACCGATAGGATCCATGAAGAACAGCACTCTTGATTTGTTGAAGCTGAATGAAGGGATTGACAAGAGTATTGGGAAGAGATTGTTCAAGAGTGAACAGTTGAGAGATAAGTATGAAAAGTCTAGGGATAGTGGCCCCGACTCCAGTGATGATGCACTACGTGGGGATAAATTCGATGCTAAGTTTGACAGAGGTGAAGTTGGGAAGAAGGTCATCATTGATGAGCTGTTTTGACGTTTATGTGATAGTATGATTATTATTATGATTATTATTATTATTTATTATAATATATACCTATTTATTGATATTTAACTGGGACTGTACTGTCAAATCTATGGAGATTTCTACATGTATATGGAACTATAGGAAATAGACTTATTCCTCACTTATTAAGTCTTTGTAGTTGATGTGTCAATTGACTGATGTCCCGATTTGGAAAGGACAATAGAAAAAAAAAAAAACTTGCATATTCTGAAACCATCTCGCAAGCAACATCAACGGCCCGATCCCTGCTGTTGCTGTTCATGCTGAGGTTGCTGGTACTTAGACACTGCTGATGCTTTGTGCTATAGTGTGATACTTCCATCAGTTCAAAACGTCTTTTTTCTGGTGCTTGTGTCGATAATTTCCATGGTTCCAATTCAATTTCGGTATTGATTTGGGGCTCTGTTCAATTCCACACTCGAATCTGAAACCTGAAACCATCTGTTGGCAAATGGAGATCAAACAAGGCTGCAGGTGCTGCATGTACAGCACACACCTGTCGCATCTCTGAGTCTGTTTACCCTTGCTGATGCGATGGTGTTTCATCGTTATACACAATTGCAAAAGTTTAATAAATAGAAACAAAGCTGGCTGTTTTACAAAATATCCTGGACACTTCTCAGCTCCTTGGAGAAGGTTTCAGCCCATCAGTGCATCGGTATGACGAATAATAAAGACGTTGGTACTAAGAAACTCACGTTGCATGAAGCAGTCTCAAAGAGCTTTGTCAAGACCCCAAAGGGTGATCTTTTCACTAAGGACATGAAGCTCATTTACTCCTTGATGCTCCTCTGTCTTGATCTCACTGAAAAGTCCTCCAAATTTTCCAAGATCAGCCTATTGAATAGAAGTTATCCTTATTCGTTCACGATTCAAGAAGCAGTCAGCAAGATGGGTGATTTATCTTCCACCATCGAATCATCCGTTACAAAGACTACTGTTTCATATTCTATCAAGCCAGATCTAGCCATCTCCCTGATAACGAGGTTTATGAATGCTAAATTGCTACATACACCAGCTGATAGAACCAGATCTGAACCAAAAGAAAAAGTGGTATTACAACCTACTCCAAAAGGTGTCGCTCTATTGCAAACTTACTGTAAGTTGAATGGTATAAAAAATTTCAAAAATGTTCCAATCTTGAACTCCACTTTCAACTCCATGGGTTTGTTCCTTTTTGAAAGAAGTGCCATCACTGATACAATCATCTATTCTGAATACTTTGTCCACTTGTTATTTGCTAGATTCATTGGGTCTTTCCCAAATGTTTGGGGACCTACAAATCCTCATGATGAAATTCCATCATTGGATCATAGATTGCAAGTTGATGATGAGTTTGAATTTTCCAACTATACCTCACAAATTTTTGCCATGCCAGTTGGTGCCTCTGGGTTACCATTTCCTCTTCAACCTGATACCGAACTTGAGAAGGCCACCAAGTCCACACTATCAACCAAGAAGACAAAGCAAAGAGAGTCACCATTCGCTCATAATTTCTTCACAAACCCAGAATCTGATTCTCATGTTCAATATTATGTCTCCAACAAAGGTGTTCGTCTTTATGAAAATCACAAATTTGGTGCTCTGACCATCAAGTATAGCTTCAACGCTAAGGCTGCTTGGCAATGGTTGATGGACTGCACAGATATTATGCATACAAATGAAGCCACTATGGTGCTGAACCTATTCTACAAGTATGGCTTAATTGAACCAGTCATCGTTCCACCATCCACGGCTACTTCCAAAAAGAATTTTAGACCTTTAAAGAGCAGTTTCTACACATTGAGTAAGAAAGGTCTTGAGTTGTCTCATTGGACAAGTCTTAAGAGAAATATCATCGTTGTTGAAGATGATGAGATCACAAAAGATCCCTCAAGTTTGTCTCTAAGCAATGCTGCCGTGATACCTGGTGATAACTCCTCAGATGAAGACGTTACTAATTATAAAGACCCACAATTGGACATCAAGAAAGTTTTGAGTGATCCTGGGATGAGATATTTGTTCAGAAGCCACCTGGAGAAGGAATTCTGTGCTGAGAATCTTGATGTCTATATAGAGATCAAACAATTTGCTAAGAAGATGACCATTTTGAAAAATATTTGGGAAGCCCATGAGAAGAAACACGATATTGTCCTTGATAAGAAGACCATCATCAAACCCCCATCTAGAAGAGCCCTAGTGAAACTTATCAATGAATGTTTGTCTTCGGTTTACAACATTTATTCCTCATACATCTCTGTTGGCGCTCCCTACCAGTTGAACATTGACCATTTATTAAGAGAGAAGATCACAGAAACAATGCTTCACACCACTTCACCATTGAGATCCCGGTTCAGCAATGCTCATACTCCAATAATGGAAGTTATGGATAAGTTTGATACTCCATTACCAAGTCCAAAAGTTGCACAGCATGTCCCAAAATCTCCAAGAGTTGCCATTCAGATACCAGAAACTGCTCATTTGAAATCAGAATCCACCATGATATTTGAACGTGCTACATCTCCTGTTAGAAATCTAAACACCAAGAATCTTTCTGTTGACATTAGCAATAAAGATACCAACTCCTGTGTCCCAAGCACTCCAACAGAAGAGGAATTGGTAAAGTCTTTGGACTTATTACATAAATTGTTCCCATTAATCGAGTTTGTTGGTAAACAAATCTTGAAGATGTTGGAGTTTGATTCATTTCCTAAATTTTTGTCCTCAGAGACATACCTTAACGCCCTTAATTAATGAAAAATCTTTATAATGTATAACTAAAGTCAACAACATAACAGCTTAACTGATGAATTGCGAAAACCTATAGACTACAAGAGAACTTTATGATTCAACATGTCATTCTCATTACAGACGGGTCCAGCCTTTGGCACCCTTTTCTCTATCAACAACCAACCTTAATTCATCCAGTGTCAATTCCACTTGCCACATCTTGGTCTCAAAGGATTTATTATCAATATCTCGATTGGCACTTGAATTACCATTGGGCAAAGTCAGCAAACCAATATCTTGTAATGTCTCCCAAGGATGTTTACAACTGCTCTTGGACCATTGTTTATAACCTGTTGATGCAACAGCTTCAAACCCGGTTGATGAGGTGGCTTCTTTGTTCATCTTCTTGATCTGTAATTGGTATTCCTCATAAGTCAAATTCAAATTGACAAAATTCAAATCCTTCTTGGCAATGACGCGAGCAGCTGACACTAATAAGTATATCTCTAAGTCTGACAATGAATTGACAATTTGACGTAGTGAGCCCTTGGAAACATTTTGTTCGTATTTCTTGAAATGAACGTCTGCAAAGAATGGATGTTTCACTGTCAATTGGGACACTGGGAATATACAATGGTTTAAAAACTCTTTAATGCTACCAGTGGTCAAATGGTTCAAAGTGACAAGTCTTCTAAGATTTGAATTTGCAGTTATTAACTCTTCAACTTTTCCATTGAATTTCTCCTCATATTCATTCTCAGGCTTATCAATACTTAAGATTTTGGTAGCAACTTCCATGAATTTATCCTTGGAAAGTCTTTGGAATTGAATAGACCTTTGTGAAAATCTTGATCTAACTCTTTTTTCCAAATATTCCTTCACTGTGAATTTAGTGGTAAAACAAAGGACGCACATTGGAGTTGGACTATTTTCAACAAGGTCAAACAAGTTATAAAGTAGTGTTTGACGACTTTGAAGAGCATAGACATCAACTTCATCAATGATGAACACGATTGGATTCTTGATTTTGCCCATAGACCCATTCCCTAATCTAACTTCTTTGTCCAATACTTTCAAGATATTTGTAAAGGTAAGATTGATGGATTTTCTGCTTAATAACTCAGAAATTTCCAATTCTTTCAAATTTATACCAAATATTCTTGATATTTCAGAATCTAGCTGTTCAGCAATGGCTCTCACAGCAAACTTATCATCCGATTGAGTTAGCCCGTTCAATCTAATCTGGATGAACTTCTCCTCGCTGGTTAAGTTCATCTTTACACGACGAAGGGCAGCTTCCAACACGGCGGTCTTACCACTATTTCTTGGACCAAAGACAAAACACGAGTTTCGTTCACCATACTCCACCGTTGCGGATAACAACTTATAGATTTCTTTGATCTTGTCTTCTAGGCCGTAAGGATCATTCTCAGATTTACCTGTCATTTTAGCGTATAGTTTGGCCTTGAGTTGTGTCACCTTGATATCATCAATATCTTCTTTATTAGCCACCTTGTTATTGTCAGCGCTTTCATCACCTTCATCACCTTCATCGTTCTCATTTTCATTGCCTTCTTGACTCGAATCATCTTCAGAATCTTCAATCTCGTCACTGTCATCATCACTGTTGTCACTACGGTTATTCAAATCCACTTTACTCTGGGTGGGTTCATCTGTAGTTAGCTGATAATCCGAAGCATCGAAAAACTCATCTTCAACTTGAGAGTCTTCTGAAGAATCAGAGCTTACCGACACATAATGAATCTCTGAATTTTCTGGAAAGGGGCCTTGTGGGTCCTCCTTGTCTTCAGATGGTTGTTCAGCATCTGATTCTCTGGTAGAGTTTCCATTAGGCCTTGAGGGCTCTTCTTGCTCTAGCACATCTTCGGTATCAACCTCTTCAATGTCTGAACTTGAATCCAAATCTGAGACTTCAATGACATCAACAGTTTCCCAGTCAACTTCGTTGGCTTTGAACACATCATCCTGTGGTTCTTTCTCTGAATTGTCTTGGCTAACTTGAGCATCTTCATCCTTTACAGGGATGTTATGTTGTTCCATCCCTGTGTCATTTGGTCCGTGAGTAATACCAATCTCAATTTCCTCCACATCTTCAATGTAATCATCAACATCAAACTTCTTACTATCTTTAATATTGATCAACTTGGGCAACTTTATGGGACTAACGTCCTCTAGAGGTGATTTATTCCCTTGTTCGTGGGCCATTTGCACCTTTGGCGTCTTTGGAGGACTTGATAATAAGTCTGTATATGTGTCATCAAGTTTGATCAATTTTGGCAGAGGTCGCGTTAAACCTTTTTCAGATGATTTGGAAATTGATGAGTTCCATAGTGGTATCCTTGGTTTGGCTGTCGGGGACAATTCAGTTCCAAACTTATTTGGGCTTATCAACGGGATGGATTTAAGGTTGACAACCTTTGATAAGTTTATCTTCTCCTTGGACTCATTGGAGTTTGGTGAGTGTGTATAATTTGGTGAAGTTTGTAAGAGTTTCTTTGGGACAGAATCATCAAATCTGGTGAGCCTTGTCCTCTTTAAAGGGTTTCCAACCAAGGAACCAGTGATCAATAGTTTACCATCGACAGGGACTGGGGCTTTCCTGATACTCTCGAATTCACCGGCAAAGTCCGACTCTTTTCTTCTCTGTGTATCGGAGGGACTGCTGTTGGATGGACTCTGACTGTGTCCTTCCAGTCCAGACATCGGGAAATAGTGGCAATTTCAACAAGTATTCCTTCTGTTTTGTTCATTGTAAGTGGTTAATGGGTCAAAAAAGAGACTTCCCGCGAACTTGTTTGGTGGTGTCCGGATGTTTATAGATATAGGAAAAGGATTAGCAGCTTTAAGGACCGTATATTGTGTTATAATAGAGCCCAATTGTACCTTGTTTAAGCTCTTTTTCTTTTCAAACCAAGTCATTAATGTCCACCACCCACGAGAAACTTCCTGACTCCGTTCTAGTGCTTTTACGCAGCGGGAAATTCGTTCATTTGGGGACTGCTACCAGACAGGGGATTCCAGATGTCGCCTTGATGAATTATTACTATCTGCCTTCCAACGAGCTCTATGGCCACAGTGAGTCCAGCTCCTCTATTTACAAAGTCACAAACCACACATACATCACACTTGCCACGGCTAAAAGCTCATTGAAGTTCAAGAATATTGAGCAGAATCCAAACGTTTCACTATTGTTCCATGATTGGACTACTGCTAAGAACATTTACAAGTCTAGCCATCCAGGTAACGAACAATCCAATCTTTTGAAACTGCTTCAGGGCTTGAACCAATCCGAATTGAGTGAAGTCAGTGCTACTCTGACAGGTGAAGCAAAGATCATTACTGATGAAGATGAACTGAAATACTACAAGACTAAACTATCAAATGAAAACCCAGATGCGAAAGTCTTTATCGATGGAGATTCCAATGCGATTGTTCTAGTTCATATCACTTCTGCTAAGGTCTGCGATTCTCAAAACCATCAAAGTGTCTACAACTAGGTATTTATGTGTGTTTGTTTTTTCCCCAATGCGTGTATTCTTTTAAAAGATCAATCTCATAATATGCCTCTCTAACTAATTACCTTCTTGACCGAAATCACTTGTAAAGTCTTCTTGTTTCTTCAAGTCAGCTTCGTTCACTGTTGGTCTTGTGGTTTTGATTGCCTTTATGAAATCCTTTAATGTTAGTTCTGGTTCTTGTAATTCATCAGCTTCAATCTCCATCCAATTCTTTTCAATTGCAGAATCATCACCTGGAGAGCAAGGGGTTAATTTACCATTGTCCAGTCTCTTGAAATGTGTAGCACTTTGAATTTTTCTAATTGGTTGCATCAATGCATCTTTCACAACAACGGCAATATCAGCACCTGAGTAACCATCGGTCATTTCACCCAGTAGTTTGTAATCTTTGGAGTCTAACTCACATGGAGTCGTTCCAACATTCAATTCAAACATCTTACTTCTAGCTTGTTGATCAGGTAAAGCGATATAAATTCTTTTTTCAAAACGACGTCTAATAGCAGCATCCAATTGCCATGGGATATTAGTAGCACCAAGAACCAAGACACCACTAGAATCATTACCAACACCATTCATCTGAACCAACAATTCGGTCTTAATACGTCTGGAGGCCTCGCTTTCACCTTCACCTCTAGGACCACATAATGCATCAACTTCATCAATGAATATAATAGAAGGCTTATTCTCTCTGGCCATGGTAAACAACTGTTTAACCAATCTTTCAGACTCACCCATCCATTTACTCACTAGATCGGACGAACTGACGGAGAAGAATGTGGAGTTTGCTTCTGTGGCAACAGCTTTGGCCAAATATGATTTACCAGTACCTGGAGGACCATAAAGTAATATACCGGACAATGGTTTTCTGTTACCTGTGAACAGATGAGGAAACTTCACAGGAAGGATCACTGTTTCTTTCAATGCTTCTTTAGCAAGTTCTAAACCAGCAATATCTTCCCATTTGACATTTGGTTTCTCAGACAAGATGGCACCTGATAAGGCTCCTCTAAGTTTCTTCTGTTCTGCATCGTCATCATCTTCACCATCACCACTCTTCTTTGCCTTGGTGGAGCCATTTGTGGAACTCTCAGCAGCTTTCTCCTTCTTATCTAGGTGCTCTTTCAACTGTTCAGCTCTTGATAGGTATTCTGTAAATTTTGTTCTTATTAGTTCCTTAGATCTAGGGTTCTTCTCGTATTTGATGGCCAACATTAGGTAGTCCAGCCCGTTGTAGTAGAGACCGTAGGCGTCTTCATACCTCGTGGCATTGTCGGCTTCGATGGCCTTCTGCACCAGCTCAATTCCCTTGTTTAGAAAGTCCCCAGTTGACATTTATCTCAGATTTACTCGTAAAAAAAACTGTGGGTAAAAATGAGGGAAATTGTGTGCTTTTACTCTGATTCTTGAGCTTCTTGGTTTAAGTCGTTGTATATTCTTTATGCTTAAATTTCGATGAATTGGTGTCTTTAAGTCCTTTGTTTTTACTGTAATTCTATGTTGTGTTAAAGGATAATTTATCTTATAAAAGAAAAAAATTGGCTGAAAACGAAAAAAGGCGAAAAACTCTGCCAAAAGTTCACGGTCAAAGTGTTCCGCGAATTTCCGCGAATTTTTATAGAAAGTTTTGTTTACAAAACAAAACCAAAACATAGAAAAAAGCCAATAACGCCACTCAATTCACCTATTGAAGAGATGTTTTCGTCGATCTCAAGGGCCTGGAACGAGGCTAATGAAGAAGCTGATCAGTCCGTGAGGTTTTCTCCGTCTACAAGAGAGCCTCGCACCAAAAGAACACAACATTATATCCATCATGACACAATCAAGAACCCTATCCAAAGAATAAGGAATCGATCACAAAGAATGCCAGCTGAGCAGAAACTGGGATCTCCACATGTGCTCAAGCCTATGACTGAGAAGAGAATGAACAAGGGCTCTTTTTGGAACAAAGTTGGCAAACTGGGCAAGAGTTTGATAGGTGCTGGTGATGGTAGTGAACTGAAAGATATGAAAGGTTATATGGATGGTATGGTCAAGAAGAGAAGAAGAGAAGATAGTGTGGTTACGGATTCTGTTGATGTTGATGATTTGAATTTGAGAGTGTTGAAGAAGAAGAAGAAGAAGAAAAGTTATCTATATGATAGAATTGCTAGTGTCAATGAAAGAGCTGAAAAGTTTACTAATGTTCAAAGTCCATTTGTGCCACCTTTAAAAAGCAATGTCAAGAAGTTAGACAACAATGATTTCTATTCGAGTGATGTCTCCAATGGTAACATATCAGATTTGATTCATCAACGGAAAACGACCCTACCATTGAAGAGATCCACACAGCATAAACTGGCAATGAATAACCTGCCCTCATCACCATCATACCTAGATCAACATTCTACACAAATTCCTCGGGCTACAGCTACATCATTTATGGAATCCACGCCCAAGGAAGATGTCACCTTTGAAACCATTCAAGAATTGAAATCCCAAGTTGATTCCTTCAGATCTAAAGTTGAGGATTTAGAAACTACTGTCGAATCCTTGAAACAAGAGTTACATAAAGCCAATGAGCGCTCGGTAATACTGGAGAATTCATTCGAAAAGTATGGCAAGATATCAAAGAGTGATGAAAAGGAAAGAGAACGAGAACGAGAAATTGAGATTGAACAAAGCAGATACCCTTCTCCAGACATTCAAGACCAAACGTTGTCACCTGTAAAGCTGGACTTGAGCAGGTTTAAACTTCTTAAATAGGGAAAGTATATACATATGCTCATAGTTAAACGAATCTTCTATTTCTTCTATTTCTTCTCTTTCCTTCTCTTTCCTTCTGTTTATGGAATTCCGTAAACACACAAAAAATGAAATTTCAACACAGACAACTTCTTCTTTAAACACAGATCCAACACACAGAACATGTCTGCAGCCACCAAAGCCGAGCTCGAAGCCACTCTCTCGCCAGTTGTCCAGCAGGCCATCGCCTTCTCCAAGTCCTCCACCGAGGGCAGATCTTTCAAGCCGTTACCTGCCACTTCCTCCTTTTCTCTGATCTCTTCAGATGCTGCCACAAGGGCCCAGTGGAATGATACCGGTCTAGAGGCCATCTCCAAGGGCGAGGTCGGCGTCGTCTTGATGGCTGGGGGTCAGGGCACTAGACTGGGATCCTCCAAGCCAAAGGGTTGCTACAATATTGGCTTGCCATCCCAGAAATCATTGTTCCAGATCCAAGCTGAAAAGTTGATCAAGGTTCAACAATTGGCCAATGCTAAATACTCTACCGATGCTAAAATCAACTGGTACATCATGACTTCAAAGCCAACTAGAGCTGAAACAGAGGGCTTTTTCGTGGAGAACAACTATTTCAACCTGGAACCATCACAAATTACTTTCTTCAACCAAGGTACCTTACCATGTTTTGACCTTGAAGGTAAAAAGATCCTTTTAGAATCTGAACATGAAATTGCACAGTCCCCGGACGGTAACGGTGGTTTATACAAAGCTATCCACTCCAATGGCTTGATTGAAGACTTCAACAAGAAGGGTATCAAGCATATTCACATGTATTGTGTTGATAATGTCTTGGTTCGTGTTGCCGATCCTGTGTTCTTGGGGTTTTCAATTGAAAAGAAGTTCGAGTTAGCCACTAAAGTTGTTAGAAAGAGAGAAGCTTCTGAATCTGTTGGCTTGATTGTTCTTGATGAAAAACTACAAAGACCAGCCGTCATTGAATATTCAGAAATCTCCAAGGAATTGAGTGAACAAACTGACGCTGATGGTTTACTATCATTCAGAGCTGCAAATATCGTCAACCATTACTATAGTGTTGAATTATTACAGAACAGAATCACTAAATGGATTGACAATCAAGAATTTTTACCATTTCATATTGCTAACAAGAAAATCCCATCATTAAATGAAAAAGGTGAATTCTATAAACCAACTGAACCAAACGGTATCAAATTAGAACAATTCATCTTTGATGTGTTTAAAGACATTGAATTACCAAGATTTGGTTGTTTAGAAGTTGAAAGAACAGAAGAGTTTTCACCTTTAAAGAATGCTCCAGGTGCTAAGAATGATACACCAGAATCAAGTGTTGAAAACTATTTGAATCTATCCACCAAATGGGTCAAGACTCAAGGTGCTATCTTGGAAGGTGAGTCTAAAGTTGAAGTCAATAGTTTAACTTCATACGCTGGTGAAGGTTTAGAATTTGTTAAGAACCAAACTTTGACCAATCTTCAAATCATCTAGAACTGGTGCCCATCAAAACACCAACTACAATGTCAAAATATCATGAATACTTTTGAAAGTGTAGACTGATATTATGTACCAAATACTACACTAAGTGTTTTTTAATAACGAATAATTGATTTTATAGCTTAGCTTAGCTAAGCTAAGCTAGCCAAGATGTGTGATTTAGCAGGCATAAGGGGGTAAGTATACTTCTAAAATCAAACTATAAAGATGTGATAATCTTTACATTCATCCTCATTCTTCAATAACACCACTTTCTCTCAAGTTAACATCCAATTTCTCTTTTCTTCCGGTATCAATTTCCTTTTGTCTCTTTTTATGATTCAATTTCTTTTGTAAATCATCACTGAAATCCACTTCTTCTTCCTCTTCATCATGGAATTGGGATGCATAAGATGTTTCTGGTTTATCTCTAACAATGTCATCAATTTGTTTATTGTTTGCTAATTGTGTATGAATACCTGAAGCAAAAACCCATTTCAACTGAATCAATCTAAAGAAGGCAAACCAAGATTTGACAGCTAATGAACGTGATTTGGATAACTTGATGTGTGATAAGACAGCCTCATCATCAGCAAGTTCAATCCCATCATGTTTCTTTGAAGTCAACTTTGTGATTCTTTGTCTCTTGTCTGAATAGAAATTGATTGTTGATAATACATCTCTGAATAATGAACGACCTTCCTTTTTGGACTTTTTCGATATCTTTTTACTTGATGATTTAATCAAATTCTCCAATCTATGAACAATTTGATATTTGTTAGTGTATGGGATCAAAACATCATCATTTGGATCATAATCCTCCAAATCATCATTGAAATCATCATCATATTGATAAATCTCAAAACCTAATCCATAAATCATAGCTAATGGTTTCAAAATTTCCAAATTTTCAGTCTCATCCAAGAACACATCACCAATAGAATCTAATAAATTTTCAACAATTTCATTCAATGAGGAATTCTCCACCAAAAGGGTCAACAGGGCACCAATACCATATAATAAAGCAATAATTAATTGTTGATTATCGGCAAGTTTGCTCACGTCATTGATCAATCCTATTAGGATTTCAATCAAACCTTCAACCATACCATCAACACCATAACCACCAGTACCATCATATATAGTCAAAGCAATAGAGCTATAAGAGTATACAAAATACTGTCTGGTCTTGACACTCAAAGTTGTATCATTAATTTTTTTTTCAATGAGGTCTAAGATGTTCAAGGACTTGTCTTCAGAATATAAAACCCCACTGTTTTCAATATTACCAATAATAAAAGCTGTGATTGCTCTATTGGCCAAGATTTGTTCATTCTGTGATTTTGCGGATTGTAATAGTTTAAACAGGGCAAGTAGGTCACTCTCATAATCACCTTCAGCGTAGACAGTATCTTCCAATTCAGGTTCTTTGATGGTCAAGTTGTACAACTGGTTCAATAACAACTCCCTATCATTTGAAGAAACTTCAGCTTTTGACTTTTGTAAAGTCTTGATAATCTCAGGGATACTGTTCAATTTCAACCTCACTGTTTGTTTATCACTTTCACCTTTCTTACCATCGTCATCAATGTTCAACAATACATTCAATCTGTCAGAGATGTACTCATCCAAATTATCAAAGTTGATTTCAGTGAGCAAGTCATCCTCCTCATCCAAATGGCCAGCCCTGGACTGTGGGCGAGAAGTGTGTCTGGAGCGTGGTCTGTCACCGGGAGCACCTTTGAAGACTTGTCTGTACATTTGTGTTGGGTTTCTGTTATTACAAATGAATAATGATGGGAATTTAATGGGGATTTAATGGGGGCTTCCCTTTATTCTTCCCTTTTTATCACCACTTCTCTGGTGTCCGGATGTGGATTACATAATGTGATTTTACTATAATCAACACCACAAATTAAGTAAGAACTAACCTATAATCAAAGGGACCAAGGAACCAAATACGCCACTGATAGATAATATAGATATAATCCAATACTATGACATCCATCTTCTTCATCAGCCTCATTTCCAGGGAGAATAAACCTCTTCACATCCAGGAAGTTGACCAATTGAAAGCTGTAAATGAGATCATACAAGATAAAGTGACAACCACTGGGAGCACAACCACAACCACAACGAGGCAGTCAACACATAGTATGAATGACACGTTGAAGTATCATTTCATGTCCAATATGGCCCTTGATATATTCCTCTCGCCGTTTTATGAAGGCGATGTCAATACGATACAATTATTATTTCTTCAAGATGGGATCAATGTCTATGGATATGAGATCAATACTGGTTTAAAGATTATAATTGGAATTAATGATGAAATTAATGAACCAAGATTCCTGATTTTATTCCAAAGGATCCATAAGATCTATTTGAATCTAATATTGAATCCATTCCAAGATGACAATACAGAGGTGAAGATTGATGAGGTGGTGTTAAGTAAAAAGATTGATAAAGTCTTACAAGAATGGAGGAACAAATAAAAACATGGGCAATTTCATTATTTCAATACAACATTAGCATTTCTCAACTCCAAGTATTGTTGGTCGACACCAGAACTCATGTTTTTAACTATGGAGTAGACTTCACCATTATGATATCTTAAACCATTTGAAGGATTCTTATAAATTGCCTTCAAACCGGTGATATCACAATATTTCTTTACCGGTTTTATACTTGGAGGAGCGTCGAGGGAGGTGTAGAAGATGGCATCTTTTTTGAAATAGGGCGTTATTAGTTGGTCATTGGAATCATTTGATTTGATTCCTGGTTGTTCTTTTGATTTGATGTATTTTTGTTCATCAACAAGTAATTGTTTAAGAGGTTTCACTCTTCTATTTGGCTTTTTATAGTGAACAGGCTTGAAAGTTGGCGTGAAGATGTTTTGTTCAGCAACAGCGATTATATCCACTTCTTGTTGTGTCATTGTGCTTTTCTTACTATACAGATTAGAGAACACTTACAACATTTACAACATCTTAGTTATATAAAGAAATTACTTGTAGTTCCCAGAACATCCGGACACCACACTTGATATCAGTATAAAACCTCTTAAAAGTCTTTATAAAGCTATGGATGTTTTCTCAAGGTATCAAGGATCTCAGAAGTGGGGACATATATCCCCACTTATAAACCCCTTTAACCGAATTTTTAGCCATCTTTAGTAATGTTGGGCCTCTGTCTCTGTCTCTGTCTCTGTCTGACTTCTCCAAATGAATCACCTCAATGGCAAGAGTCAATCAGAGTCAAAGTCAAAGTAAGGAGTCACTGTCAGAGTCAAGCTTAAAGGCTAATAACTTTACGGTATTTTGACACAATAACAACAATAGCCAATGGGAGTGTGCGGTAACTCCATTGACATCAATAGTTGTAGTCTCCATCTGTTCCCATACATTCTCATTTGTTCTTTGTTCTTTCTCATCTGTTCCAACCAATCGGAACGCTTCAGCAAAAAAAGAAAGAAACTTGGACTCCCTGCCTGGACAGAGTCCTGCCTGGCACCTAGCCTAGCACTTGGTGGGAAATGGTACGGCCACAGAAGGAAGACTCTCCCCATCACCGAACGGCAATTATTTCTTCTTGCGGCCTTTTCCACTCAAAATGTGTCATAGAAAAGAATAAAAAGAAAAATTTTCCCATTAAACATCAAATGAACAGTTAACAGTTCACAATATACAATCAACAAATACCTGAAACCAACAATGACCTTGCCTGACCAAATGCTTCCTTACCAATCCGCTGCTAATGACTTTAGAAGCGACACATTCACCACTCCAACTGAAAACATGTTGAGAGCTGGGTTGTCTGCCTCCATTGGTGATTCTGTCTATAATGAAGATGTTGATACCATTGCCCTTGAAAACAAAGTTGCCAAATTAGCTGGTAAACCTGCTGGTTTATACTGTGTCTCTGGTACCTTGTCCAATCAAATCGCCATCAGATCACACTTGTTCCAACCTCCTTACTCTGTTCTTTGTGATTATAGAGCTCATGTTTATACTCATGAAGCTGCTGGTTTAGCAATGTTATCAAATGCAATGGTTATCCCTGTTAGACCTTCTAATGGTGATTACATGACTTTGGAAGATATCAAATCAAATATTGTTCCAGAAGATGGTGATATTCATGGTGCTCCAACAAAATTGATTTCTTTAGAAAACACTTTACATGGTATCATTTATCCTTATGATGAATTATTAAGAATTAAACAATTTTGTATTGAAAATGGTTATAAATTACATTGTGATGGTGCTAGAATTTGGAATGCTTCTGTTCAAGCTGATGTCCCACTTTATAAATATGGTGAAATTTTTGATTCAATTTCTATTTGTTTATCAAAATCTATTGGTGCTCCAATGGGTTCAGTCTTGGTTGGTGAATTACCATTTATTAAGAAATGTAACCATTTTAAAAAACAATGTGGTGGTGGTATAAGACAATCTGGTATGATGTGTAAAATGGCTTCCATTGCCATTGATGATACTTTACCATTATTAAAATCTTCTCATGATAAAGCTAAAAAATTGGGTGATTTTTGTATTGAAAATGGTATTATTTTAGAATCTCCTGTGGATACCAATTTTGTCTTTATTGATTTAAAAGCTAATTTCATTAAAGATGATACCATGATCAAATTTGGTGAATTAAATGGTGTTAAATTAATGGGTGGTCGTGTTGCTTTCCATTATCAAATTTCTAATGAATCATTGGAAAAAGTGAAGAAGGCTGTATTAGAAGCTTATCAATATTCACAAAAACATCCACATATTCATGATGGTCCATATAAGATGTATCGTTCCCCAACACCAGTCAAATATTAGATGTTTGGTGGAGAGGGTATTATTTATAAAAATGGCATTGAAGTACGAAATAATGATTATAATATATTAATGAAGACTGCATTTTAAAGGTTTTTTTGGGGGTTTTTTTTGTTGTTTGATGGTTATATAAAGGGTACATTTACAGAGAAAGGATAAACAAGTTGAAAGAGATATCAGCTTGGGGTTTTAATATTCCCACTACAATTCTTTTATGGATCAAGTTTCATAACACTCAAAAGAAAGGTTCTTTTTCCCATTTTTTTTTGGATTCTTTTATGCTTAAGTCTTTGATCAAAAATATGATGTGACTTTATATAAAGAATTGATACATTGTAGAATGAGGAAGTGTTTTATATGTGTTTGTGCCTACTGTTATTGTTACATTGCTTATATAATTATATACAGAAAACACCCAGACACCAACTGGACAACGAGCTTTAAAACAAAAATCGACAATTAAATTCCAAAAAGTGGTCAAAACCATCAAAACAAACCTTTTAAAAGGGTAAAGATACGCTTATTAGTCATGGATTTCGAGATCAACGAAGACATCAATGGTGTCCGTCTAGCATGGAATGCTTTCCCCTTTTCCAGGGCCGAAGCCACAAGAATGGTTGTCCCATTAGGTGCTCTTTATACTCCATTGAAATCGATCCCTGGGTTAAACATTGCCAATTATGATCCAATTCAATGCTCAAATCCTCAATGTAAATCGATAATCAACCCTTACAGTCAATTAGACTTAAGATCCAGACTTTGGATCTGTTCTTTATGTAATGTTAGAAATCAATTGCCTCCACATTATGGTCAAATCAGTCCAGAAAATTTACCATTAGAATTACAACAAGAAGCCACTACAATTGAATATGTCTTATCAAGACCTGTCCAACAACCACCAATATTCTTATTTGTTGTTGATCTATGTCAAGATGAAGAAAATTTGGAAGCCTTGAAGGAGACTTTGGTTATTTCCTTGAGTTTATTACCTCCAAATTCCCTTGTTGGTTTGATCACTTATGGTACTATGGTTCAATTACATGACATTGCTTCACCAATTCCAAAATCATTCGTCTTTAGAGGTAACAAGGATCACACTTTTGATCAATTAAATGATTATTTGAAGAAAGATTTAGCCAAATTCTTTCAACCTTTACAAAATGTTGAATTTCAATTAACAAACATTTTGGAAAATTTGAAAAAAGATCCATGGCCAATAAAGACCTCGCATAGAGCCCTAAGAGCCACTGGTGCTGCTTTATCTATTGCAATCTCATTATTACAAGGTCCATACTCTGGGTTTGGTGCTAGAATCATGTTATTCTCTGCTGGTCCAGGTACTTTATCACCAGGTCAAATCGTTACTAATGAATTGAAAGAACCAATTAGATCACATAATGACATTGATAAGGATTCCGCTAAACATTACAAGAAAGCTATTAAATATTATAATTCTTTGGCAGAAAAGGCTGCTGAAAATGGTCATACTGTGGATATCTTTGCTGGTTGTTATGATCAAATTGGTTTAAGTGAAATGCAATCATTATCAAACAAGACTGGTGGTGTCATTTTATTATCCGATGCCTTCACCACCTCTATTTTTAAACAATCATTCCTAAGACTTTTCTCAAAGGATGAAGAAGGATACTTATCAATGGCTTTTAATGGTCGTTTAGAAGTTAGAACTTCAAAAGAATTAAAAGTCTCAGGTTTGATTGGTCATGCTTCAAGTGGTAAATCAACAGGTGCTAACGTTGCTGATACTGAAACAGGTATCGGTGGTACTAATAGTTGGAAAATGGGTGCCATCTCACCTTTACATAATTATGCCGTTTTCTTTGAAATCGTTAATCAAACTCAAATTGGTGCATCCACTGTTCAATTCATCACCACTTATCAACATAGCTCAGGTACTTATCGTACCCGTGTCACCACAATCAGGGTTCCAATTCATCCAGATGGGGATATCAACATCTCCAACTCATTTGATCAAGAAGCTGCTGCTGTATTGATGTCTAGAATCGCTGTTTTCAAAGCAGAAGAAGATGATAGTGCTGATGTTTTAAGATGGACCGATAGAATGTTGATCAAGTTATGTTCCAAATACGCAGATTACATGAGAGATGATCCAAACTCTTTCAGATTGGCTCCACATTTCTCTTTATATCCTCAATTCATGTATTATTTGAGAAGATCCCAATTCTTGCAAGTTTTTAATAATTCCCCTGATGAAACTGCATTCTATAGACATGTGTTAACCAGAGAAGACACCACAAATTCATTGATCATGATCCAACCAACTTTGACCTCATTTTCAATGGAAGGTGAACCGGAACCTGTCTTGTTAGACTCCATCTCAATCAAAGAAGATTGTATCTTATTACTAGACACTTTCTTCCATATCTTGATCTATCATGGTTCCACTATTGCTGCTTGGAGAGCCAATGGTTATCAAGACCAAGAAGAATATGCCTCATTTAAAGAATTCCTAGACGAGCCAAAGAGAGAAGCTGCTGAATTATTGGTTGATAGATTCCCATTGCCACGTTTCATTGATACTGAAGAAGGTGGTTCTCAGGCTAGATTCTTGTATTCTAAACTGAACCCTTCAACTTCTTACAACAAAGATGGTAACTCATTCGCTACCGGTAGTGGTGCTGTTGTGTTGACTGATGATGTTTCTTTACAAAGTTTTATGGAACATTTGCAAAAATTAGCTGTTAGTGGTAATAATTAGAGTGTGATTTAAGTGTTCAATAAAAAAGAAAAAGAAAAAGAAAGAATGTTTCATATGATCATTGTAGTAGTGGGGCCTTATGTACCTTATTAAACTGTTGGACTGCACAATTGAAGACAACTATTCCGATAATTCTCCAACGACATTACTCGGTTTTCCACAATAAATTGTTAAGAGATGTGAAGGGGGGGGGGGGGGTTGGGTTCAAAGGGCACCTGTTTTAATCCTATAATTCATAAATTGGCATAGTAAACAGATCACCATTGAACACTAAAAAGTTATTAATTGGCGATTCCTTCTTGGATAGAAAGTTAATAACATCTTGAGCCAAGGCCCCACCCACAATGGCTGCAACAGGTGAAATTTCAGTGTTGAATTGTGTTAGAATAACTTCGACAGCTGATTCTGAAACTTCATTCAGCCCCAGCTCCAAGTTTATAGCATTGGCTTTAGTATGAAGCTCTTCTTTAGAAGGAGATTCCAATTGATTTAAAGCTAAGAAGATCGAGAGGAATGGTGAAACATTCTTCTTTTGCCTTCTGGTTAATTTAGTCAAGTTTTTTGAAGAGTAAAGTTCTTTGAAAGGTTTGTATGATGATTTGATTGTGAAACTTTCCAAGACTTCATTATCCTCTTTATTTAAACTTGTTTCCACTTTGATGATTTCTTGATTAGCTGAGATTCTGCCAATCTTTCTAGCAACAGGCATTTTCTTCCTTGTATAAGTTGAAACATCCAACAATAGATCATTGAAAATGAAACCATACAAACCATGAACTTGTGTTAAATGTAGTGAGATGTTCAATTGTCTTGAGATTTCGTTGAGTTGCAGGAGTTGGCTCGCATGTACGTTGTTGGCTATTATCAAGTTAAATTGATTGAAGTATTCTAGATTGGATAGATCCAATGTGTTGATATTCACACTAAGTTTCACTCTTGGGTTTAAATCTTTGATCTTTTCCTCAGCAATGGTTAATTTGTACTCCCCAACTTTGGAATCATCAAGAAAAAACTGGGCTGAGAAGTCTTCTTCAACAATCTTGGAATCGTCCTGAATCTCTAATGAACCAACACCACTCAACACTAGGTTCTTGACAATCTCAGTACCGACACCATTCAGATTGATCAATAGAACATTGGCATTTTTGATTCTGTTCTGGCCCTCAGCACCCCATACACGCAGCTGTCTATCATAAAGGGCCAATTCGTCAGCTGTTAACTCGGCCATTCTCTCTAAATCACCCCTTAATCCGTCTCTTTGTTTTTGATGGCGTTGATTCCTTTGATAACTCATTGAATTAAAATTGATCTCGGAATTTTGTGTTGTAAAACACCCGGACACCACATCGCGAAAACGCGAAAACGCGAAAGACGCGTCACTACAATAATAATAGACTTGAAGTATACAATAAAGAAGAGAAGGTGTGTATTCACCAAATCAACAACCTCATCACCGTCATTTTTGCATTATGGAAAAGCCCGCAGTGCTTCCCATTCAATTACAGCCCTCTAATCTGAGACCTCTCGCGTACAGAATCCTTTCGAAGAAGCATGGCTTGAACATCAAATCAGAGGCCCTAAAGGTCCTAGCTGATCATATTGGTCCCAAGTTCGGTGTTGACTGGAAAGGTGCCAGAGCACAGCTATACCTTGAAGAAGTGGCTAAACTTTGGAAGGAGCAAGAACGTGGTATTTTTGTTGAAGGTGAAGGTGCCCAAGAGATCTTGAAAGAGATTGAAGCCTTAGAGACCAAAGCATCAAGGGTTAATAATAATAATAACTCTATTCAAAAGTCTGTTGATTCATTTTTAGCTCCTGCACAGAGAACAAACACAATTGAAGATGTTAGTGAAGATGACCATGTCCAAAGAACTAGTCCGCCTACAAGTGTCACGCCTCCACCAATTGCAGACTCCATTGATTGGAAAGATTACTTTAGAATGATCAACGCCTTTGAACAGCCAATATTCGATTACAATTACCTTAGAAAACAGTATGAGTTGAACAGAAACCATGAATCCAAGTTCAACGGTGTTGATGTTAATGCCAATGTTCAACTGTTTCAAAGACGTTATCACATTGTTAAAGATAGGCTTATGAGAAATGAGAAATTCCAAACCACTGCCTTTAATGCCATGTCATCAATCCAAAACGGTATTGAATCCAACACCATCACACAGATCAAGAACCTATTAGGTAGAAATGATCAACGATTCTTATTGTTCGGTATGTTAACTTTGATTAATGGTGACTGGTATCTAGAAGACAATTCTGATAAAATCCAATTAGACATTACTCAGACAGAACCAAATCAAGGCTCATTCTATACATCAGGTAATATGGTTCTCTGCGATGGTATTTATTCCTCAGAGATGTTCTACTGTTCCTCTATTGGCCATCCACCTGGTGAAAGGAGAGTTGAAACTTTGGAGGCTAATGGTAATGTTGATTTCTTGGGTATCCATGCCAACTTGAGAATTGATAAAGACCTGAACACAAGATTGAAACTTCTAGAAAGGGAAATGGGACATAAACTAATTATGCTAGGTTCTGATTGTTATTTGGACGATTTAAGAACTTTAGATGCCTTGAACAAACTATTCTTAAAATTATCAGAAGATGAATACGCTCTACCTATTTCTATTGTCTTCAATGGGTCTTTCACATCAACCCCAAAGCATTCTACAGAATACAAGCAAATATTCGACTCCTTAGCTGCATTATTAGAAAAGCATCCGATCATCAGTGGTAACATAACTTTGGTCTTCATCCCTGGCGTTAACGATCTATGGCAGAATCCAATCTGGCCAAAGAGACCTATTCCAAAGTTATTCGGTAATAGATTGAGTAAAGTGGTAAGAAACATCCAATGGTGCTCAAACCCTACCAGAATGGTGTATTTATCGCAAGAAATCGTGATATCTAGGGATGACATTGGTGCTAGATTCAGAAGAAATACCGTGACTTTCCCACAAGAACAAGAATCCCCTGAAAATAAAAGTGTTGACTTGAAAGCGAGTGAGATTGATAAGATTGATTCACTTCCTCCAAGAATTTCTGAAGCTAGAAAAGTTGTCAAGACAGTATTGGACCAAGGTCATTTGGCTCCATTCACCAAAGAACTGAAACCAGTGGCTTGGAACCTTGATCATGTCTTGACAATGTCACCTATCCCTTCAGTTCTGATATTAGCCGACCCAACTTCTCCAAGTTTTGATGTGACGTATAACGGATGTAAATGTTTGAACCCAGGAAGATTAATCACAAAGAGAAGAATTAATTACATAGAGTTGGATCTATCAACTAAGGAGGCTGAGGTGAAGGAAGTTTACTTTTAATGTTAATGAATGATTCAAGTTTACGGAAGATGATTAGTTTGTAGTATGGTGAAAGTACAGAAGGATCGAGATCATGATCAATCATGATTAATTTGATGCAATTATATTTCTAGCTTAGGATCAGTTCTGATGGATAGCTTCAACTTTGGTAAGGCCATTTTTTGATTTTGGTACTGACATTGTAAGGAAGACAATACATCGGGTCCACAGGAATCAAGTTTTCAAACCCCATCAAGCTTAACCCAGCAATCCCAAATATAGTATGGAAAACATCAACTTGGTTGTCCGGTCTATCACTGATCCCACCAGTGACTTCATCTTGGCTCTCTAGGATGAATTCTCTCAATTTCCCAAAGTCTATCCATGATAATTTCCCAATGATAGACAAGGATGACAGAACCCACCAACTATAACACACGTCTGGTAATTTAGATGGTCTGCCGTTCAACCCGCCGCTTTCCAGCTGTCTCTCTGCTAGCCACCAGCCAGTGAGTTCTTTATCCACTAGATCTAGTCGATCACAGATAGCCAGGGTGGCCAAACATGTGAATACTTGAGCAGCATGACTCTCAGCACCTGGACCTAGCCCATACCCACCATCAAAATTCGCACAACTGGCCACATACTTGACTGCGCTATCCACAGTGTCCTTGTCCAGCTTGCCCAGGATAGCCAGGGATTGGATAGCAGTGTACACAAACCTCGTGTCGATCTCACCGAACTTGTCACCTTGGAAGGCTCCATTGTCTAACCTGTTGCCCAAGATGAAGCTGGTGGTTTTTTCTTGATCCACAACGTCCATGGCATCATAGATCAGCAGGATCTGGAGGCCACTCAATGTGCTCAGCAGATGACTGTCGTGGTGCTTGAAGGCACCGAAGCCTCCATCCTCGTTGTAGCAGCTCTTCACGAAGGCAATGACCTCTTCTCTGGAGAATGTGTCTTTGGCGTCCAGTAGACAAAGGGCCGTGAGCCCCCAGTAGGTCCCGTTCAGGCGCAAGTGCTCGCTGAGCCAGAACTCCAGGTCCTGGTACTTGGTGTCTAGCGACTTCACGTACTCGATGTGCTTCTCTCGGAGGAACGGTTTCATAGTCTTTGGTGTCTTTGGTGATGTATAGGACATTTTTGTATGGGCCCTTATTGATTTAGGGCTATGTACTTCGATATTAATTCCGCGAAAAAAGGGCGTTGCTATGGTGATTTGCACCTATTAGCATTAAATGAGTGAATGAGTGATCACAAAGATGTTTTGAAGTGAGAATTGCGAAGACTGAACTGGAAACACTGGTGTGTTTTAGTTGGCTTCCTGTTCTTCCTGTTCCGGGAGGGTCAACGATTTTTTAATACGATCAACTTCTGTTCATATTATCTTTTTGTCATATAGAAATGGCTAAAAAAAAATTGGAATACGTTATCTTATAAAGCATCATCAAAGACATGTCAGACACAGTGGACTTGGACGACATCAAAGTCGACACGAACTACACGACACAGGGCGTGGAAGTTGGAACTTTCTTGCAGAACCTGGAGACAAAGCGGAAGAACCTGGTGCTTCTTGTCCCTACTGACGATGACGATGTCAAGACTGCCCTTCGAGCCATCGGTGAACCAATCACGTACTTCGGAGAGGATAAAGGTGACAGAAGGGAAAGGCTGAAGCAGCTGGTGATAGATAGAGACATTGACTTGTCTCAGTACGGTTTTGGCGAGCAACAGGAGGATGGAGATGAAGATGAAGAAATGGCTGATGATGAGGAATTTTATACGCCAGGTTCAGTGGAGTTGGTTCATGCCAGGAAATTCATTGCCAACTTCTCCCTTGAGAGGGCACAATTGAGACTGGCTAAACAAAGAGAACACTCTCAAGTGACGTTGACTAAGGAATTGACGAGGAGAAGACAATCGAATGAGAAGCTGAAGAAGTATGAACTATACGGTTCCCAATTGGTCTCCACTAGACCTGCATCATACGTGACACTGAACAAGCAAGATCAAACCATACTGACCGGTTCATGGGCCGGTGAAATCAAACAGCTCTCCTCAGATCTCCAGATCCTGAAGGAATTTGAAACGGAGGGCAAAGTTTCAGGGCTTGACTTCTCACCAACATCAAACCATTTCATAGCTTCAGCTGATCAACTACAACTATGGTCCCTTGATCAAGAGATTCCACTGGCGACATTCGAAGGCCATGAAAATCATAGAATAACGAGGTGTGAGTTCCACCCGTCTGGGAAATACATCGCTTCTGCTTCGTTCGACATGACATGGAGATTATGGGACGTTGAAACTCAACAACAATTACTATTACAAGAGGGCCACTCCAAGGAGGTCTACACCGTGTCGTTTCATCCAGATGGTAGTCTCATTGCGTCTGCTGGTCTTGATGCCATTGGTCACGTTTGGGACTTGAGAACAGGTCATTCGATAATGGTGCTTGAGGGTCATATTAAGCCTATTTATGGGTTGGATTGGAGATCTAATGGGTATCACATCGCCACTGGGTCCGCAGACGGATCTATCAAGATCTGGGATTTGAGAAACACCAAAGAAGAGCATACGATCCCGGCGCATAGTAAGATCGTGTCAGATGTGAAGTTCAAAGATGATTTCCTTGCCAGTGCCTCATATGATGGGACAGTGAAGTTGTACAGTTGTGATAATTGGGTGAGCTTATCAACATTGAAAGGTCATGGTGATAAAGTGATGAGTGTTGACCTAAATGATAAGTTTCTGGTGAGTTCGGGTTGGGATCGTTCAGTTAAAAAATGGAGTACATGAGGAGGGTCTAATTAATACATTTTCATTCATTCGTGTTGTGCTGTGCTGTGCTGTGCTGTGTTGTGTTGTGTTGTGTTTCAGTCATGGTAAGGTCTTATTTCACACTTGGGGAAATTCGTCTATTGTTTTCCCTGGATCTCCCATTCGTCAATTTAGATAAATTTTCCTCAATCTGCATTTTAATCAACATCACCTCTGACTTCAAGTTGTTTAACTCATTACTTTCAATAGGGAATTCAGCATAACCATTGAAATAATCTTGTAATCTTGTCTCATTGGCACCGATTTGTTTCTTAGTCTCAGTAATGACTTTTTGGGACTCTTCGATCGATTTAGTGGCATTTATAATCTCCTTCTCCATGTATGACTTTTCAGTTTCCGAAGTTTCCTTCTTATGCTTTAAAGTCTTGATTTCTTCATCCAATTCGTCGATTTCTGCAAATTTCTCCATGCTCAACTCTTCAATCACTTTTTGTAGAGCTTCAATTTCAGCCTTATTCTCATCAATAGACTTCAGTAGCTTCTCGCTCTTGCTATTAGCTATCTTTTGACGCTGCTCATGGTGTTCAATTTCATCAATAATCCTCGTTTCATCAGCCAACAGGAAATCTTTGGAATTGCCTTCAAAAAAGCCAAAATTCTCCAATTCTTGTTTCACAATCTCCAAATCACCTCGGAGGACATTGAACTCCTGGATTAGTTTGTGTGTCAATGATGCATTATAGTTCTGGTTCGTTGTTAGAATCCCAGAGTTGAAGTCTTTCAAGGGGTTAGAAGTATAATCCTTATTCAACCTTTTCTTCTCATAGAATGATTTCGGCGTCACTATAGCACTATCTTTTCTCTCATATTTCACTTCTGTTAACAATGACTTTTCAACATCACTGGAGTCATATTTCTTGACCGTTGGCATGTTAGGTAAGGGCCATGGTTTGTTTTCGTAATCATGGAACCAATCTTTCAAATATGTCAAATTCTTGGAATAAATAGGGCGTAAATCCGGTGGTAGCACACCAGCACGGTCTCTGAGTACAACAATTGCAGCCGTTGCATCAACTAAGTACTCTCTTGATCTTTGAGAGTGGAATTTTCTAAAGTATAGAGCGACATGGTCAATGGTATTGGGAGAAACGAACCTGATGATCGGGGTCTTTTTATTCCGTCTTAAAGATTTCAACAACTCCGTCTTTGGAGTGATATCAAATGCAAACACAAGGTCAAACTTCTCAGTAGCTGGCTCTTCAGTTTTATCAGAAGCAACAATATGGGTTGTTAGCTCTCTCTGTTTGTTTTTTGATGGATCTCTGATATAATTCCCATGGTGTCTCTTAATGTTGGACTTTGTACCCAATAACAACGCCTCTATCAAATCCAACGACTTCCCAGATCTAGCCACAATGGCAATATTAATCTTCTTGTCTTCTAAAAGTGCGATGATATCCTTCAAAACTTGGAACTTCCCACTTGTTTCGCTCAAGTTATAAGGAACGTCCTTAGAAGTTAGGTTCTTTGGTAAGTAGTGGCTAATTAGTAAATAAGGGTGTGTGGACACGAGTTGAGAGTTCAAGTAAAGCACCTCTAAAGAGTCCAAGAGCAGCTGGTCTTTGTCGTCGGTCTCGAAGTATTTTAAGATATCCGAATAATGCAATGAAACAACTTGGTCGGTCAATTCCTTTTGATAGTCGCTCATGGGCACCGGAAGAAAGTAGTCACCGGAGGTGTTGATCTCCGTGTTCAAGTTCACAATTGGTGGCTCCGGAGTGCCGTCCAGAATCTTGAATAGGTCCATTGTCTGTGTGTTTATGGACTAGATTGAAATCAAAAGTTGAAGAGTTCATTGTTTTCAAGACTGAATTTTGGCGGGTGCGTTTTTTGCTGATAGGGGCCACATATTGATAAAAGATACGCCGCCAGAAGAAATCTCAAGGAGAGCTTAAATACACTTAAGAAAACTCACAGAGGTATCAGAAAACTGTAATCATGACCTTTTAGATCTTGTTTTATCATTAACAGAACTGAATTATTCAGGGAATTGACTTTCTCAGACTTGTGAAACAACTGCTCTAACATCTATGTTACCTTCTCGGTCTACAAGCTCTACAATCAAAGATGGATTCATAATTTCAATCTGATCAAATATCAACCATAGTTACCTACGATGGCCTTATAATATTAGTATTATTAACAATATTGATAATTTTATAAAGATTTGATTCTTTGAAGAAGCGTTTCAAATTGATATTAATATTATAAAATTCAAAATATCACGAAAAGTTTGAACTTAGACGTATTACACGTATTACCGTCGGGATACCCGCGGAACCTAGTATATAAAGCCACGACGAATAAGGAAGCGACGTACGACTGTCGGATCAAGGAGATGGGCAACCACCAGTATCAGGGCAACTTTGAAAACCTTCAATGCTACGTGGACGTTGCATATAATAAATAATATTAGTAATTGAATGATTGATTTAATATTGGACACTGGCACTTTTCCGCTGATTAATTAGATCATTCTCCAAAAATTTCTGGTAATGGACAAGCAAGAGAAAGGGCTTAACACTGATTACAAATCAGGCAATACATAACCAGTGAACAGTTTTCTTTGCCACCATCAGCGAGATTCGAATGAGAAAAAGGCATCGTAAAATTTTGTACCAGCAAAACCTTTTACAGTTCTTCTCCGTTACTTGCGCAGGCACTTTTACAGTTTTTCATATCGGCCTTTAAACTCCGACATTTTTAATAGATTACAGATCTAAATCAACTGGAAAATTGAACAAAGAGTAGATCTACAATGATGAGGTATAAGGGAACAGTGGCCATTGTGAGACAGAGAGATACACAAGGTTAGAAACCAAGAGAACACATTGTTGCTTGAAGCCTTCCCCCAGCCATCCATAGCCTCAGCCTTCTCTGCTTATAGTCATCGGCCGCTCTGCCGCACCGTACATTCATGCAGAAGCGGACAGTGCTCAAAGAAGGTCTGAAACGTCTTTGAGCACTTCCAGTTTTTTGTCATATAAGAACCCTCTGATTCCCCCGTTGATTTCCTCATTTGCCACCATTGCAAACCAATCAAATCTCAAGATGCCTTCCGAAACAACTGCTATTACCTTCTCTGGCCCTCATGCCGAACCAAAGATCGAAAAAATCACCAGAAGAGACCTAAGAGCCGACGACGTTGCCATTGACATCGTTTACGCTGGTATCTGTCACTCTGACGTCCACACTGTCAACTCTGACTGGAAACAAGAAGTTTACCCAGTTGTCCCAGGTCACGAAATCATTGGTCTTGTCAAAGAAGTTGGCCCAAACGTTACTAAATTCAAAGTTGGTGACAAGGTCGGTGTTGGTTGTATGGTGGATTCCTGTCAATCCTGTGCCGAGTGTTCCAAATCACACGAGCAATACTGTAACGGCTCAGTCTTCACTTACCAAGGTACAGATAAACACGATGGTTCCAGAACCATGGGTGGTTACTCCAAGGCCATCGTCGTTTCTGAAAACTTTGTCTTATCCATCCCAGAATCCATTTATAAACCGGATGCTGCTCCATTACTATGTGCTGGTATCACCACTTATTCACCATTGAAGAGATGGAACTGTGGTCCTGGTAAGAAAGTCGCTGTTGCTGGTCTAGGTGGTCTGGGTCACATGGCCTTGAAACTAGCTAAAGCCATGGGTGCTGAAACTACTCTTTTCTCCAGATCACATTCCAAGGCCGCTGAAGCTGAAGCTTTAGGTGTTGATGAAATCGTGATCTCCACCGATGAAGCTCAGATGGCTGCTGCTGCTGGTAAGTACGACATCATCATCGACACCATCCCATACGATCATGATTTTGCTCCTTATGTCAACACTTTGGCTTCTGATGGTGCCCTTGTCGTTGTAGGTTTCATTGGTATTTCTGAACAGTCCAAGTATGACTCCCGCCCATTGGTCGTCAGAGGTAAATCCATCACTGGTTCATTGATCGGTGGTATTGCTGAGACTCAAGAGATGCTGAACTTCTGTGGTGAACACGGTGTTGTTTCAGATGTTGAAATTATCAGGGCAGACTACGTCGGTGAAGCTTACCAGAGAGTCCTAAAGGCCGATGTCAAGTATAGATTTGTCATTGACAACTCTACTTTATAGTTCACTTCCTTATATGGGAACATAATGTTATAATGAGATAGAGTTTAATAGACGAACACAAAAAGAAGAACTAAATCCTGTAGCTCCCCTGAACAGATCTAATCACCTGTAAACTCACTGACACTTCTGATGTATTCATAATAGAAGGCAATCAAGTATAACTGATTGTCAATGGTAGTGTGCTCATTGACGCTGTGGGTTCCACCCTCCAAAATACCATGCAAGGTACTAAATCTGTATCTGTATACGTTTCTAGTTAAGTCTAGATACTTGTTAGTATCGGTGTTACCTGTGTTCAAGTTTCCAGCAACGACCGCTGGCGAGGTCAAGTTGGTGTATACGTAATCCTCAATGATATGCTTAATGGAACCAGCGAATAATCTCCAGGATAAACCTGTAGTTGGTGACACAGGGGCAGGTTTCAAACCAGGACCAGCAGTGACGTTGAAGTAACCCTTCTTGGTCTTTGGAAAGATTGATTTATCATTCAGGAACAACCCCAAGCCAAATTCATCAGCAATGATCTTGACATCATTGGTGATCTTGTCAATTGTGAACTTAATTGAAGATTCGACACTAACTCTGTGGTTCAAAGTCATTCTTGTATACTCTGGCAATGCGTTAGTTTTCACACCACCGTGGATGATATCAATGGCCTGGGTGGTTCTAACAAGGTGCTTGTAAGACTTGAATTGATCCAAGTATTTCAAAACCTTGGTGTTTGCGATTTTATCATAAGCAGCAGCGAACACTGATCTCTTTATCGATTTTGGTAATTCATTGGTGTATTTAGCAACACATTGTAAGTAGCCCAGAGTTGGATTCTCTTTACCTAAGATAGGCTGAAAAGGATTGTTCTCGATTTGCTGGATCACTTTAGCCACAATACCAATATTAGTATGGTTGGGTGGGACTGAGGAATGACCACCTACGGTAGTCAATGAAATGTCTAAATTCAAGGAACCCTTCTCACCAATGGAAGGCAGTGCAAAAGCAACACCATCAATGATTGAAATAGCAGTGCCACCTTCATCAACCAAGGCAAATATAGAATCAGGGCCGTACCTGTCTAAAAGAACTTTACTAATGGCAGAAGCACCTAGGGTGCCACCAATTTCTTCATCGAACCCAAACCCGACAAGGACAGTTCTAGTTGGTTCAAATCCATCAGCAATCAATCTTTCCAAAGCTTGTAGTAGACCAATAACTAATGATTTACAATCAGAAAAAACCACGACCCCAGATGTTTTCACCATCAAAGTACCCACTGTAAGGTTCGTGGATCCACCTATCCTTGGTATCCTCATCCACTGGGACAACATCTTGATGACCAGTAAGTAACAAGGGTTTTAATGAAGGGTCAGAGCCTTCCCAAGTGAAAAGCAGGGAGTAAGCATGTAACTTCTCGACTCTGAAATGTTGGTACACTGAAGGAAATTGAGCCTCTAAGAACCCATGGAATCTTTGGAATTCTTTGTAACTTTCTGGAAAATCGAATGGATCTGGAGAGTTGTCTTGGGAGACAGTAGGAATTTTAACCGCTCCAGATAGTTTCTTCACTGAGATTTCACGGAATTCAGGGTCATGAATTATGTATTCCACAGAGGAATTGTCTTTGTAAAATGAAGTTGGACGGATAGTTTCACCAATTGGGCAGATCTCTTCACTTGTTTTTAGCAACTCAGTCTCTTGGACGTAATAAAAGTACCCCTTAATGGAAACCAATATAACAACAAGGAAGACAACCAAAACTTGAACTGCTTTGAAGATTCTAGAGGTTGAATTCTCTGTATTTTGTTTTTGAAGCAACTGTGTTTCGATGTCCAACTTTCCATCCAATTGGACATGGTGAGGGAGCTCAAAGGGGATCAATTGACCCTGGCGATGTCTTTTCACAGACATGACTATCCACTCTTTCGAAGTTTTGCCTAATAAACGGAGGGGACCAGGTAGAAACTGGAGAATGCAAGTCTATATAATGTCTGACTGACACTTTTTCTGACGTTAAGATGGCGCTTTCCCTTCTGGGGTTTATAGCCGGGGTACAAGATATTGTGGATGAAGTCTACAATTAATGTAAAGTCTCTCTCGAAAAGACAACATGAACCTGATTTATTGGATAGCGCAAAAATAGGTGAAAAAGATACGATCACTGTTCCTCCTTGTGGTACAAAATCTTCTTGGTAGCTTTTTTCTTTTGTGGTTGTCTCTTTGTTTCTTCGAAAGCCTCCACAATAACTCTCTTAGCCTTTTCAATAGCTTCATCTGAAGTTTGGAAATGGAAAGTGAAACGAGGTAGCCAGAATTTTAACCCAACTTCAGCAGCTAGCTTGTCCAAGATCTCTGGGTCAATTGGCGTTTTTTTAACATCAACAAAGACCATGTTTGTGTCGGCAGGTAATTCCAAAGCAAGACCATTGTTTTCCAAATGTCTTGCAAAGTCCTTAGCCCTAGCATGGACAGCCTTCAGTTTTGGCAAGTTTTCATCGATGGCAGTTGCAGCCATCAATGCTAAACCACCTGATTGTCTAATACCACCACCACATTGTTTCTTAAAGTGGTTAGCGGTTTTCAAGAATTGCTTGTCACCAACTAGAACAGAACCAACCGGAGCACCCAATGACTTTGATAGACATAATGAAATGGAATCAAACAATTCACCGTATTTATGTAACGGAGTTCCTGTTTCTTGAGAGGCATTCCATAATCTTGCACCATCACAATGGATTTTTAACCCATTTTCTCTAGCAAACTCAGAAATTCTAGCAATCTGCTCAATTGGATGGATGACACCGTTGATTGTGTTTTCTAAGGAGATCAATCTTGTTGGAGCACCATGGATATCACCATCAGTTGGGATGACTCTCTCTTCGATATCTTCCAAAGTCAAGTATAGCCCATTCTTTGGGATCACAGGAATGACAATGGCATTAGATAGCATGGCTAGACCAGCAGCCTCGTGGATGAAGATATGAGCTCTATGATCACAAATGATGGAGTAAGGAGGTTGGTGTAAATGTGATCTAATGGCGATTTGATTGGACAAGGTACCAGAGACACAGTAAAGACCAGCTTCCTTACCTGCCAAGTCGGCAACTTTGTTCTCTAGTGCTGTGGTATCATCATCCTCGTCAAACACAGCATCACCGATGGTTTGTTCCACAGCTGCTTGAAGGATTCTTGATGTTGGTGTTGTGAATGTGTCGGATCTGAAATCGTGGGAAGCTGTCTTGTATTGGCCTCTGACAGTCATTATGCAGTGGTATGAGGTAGGTAATAGAAAAAGAATGGCTAATTGATCTTCAGCCACCGATTTTGTGGAACAAGCTAAGCTTAAGGCTACTTGATAAGTGTTCCCATCTTCCAATTTCGCGATTTCAAATAATCTCCACTATTGAACTTTGGCAGCATTTTAATTCCAACCAACAATTCACAGAGAAATACAGAAACAAACATGAGAATCAATTATGTTGGTCAAAATGCGCCAGAAATTTCAACCTGAACATCAAAGTTGCCTCTTTCTCTTTTTTATAAGCCGATCAATAGTTATATTAAGACCCTGTAAAGCCGAAGCAAAGTTTCGCGAAGTTTTGAAAAATGGAACGAAAAATCGCTGGAACTAAATACTCAAGACACTATTACACATATAAAGTGTTTATTTTGCACCCAATTTGCCAATTTGAAAATGTTCTGGCCGCTGACGGTGCTGTCGCTGGCGCTTCTGTGGCTGCTGCACAGGCTGTATGCACTGGGAAAGGTGCCGCCCACCGAGCTGGTCAAGGCGCTGCGCATCGAGATCCCGCGGGCGTCCAAGCTGTCCATTGACAACATCACCGACGCCGCCGTCTACCTACACTGGGACCTGCCCTCGCTCAGCGACGAGATCGTCAGCTTCGTGCTCTTCGTAAATGGGCGGGAAGCCTCTGTGCTGAACGGGACGGACTCGCACTGCGTCTTGGCCGGCCTGGACCCTGGAGCAAAGTACAAGATAGACCTCATCTCCATCAACAGCAAGGGCTTCAAGGCCAAGTCCCAGTCCATCTACCTGCGCACCAAGTCCAAAGAGCTTCAGAACCACTCCAACAGAATCCTGCTCGAAAATGCCGACAACCTGTACAGTTTCCTCACGGGCAAGACAGAATCCACCTTCAATGTCAAGAAGTTCCTGGGGACCACTCTTAATAATGGTGAAGTTCGAGCAGGCAGATCGAGATCAAACACTGTCAACTCACTGAAAGATGCTGATGCTGCTGAGACAGTGATACCCTCAAATGCTAGCACCCATACCACAACGGCATTGCCAGATCCAAGGTCCATCGATGACATTGAAGAACTTCGTTACTACTTGGAGTCTGGTCAAGAGGAACTACACACTGTGCTCAACCAACAAACTGCTGCATTGAGAGAATTCAAAGAGCTTGAAATGAACTTGATCCAGGAGAGAGATGCTCTGAGAGAGCGCAAGAGGCTGGAGGATACCAACAGACAAACAACAAAGAATGAGTCCAAGCTGCTCGATGACTCAAGAAGAAGAGCTGAACTGAAAAAGATCAAACAAGAAGCTGCGCTAACGTCGAAGAGAAAAGCCATTGAGAAGATGCAGGCTGATCTATCTTCTTGGAATGTTAAGCTTGAAGAATTTGAAAAGAGCAAAGCTGAGATGGAAAAATCAGAAAGCCAATTACACAATGAACTGGATACTGATATCACAAAGAAGAAAGAACTGGCTAGAAAACTACAATCTGAAGTTTCGAAACTTGAAGAAGAGTTCAAGTCTACAAACCAAAAGAAAAAGCAGCTAGAGCAAGCCAAACCTTCCTATGGTAAAATCTTCAAGAAGTTATCGAGTGGGACATACAGCACGACCGGTTGTATTTCCGCTGAAGGTTTGAAATCATTGGAAATTTTGAAGGATCTGAACCTGGACCTACACAATAAGATTCAAACTGAAATCAACGAAGATGCTAGATTAGAAGCTGAATGGAGAGCTCAGCAACAAAGAGAAGTCAGTCATTGTGCTAAGGCCTCCCAGGCCTATGACATCCTAAAGACAGAGAACGCTAATCTAAAGACTGGAGTTTGGAGTCCACCCAATACGGACTCAATTTCGCCAACTGGCGTTTCTTCTGTTCCTTTAGCCCAATCAGTCTCCTATGTCAATAGCAACAGCAATTCCAATCTACAATTCCAACCACCACCACCCACGTCATCAGCATCTACCCAGAACTTCAACTATTTCAATAACAGCTCACCTTCTGTCAACTCCCTTTCACAACATTTGGCCTCTCAACAACCCCAATCACAACAATCATCATCATTCAACCAAGTTCCATCATTATGGAGTACTTTCAACAATGACCACGCCACCTCCAAGAACCTGTCACTAAGTACGAATGGTGTTGATCTTTTCAATGACCCAAGTATCGACTCACCATCAGCAAACCATTTCCTACCTGCCAATTTGATTGTTGATGATCTAGCTGATTTCATGTATCAAGAACCATCACTACCACAGGTATCAACCCAATCAAACACACCAAAATCTTCACACTTTGACTTCCCACTAGATAATATTAGTGGTAACGGATTCTCCAATGTCAACAACAATGGTCAAATGAGCTTCAACACTTCCATGAATCAAGATTTCACGTTATCACCAGAATTCAACATTGAAACCCCTGCATCACCACCTCAAAGTTTTCAAAACAATGACATCTTATCTGTCTCCAATTCTCCATCTGGTGCTCATACCAACAATGAACTACATACTGTGTTATCTGGTGGTACTGAAATGATCACAAATGTCAACCCAGCTACTCAAAATCTTGATTCCAAGGATACACACTTCAACCCGTTTTCACCAAGAAGACTATCCAATGTTTTCAATTTTGGTAGAAACAAGAATGAAGAACCAACACAAACTCAAACTGTTTCAATGAACATGAACCCTGTGAAACAGCAATCAAAGTTCTTCAACAGTAACTTGGACAGTGTTAAATCAAATACATCATCTGTTCAGGACAAGTTTTCATCCTTCCAGCGCACTGGGAACGGTTCTGCTAATTCCAAATTCTTTGCCAATTTTGACACAGTGTGGCAAGATCCAACTTCCACAGATGTCCATAACAGAAGCGTCTCTGTAAACTCCACGAATTCGTTGGAGAATGACAATGATAGTTGGTATAGATTCCATATCAAATCCCCAGAGATGGATAGTTCTTCACCTGATCAAAATGAGAACTTGATGGTGCCTGTTTCTTTAACTGAGACGAACAAATCTTCAAATGCGACTTCGGTGAAGTCTGTAAAGTCTGTCAAATCAATTGCTGAATCAACCATCAGCAGCGGTTCGCCTTCATTTTTCAAGAAGAAATTCCCATTCGTTGGTAACAATGAGAAATCACCAACAAAGAACAACTCATTACACCGTACGATTTCACAATCTGGGGCCCCGATTGAAGAAGAGTTTTCAGATGACCAACAACAATCACAACAGATTCCAAAGAGATTGTTTTCAAGAAGTCGCAAGTCTTCCTACTCAAACATCAGAAAGCAATCAATGTCAAGTTCTTTGGAGTACGAAACTGAGAACGGATCCATCCAGTCCAATTCTACAAATGGGAGATCCATTGTCAGAAAGTTGAATATCTTTGGGAAAGGTAACAAGGATGCGAACGAGGATGTCATTGACGAGAACGTTGAAGCTGAAAGTGACTTAAATGATGAGAAATGAACATAGCATTATAATGCATAAAATCAACGGTATTTTTACCAGAGTCTGTAGTCTACAAATTATGAGTTTTATGAAATGAAATGCAGGGTTTATTGCACATTGTGTCTATTGATTAGCTGGATCAAAAGCAGCTAAAACTTTATCTTTATCTTTACCTAATGGGGATTTATACTGGAATGAGTCCACACCAGACCAATCCACTTTAATAGGTTTTAGCTTATTGGTATCGGTATTCTTGAAGATATTGATCTTATCATTCTCCCAACCTGATCTGACATCTTCGAAACCTTCTTTCCATACCTTGTCATAAAAGACTTTTAGTTTAGTCTCTTCCAATTGTCTAGCTTCTTCTTTGGCCATCCATTCCATATGTTTCAAATCATCTGAAGATGGTTCGTAAATATGCCATATAACGTAATGAGGAAGACCAACGACGGAATAACCCATTCTTTTACAAAGTTTACCAAAAGCCTCAGTTTCAGCATGCTTTTCAAAAGAGAAAGCAGGGAAGTGAGCACCAGTTCTGAAGACTTTAGCTCTAGCCAAGATCGAAACACCACCAATACCGTCCAGTTCCATTTCAACTTCTGGATCACCATACGGATCACGCAAGTAGGCCAAATGAGGTCTCCAGGTGGCGTATTCGGCATAACCTTCCACAATGACAGCATCTTCACCCAAGGTCCTAGCCAATTGTAAACCACCGTCGGATTCTTGCCATGAGTTCAAATCATAAGGTTGTTGGTTACCTAGCCAATCTGGTAATGGTCTCCATACGTTTGGAACGATAACATCTTTACCATGATGCATTAGATCTTCCAAGATAGTCTTTGGAACCGTCTCAACATCGGCATCTCTCCAATAGACCCAGGAATGGTATGGTTTCACACTGACGGTCCATAACCAGTTTCTAGCTCTAGCCATCAGCTTTCTTCTTGGACCTTGAGCTTCAAACCCATGACGATCTGAGAAACCTTGACCAATGACTTGACCAAAATCTTTTTCAAAGATTTCAATGGCACCGAATCTCATAGACTTGTCCTTGTGATTCTGTACACTCTTTAACTCTTTCTCAAGGACAGCCATAGTATCATCTGAAGAGTCGGAGACTAAGAATGATAGATCAATCAGATGGTGAGGGTATGTCAAGTTTCTCATATGGCCAAAGAACATAGGCAAATGTGGAGCAGCGTCTCTCAGAGGTACACAGAATAAGATCCTCTCCTCGTGTTGCCAACCGTCTTCCAAACCTTCATAATTCTTCAAATCAAAGAACTCGACATTTGCAACATTGTTGAAAGATGGGACGTACAGCTGTGCCAAGGTCGTGTTTAGGAGGACATTCAGAAGGATGATAAGCGATATGATAAGGCCCGATATGTATGCTATTGGTTTTCTGTAGGATATTATGAACGACTGGGGATTGGACTGGTCATGGTACTTATTGTTTGAGTAGGACATGATTTGATAAAAGGAGCCTGAATATTGATCCAACCAAAAGGGAAATTAAAGTGGTCCAGCACCTGAAAGCAGCAGTTGAAAAGAGGAAACCAAAGAAACCAAAGAAACCAAGGATTGCTGATTCACTGGGACCTGTGCAAAGACTGATGGAGGGGCGATCCAGGCACTTTTTTTGTTGGATGAGCTTACACAAGCCCCAAACATTTATTTGTTTTTTCTTTTATTTTTGTCCGTCTCGAGAAAAAAAAGCGCGAATTCTGAAATTTTATTTCGTTAAATTGCGTCAATTTTGTTTCCGTTTTCGGCGGTTTTGGCGAAAACCATTTTACGCCATTTGTTATTATATTAACCAATTTCTATATTCATTAAGTATATATGTTCCAGACATAAAGTTCATTTGTGGGAAATTGCGGTCCTGAGCTCTTCCATTAGTGGCATAGCACTGACTTTGTCTTGTTGATTGTTGTAGTTGACCTCTGCTGATGTTATTGTCTTTCTCTCAATGTGGGAAGAGCTTCCTAACAATTTATTGAAGTTCGACTCAAGCTTTCTCTTGAACTCTTCCTCATCAATCACTTCTTCTTCTTCTTCAGTGTTCTCTTGAGCGTCTTGGTTCGTGATGATCACACTGTCATCGTTGGATAACAAGTTCCTTTCAGAGATGTAGTCTCTTTCTTCATATTCACCATTCTTTTCTGGGATGTAAGCTGGAGAGGCCAAACCATTCGGAATGATATTCAAGTAGTTATCATCGTATGAGACATGACGTTTGGAAATAGTCTCATCTTCAAGTACGGTCAACAATGGAACGGCCAAACCAGTACTCAGTCTTTTGTAATTCTTTGAGGAGATCTTTGAAGTTGATAGTGAAATTGAACGCTGAGAAGGTGATGACATCTTTGACTGTTGGGCAGGTAGAGAATACCTCTTTCGCTTCTCCATAGTCAGTGATGATGATGGCAAGGAGAATGAACGGTGTTGTTTGGTCAAGAGTGTTAGTTCTTTGGAGTACGATTGTTGAAGTTGTTCGATTAACGGTGCAATCTTGGTCAAGTCGGCGATTTGATCATCTAGTGGTTGAAGTTTGTTCAGTGTGGATAGTTGTAGGTGCAAATCTTTCAATTTGTTCATCAGCTCAATTGGTGGGGCTGAATTTGGGGTGGAAATTGTATTTGTAGAGACGTATGAGGTGGAGATATTCTGCAATTTAATGAAGTCTGCAGAAGAGACAATCAGTGACTCCAACAGCTTATTTAGACAAGAAACATTAGTCATAACAATCTGCCATCTTGAAGGAAAGTCGTATGCGTTTGATGTAATTTGTGATTGATACATTCTCTTCACTCTTGTTAAGAATTGTGAAACATCCGTAGTTGTATTATTCATCGATAATAGACAACAGATAAAGAACCTTCTCAAATATTGATAGTTTTTGAACTTGGCACATAATTGCTCCACAGGGTCTTCTAAGTTCAAACTGTGTGAGTGTTCCTGTATGATGAAGTTTAATTCAGAAAGCTCAATGTTGTAAATCCCACAATAATTCTCCAACTCAACACCATTGATATAGCTCAAGATCACTGATTGATTAGACACAACAGATTTGATGATAATGGTCAGAGTACTTGAGACAAACTCATAGATATCGTTGGACTGTTTCTGACTGTTCACGATTGATTGTTCAGGTGACAAATGCGGATATAACCTTAGTTCTTTGTACTTATTGATCAGCCTCGTCACCAGGACGTCTGATTTTTGGAACTTTTTTATCACTTTCTTGGTGTTGTTCATGCTTGTACTCTGGATGATTTTGAGTTTGTATCTCTTTGAGTTGCATGTTTTGATTAGGGACAGTCCAACAATGATGATCATGGCCTTCAATTGCACTTGTGTGAACTTGTAATAGTTCTTAACTAGGTAGTTCAAAAACAGGTAGCTTGTGAGTAACAAACTATTGCAAGCACTATCCAGATCCATAGTGTATAGGGTATTGAGTTTCCAGAACTTTGTATATTGATTGATTATGAGTGACTTGTGTCTGTTCAGTTGAACTTGTGATGCCTTCTTGTTCTGATAGTATTTGGATATGAGTATCGTTTCATCCAGAAGTTGTGATGTGATCAGGACGTATTTCAGTTCGTCAGCGAATGCCAGCTCTTCAAGGCGTAGTTTCTCAAAGCGAGTGATAGCCAGTTGTAGCATTCTTTTTAAGCTGAACTCATTCTTTAGGTTCTTGGGCTGGTGAAAGTACTCTTGATCTGTGTTATTGGATGCCAGTCTTGGTGTGATGCCTCCAAAGGACTCTTCTTCGTAGGGGGACTCTGGATTCACCAGCGTAGGGGTGCTAAAGGAACGGTATTCGTTGTTATCGATACCCCAGTCACTGATAACCGTGTCCTCATCTTCCGGGAAAGAGGGGACCTGTATGTTGGAGAAGTACCTCTTGATGGGCCGTAGACCGTCCATCAGGTTGTAGCTGCTCATAGCTGCACGACTTCTGTTGAGTGTGGTTGATAATTTGTGTCTGGAAGTAGAGCCGGGACTCAGCTGTGGAGGTGGAGGTGGGTTTTCGTGGGGTTTTTCTCCCTTTGATTTGGCTATTGTAGTGTTTTTGTTTACATTTTCGTTAAAAGAAAACGGTAATTTAAAATTTTCTAAAACGGTTTCGCGAAACACTAAATCTGCCGAGCGATTGCCCCGGTTACCTAATTTAGATAACTAGGCAAAGATCAAGTACAATACTGGAGATATAAATGGCGTCTTGAATTAACTGAAGAGTTACTACCAGAGAAGACTGGTCCGTCATCATTCTGGCTAATGGGAACACGCTTGCCATCATTAAGAAATTATGGAAATGTGTGCTTGATAAAGGGCAAGAATCATCAAAAGGTAAGAATCATCAATTTGTCAATTTCAAATCTACAAGTTTAATTATGACAGCAGAACCCCGGCTTATGATTTCTGCGTTATGTTTTGGCTTGTTCAAAGCAATTTATCAAGGATTTGACATCAGATGGGAGTTCTATAACAACCAGTAGACATTTGAAGCTCCATACACACAACTAACACAAAATCTCCTTCTTGAACTTCATAGTTCCAACTGATGGGAACATTTCCAAGCAAAAGTTCAAGAGAGACTCTTAGCAGATACCAAGTTTGCAAATACACAATTGTAGTCGTACTATATGACAAGGAGCCGCCAGACTTCCTTGCTTGAGTATCAGCAGGAGTTGAAGCTGGGAAGAAGTAGCCCTTGTCATCAATCAACAAGTAAGACTATTACAGTGTCACCAATGTAGATTTGAATGTGATCTGTGATCTTGTAAAAAGTCCTGTTTCATAGTTGAAAAGACGACATTACTTTCAGTTTTGTGGTCAAGGAATCTTCACTATTGGTCCTGGTGGAAGTACTCACATCCCATCAAAAAGGCAAGTTTAGAAGCAAGTCCATCCTCAAATTGTATGACCTAGAGGGTGGTCAAAAGTCAAGACCACTGAAGCTTCGGTCTACGAGAATTGGAATGTGTTTCTTTATGAGATCCTTCTTGACAAAGGCTGCACTTGATTTTGTTTTGCGAAAGGCATTGGGCCACAAGTACGACCAGGTTTGTAGTGGCAAATTGGATTGTCCTGTGTTTCGTACAGATACAAATTGTAGAAGAGTGCACTCATTAACAAAGGAGGCTAGAACTGACAAATAGCACCTGATCTGAGAATGAAAGGTTTGTCCATTGGAACAGTGGAGATTGTAGGCATTGAAGGTTTAGAGTTACTCCATTAGAAGGAAACTCTTTACCCGATAAGTATTCTGATCAGCTTAGAATGTGGTTGTTCCTACAAACTGAGGTACTGCCGCATAATAGACTATTGGAGAGGTTATCAAAGTACTGCAAACTTTTCCCAGAGACTATTGATTGTTTTGAATAGTATCAAATTACAACATGGAGTGGCAATCAACACGGTGGAAAACCTGGGCATAAACATAGAGTTTAGGACCTTTCAATAGTTGAAGTAAATGAACAATGTTGGGGATTTGATGGATCCTCTCTAGAGATTTGAGATTTCTACCATTGCATTGGAGCTAGTATTATGTAATATATTAATAAGCTACACTCTGAAATGCTAAGCTTAGTGACGTTCATTAAAGCACATTCTAGACAATTGTGTTGTCCACAAAGTCCTCGTCCCTTTCACGAATCACGAATTTATGAACCTTTCCGCTTCTGAATGACACATAGATCCAAAAGATGTTCTTACTGAGTTTCTTAATCCCGATCCCTGTAATAGTTTCACCATCCATCATCGCTTCTGGTTGACACTCAAACGGCGAAACGTACTCCTCACGTAGAGAGTGTAGTCCACGGTGTTTGACAAGTCTAAAGATAGAAAAGAACCCAGCTTGTGAAGCAAAAATCACCATCGACAATTCTGGAATCACTTTTGTTATTGAAATCCTGTTGGAATGCTCTAGATCACCAGGAAGTTCAAACTCAAACATATCACCCGTATCACTGTTGCAAATCAGGTTAGATGCCCTATAAAGCCCAGCTTTGGACACCGTTGAAGTGACCAAGTACTTATTCCTCAATTTTAAATAATCCTCACTTTCATAATCAGTCTTCAAATAAGTCTTCTTGATTCTGTTAAACATACTACTGTAAGGATGATTCATTCTGTCAGATGTCTGGAATCTATCATGAAACCGAGTATATGTGCGTAGGGTCTCAAAACTGGCTGCACCACCGAGGTCTGACGAGAAAAGATGACTAGGCATCAGATCAAGTACTATTGAACTCTTCAACACTTTGATAACATCAAAATCTAATTCCACACCCAAATATTCTGGGTTGTACACCTCTTTGAAGTCTCTTTCATGAACATGATGAATGGTCCAGCCATCCTCTTTAACCATTAGTCTGTTGACTGTCTTGTGGCAAATAGTGTACCGAATCTGTGGCCTCACTTCCAGGATGTCAACAATCATAGGCTGGGTCAATGGTCTTTCTTGTGCTGCGATCTCGGTTTTCACATCAAACCTGAATGTCACGACTTCTCCAGATATACAAACACAAGCAATGTAAATGAGATTCTCAGAGACGCTCACTATCTCTAAAGAAGGAATATTGTGCAGCAACTCGACGGAACTTGTGTGATAAACATAACCATCCTTCACATAGAACAAGGAGACTGTATGTCCATTGTCTGAGAATGCAAGAAAATCACCTTTGGAATCGGCACCCCATACCGAGGAAGTCAACTTAACCTGCATTATCAAATGCAGTTCCTCATCCAGAATGAACTTGTCTAGATCATATAATGACCCTCTGCCATCATCATAACATACAATTAGCACATTGATGCCTTTGAAAGTTGACACCTTGATGTAATTGATGGAATGTGGGGCAAACCAAAGCACGGAAGCATCCATATGTTCTCTCGTCGTGAACCCTGGTCTAGTTTCAAACTTCTTGAAAAACTTCTCATCCTTCAGTACAGCAATGGTATCACATGAGCATATGAAGATATATTTATCAAAACACTCTGTTAAATTCATCTTATACTGCATGAACTCTGTGTTGTCAACAAGGATAGGTCTTTCCCATTTCTCAACGATCAGCGAATCATCATACCGAAGCCCAGGCTGGTGAGCTAGAGGGTCAATTTGGATTGGTTCCTGGGCTTTATGCATATCGTATCTGTCGTAGCAACTAATGGTGGACTCAGGAATGGTGATGTCTTCGGCATCAGAGAAAAGACTCCGACTCTTGGAATGAAAGATGTTCAAATTGGGCACATCTCCAGCTTCGTAGAATTCTTCAGCATCTTCCGTACCGTTATACAGCTCTGAGACCTCGACACGATTGATCTTCATATATCTTTCAAACCTTCTCGTCTTCTCAGCGTATGGCAATGTTGTTTGTGGAGAGAAGGGTGATGAGGCATCCATCAGCGGCGTGGCAAGTCCTGAGCTCTCTCTTGGACGGAGCTGTGCTTGCTCAGAGTGTTGTATTAGGGCTCCATTGACATAGGAATCCATGAAGCAATGGGGAGTTTGTGGATTTGGTGATGAAGAGATGCCTTTAAGATTATTCATTGCGATTACGTAAACTCATTATATTCTTATATTTTCTGTATAGAACAACTTCGCGGTGTTTATTTCGAGGAAAAGGGCCACAAAGAAGAATATAAACAGTTTTGGGAAGAGGCATACACCCAAAAGTCTACTCAAGGATGGACTTCTCAGGGTGAGTTTCGAGTCTCATAGCGATCAATCCCAATCATTGGACACTGTACTGACTCCTTTTACAGGATCCAACGTGGGTCAATCAGGTCCAGAGCCCTGGACAAATTGGCTGTCCTTTCCTTAAAACCAACACAAAATGATTCTCAATTGAACGGCACTGCCTATGGTTCCGTTGAGAAATGTGCAAACGTTACTTCCAACCCCTATGGCCTATCTGGCGACATTTTGAAGCTTGCAAACGCGGTTGCTCATCCTGATATTTCCGGTATACCGATCACCCATAAGGAATTGGAAATCATCTTCTCATTGGCAAAGGCTGGCAAACACGTCCAAACTTCGCAACAAGCCAGTGATCTTCTTGCTATCTTCGCTCCTTACTTCTTGGAGTCGCCATTTCAGAAATTCAAGTCCAATTTGTCGTTACAATTGAGTCCCTCACCTTGGGATTATTTGACCAAAGAGTTGACTGATGCAATCATTTCCATTTCTGAACGGTTCCCAGAGACAAGGGAGAAAACCAGCGTCTTATTTGATAAGTACATCACCAAGTTCCAAGTCCAAGATGATTTGAAATTGACCAGCTACTTCAGTTTGTTGGGTTTCTTGAAATCTTTGGTTAGCTCGACTATCAACTTTGAAATTTCCTCAATAAAGAGAATCTTCGAGTTGTTCAGTATTGAGTTCTTGGACTCTTTTGAAACCATTGTCTCAAGATCTCTGGAAGAAGAACTGGACTATACCTATCTGCTAGCTTATCAGACTACTGGTGATGAGTTCAATGCCCTGTTATTCACGAAGTACATTCAACTATTATCAAATAACGTGTTATCTTTCTTAATCAAAGCTGATACTCGAGATGATCTAATCACTTATTTATTGAAACTTTATGCAGCTTATCATGATCCTGAAACTGGATCTATCTCCCAGATTGATGAAATCAAGAATTCACTAGATTCCAATTTGACTTTGGTTGAATTACTGGTCCAAAAAGCTGTTAAGCAAATTGATGAGCTGGATCATGGCTCAACATACATCAACTTGTCATCAAATCAGCGTGTTAACTTGGCCCTTGAAACCAAGAGCCTATCACTTCAAGTCATTGGTGCCGGTTTGATCATCAACCTCGTCACTGGAGAGTACGCCACCGATATTGTTAAAACTACGTTGTCTCATGAATCTGAAATTATTGACCCGAGATTAGCACCAAGTATCATCTCATTGGGATCTCTATTGATCTACAAAGGCAGTAAAAACATTAGTGGTGATTTGATCCATTCATTCCCCTTGATCATTTCAGGCACCACACCATCCAGTGACCCTGGATTCGTAAAGAGAATTTCCCAAAACTTGGCCTTAGGTTTGAAACCTTTGGATCAAGACTCGATCATCACTACCATTTACTCATTGGTTAACTTGTTAGCTGTTGACGCTAATGGGGAGCCTATCCAAGCACTACGTGATCTGAAATTGAAAAGCGTTAGAAACACATTTTCATCACACCAAAAACCAAGAGTCTCAAGAGCTAATACAATCAACTCTTTGGGATTACAGCAGCAGTCTGTTTCTTCTGTTAATTTGACCAATGAGAGCACCAAGAATATCTTTAAGAATGCTATCACCTCTGCTGTTGAATTGACTAAGGCGTATGATGATCCAACCATCACTGTTTTGACCTCAACTGTTTTATCACAGAAATTTCAAAAGGTTTCAAGAGATTTAGATAACTATTTACTAGTTGGTTTCTCAAGCATTGCCACCATCTCTTCTGAAAAGGAGTTTGTCCTATTGTTGAGAGTGTTTTCCAACACTATTTCAAGGGCGTCTGATGCCAATGACAATGAGTTTGTCAAATCCATTATTGAAGCCAGAGTGAGGATCTCAAGAGAATTGAATGGAAAATTTGATCATCCATTGTACAGAGTCTACTTGGATGAGTTATTGAAGACTGCTGTTTCCAGAGGTGACGTCCAAAACAGCGACCATCATAGATCTCATGGTGAAATATCTGAAGTTGCCAACAAGATCTCTTATTTATTGAGACCATTAGCTGAGTTATTGCCGTCTTCTGAGCCATTGGTCTTCAAGGAAGACGATGTTGAAACGATCAATATTTTTAGAAGCTTTTGGTTTAACTTAGTCGTCCATGGTTATAGTGAAACTTCAGATTTGACTTTGAAACATAAGAAATATTTAGAGATTATCGCTTTGAACTCTCCTCCCTTGGCTGCTGATTTTCCAAGGCAACATGCCGAAACTTCGTTTGAATTAAACACCGTCTTGAGAAGAGGCTCATCCAATCACAATCTCAAAGATCAGAAACATATCATTGGTGGCCTATCAAATGCCAACTCCTTGGAGTTACGTACTTTGTCGTACCCAAAGTTGATGTTCTTGTCTGCCACCTCATTATTAGAGAACTTGAGAACTAACGCTGGTGAATGTTCCACTATCTTGCATTATTTTTCTGATCACTCAGTTACTAAAGCCAACATTGAGAAGTTAGTTGGTGCTATTGCTATCTCTGTTGTTAAGAAATTCATCAAGTTGACAGCTAAAGGTGGTAATGAACACTTCACATCCAACAAAGTTGCCTCACAATTGACAAAAATCTTTATCTTGTGTTGCCACAGAAATTTCCTGTTGCAAGATGCTGCCTTCCAATCTGCCAATCTGTTCTTGAATAAAATCCCTTCAAGTTTATGTCACACACAGAGTTTGTACACCTTATTGGATATCTTGACCTTGCTGTTTGACAGTATTGTGGACTCTGGCAGAAACAAATACCAACCACAGAGAGAGTTCTCATTGAAGCATTCAGGTGTTACTTTGACTTTGTCGGACTCTTCCAAGTGGAGAATTGCTACGTTGGAAAGATTTCAAACCAAAGCCAAAGAATGGTGTACTTTAGCCCTTATCAAGACCAACCAAGACATGAAGAGTCTGCTGCAGTCCTACATTTCTGATCTGAATCTGCTGCAAAGAATGAATGGTGTTGAACTAGGTATTTCGTTTGCTATTGAAATTGCAGGAACCATTTTGCCTGCTGAGTTTGAGCTGTCCAACGTTCACCAAAACTCCATCAAGAACCAAAACTCCATCGCTGGTTTCCTGTCGCAGTACGGCTGGAGAGCGAACAACTTAGCTGGCCAGAAGAATGTTGTTGCTTCAAAGGACTTGCTAGAGGTTAAAGAGTTGAGATTCAAGAATGTTAGAGAACAATTAGCAAGAGGTGAAATCGTCTCTGATGATGATTTAATAGGGTTGTTAGATTCAATTGCTACCATTCTGATCCTGAGAAAGAATGAAGAAAACAGTGCTGGGCTTGTTCACAAATTGGTTGCATTGCCATTTGAATTGTTGAAAGATAAATCTGTGAAGGCTGCCACCAAGATCTGGTTATCTATAATCAAAGAGCGCCATGATGACTTATCATACTTGTTGCTATCAGAAATTGTTGTTGGCTGGCAAAACTCTATTAAGAAACAAGTTGGTTTATTCAATAAAAAGTTCGATTTGACAGATGAAGGCTTTTTAAAGATGACTTACTCTCCTTCTGATGAACTAAAAGTGAAGTACGTATCCAGCTTAGTGTCAAAGCACCTATCTATTCACTCTCACATTATCCAATTCTTCTCCTCTCATTTCCAGGGTACTTTATTTGAAAGTGACCACTTGCTGAAAATCTTCACAAGCCTTGTCGTTGATAGTCTTGACCAATTAAAGAAGGCTAGCTTGCACCCATTTGCTAGGTTGATCAGAAATGAACTTATCAGGTTTGCGCTTGACGTTACCCACCTGCACATCAGGATCAAATCCAAGTTCACCTCTACATTGATCAACTCTATCTTAGATGGTGCTCTATCTTGGTTTACCGTTAGAAGCCACTATCCATTTGGTGGCAACAACTTGAAGATCAAGTCTGATTATGCTTTGCTAATTGATATCTTCGAGGAGATTAGATTGTTAGAAGTTCCAACCTCCTTGATTAAGAAGAAGAATCTATTGTTGGTATTTTTAAAAGATGAAATCAGCAAGATTATGATCTGGTTGAACCCCTTGACTCCTCATGAGTTCAAAGGTGAGGCTCCAAAAGCCTCTCAAGACTTGGTCACACTTGCATTTGGTATTTCCCCAGGTTTGGGATTTGGTTTGGTCTCAAGATTTGGCAATCTTTACAAGTATGTAAAAGATTTGATTGCTGCTAACCCATCTTATATTTTAGGGTACAAAGAATCTGTTGACTACTTGCTAGAGTCACCATCATTGCATAAATACTTGATTTTGGCTAAGCCAATCTCCCCAACCAAGTCTATCAATTTGTTCCAACCACCATTCTTCAACGATCCATTCATCATTCAATACAATATGAGATCACTGGAATCACATGATGTGAACTTGACTTTCTTTTATGTTCCACAAATTGTTCAAAGCTTGAGATCTGATTCTTTGGGTTATGTTGGCAGGTTTATTGTTGAAACTGGCAAGGCTAACCAACTTTTTGCGCATCAAATCATCTGGAACTTCTTGGCCAATAGTTACAAAGATGAAGATGCAACCATTGAAGACTCCATTAAGCCTCGTTTGGATGTTGTTATGCAAGAAATGGTTGATTCCTTCAGTGCTGAAGACAAGGTGTTCTATGAAACTGAATTTAAATTCTTCAATAAAGTCACTTCTATTTCCGGTAAGTTAAAGCCTTTCATCAAGAAGACCAAAGCTGAAAAGAAGTTAAAGATTGATGAGGAAATGAAATTGATTGAAGTTGTTGACAACGTTTATTTGCCTTCCAATCCAGATGGTATTGTCGTGGATATCAACCGGAACTCAGGTAAACCCTTACAATCACATGCCAAGGCCCCATTCATGGCTACATTCAAGATCAGAAAGTTTGAGGAAGTCCAAGGTGAAACCCTCAAGATTGAAAGATGGCAGAGTGCTATTTTCAAAGTTGGTGATGATTGTAGACAAGATATGTTGGCTCTGCAATTAATCTCAATCTTTAAGAGTATTTGGGAAAACTCAGCTTTGGACCTATATTGTTTCCCGTACAGAGTCACTGCTACTGCTCCAGGTTGTGGTGTTATCGATGTCTTACCAAACTCTATTTCAAGAGACATGTTGGGTAGAGAAGCTGTCAATGGTTTATATGAGTACTTTGTCAGTAAATTTGGTAACGAAGACTCAATTGAATTTGAAAACGCTAGGAACAACTTTGTGAAATCATTGGCTGCTTACTCTATCATCTCCTACTTGTTACAATTCAAAGATAGACACAATGGTAACATTATGTATGATGACAAAGGTCACATCTTACACATCGATTTTGGTTTCTGTTTCGATATTGCTCCAGGTGGTGTCACTTTTGAAGCGGTTCCATTCAAACTGTCTAAAGAGATGGTTAAGGTTATGGGCGGTTCCAATGAAACCGAGTCATTCAAGATGTTTGAAGAACTGTTCATTAAAGGTTTCTTGAGTGTTCGTCCATTTTATCAATTGATTGTTGGTAATGTTACTCCAATGTTAGGTAGTGGTCTACCATGCTTCAAGGAGAAGACTATCAAGAATTTGACAAACAGATTCTTCTTGGACAAGGACGATAAACAAGTTATTAGTTCATTGAGGGGCTTAATTAGGAAGTCATATGAGAGTTTGTACACTGTTGGTTATGATAAGTTCCAAAAAATGACAAATGGCATTCCATACTAGAGATAAAGAGACTATAATTTAGATAAAAATGTACATATATCACACAACAATTAATTGATAAATCGATATAAGGGGAATTAATGCGAGGCAATCAAAAGAGAACACTGGCACAGATCGGTTCTGTTGTCATTCTCATAACAGTGCTCCAAAATCTAATAATGATTCACTGCGAGTACTTTGTGTGAGTGTTTCCTCTAATCTTTATAAGCTCGTCTATTTCAGCAGGTATTCACTGATGTCGAATTCTCTGCCATATCCCAACTGAACCAGCTCTTCTAGGTCGGTGTTCTCAGCCCAAACTTGTTTCAGCACCAGGGCTTCTCTAGCCAATTTCTTCACGTCTTTATCAAACTCGTGCAATCTGGAAAAGAAGTTTGGATACTTGGCCGCTAATTGCTCTTCTTCTGATGTTATCGATGAATTGATTATGGAATATAAAGTGGTCACATAGTCAGTGGTGTTGGCCAACTGGAAGAATGGTAACGTTTCATAGATTTTATCGAATTTCACCACATCTAGCACTTTGGATTTGAATAGGTTGGAGATCTCTATACTTTGCTTATGGGTTTTCACTAGGATTTTGAAGATGACCAGCTTCATAATCAAAGGGACACTGATCTTTATCGTATCTGGTTGATAATTGGCCATTATGGATTTGATAAAGTCTAGAGCTTGTACTGGAGAAACATCTGTGATGGCATCAATGAAGATCAACAGAATATCAAGATCTACGAGCAATGGATTCAAGTTAAAGGCACTGAACACAGATATCACAGGGATCGAAGTGTCTTTGGCAGTGATGACTTCCAAGAAACTCGTCACTTGGTTCAAATCTTTCAATTTGGAGATCTGTATATCTGGTTTGTATGGAATCACATTTGCTAGTCTGATGAAGTGTTGGATGAAAGTATAGTTTTGTGTTGGGAACTCAATGGCATTGATATGTTTTAATGACTTTAATATGTCAAATCTGTCAATATGATAAATGGCATTGATAAGGTCATAGGAGGTTTGTGGGATACGTAAATATATTCTCAATTGGTCACGGTGACCATCGGTGATAAATCTCTCTGCTTCTTTCACGCTAAAGTCCTTCAAGATGTAGTATAGTACACTGTGTAGCTGTTCTTGTTCAAGATCATTCTCTTTCAACTTTGTGATAAACTTGTCCAATTTTTGTAGGTTTTCAGGTGGGTAGAAGTGATCGACGTTGATTGTGGATAGACCAAGGATATCATTGATATAGCGATCAAACATCAACTCTTTACGATCTTTCAACTTTTGGGCAATCAGTTCATTCCTGATGTATTTCAACACAGAATAGAAACTCTGGTTCTCATTTTCTAGTAAGAGATTTGGACGGCGATCTGAGGTGATTAGCGACAATTCCTTACTATAAGGAAACTCCAGCTGGGAAAACAGTGCAGTTTCAGAGTTGGAAAATGACATTTTGACCTGTTAAATGTGTGTTTAGTTGGCTTTGTTTTCTATTTTGATTTCGGATTTTTTTTTATTACAAGAAATTTTTTTTCTTTAAGATCATCACCAAGAGAAAAGAGAAAAGAGAATGTTTAAGGAAGTGTGAAAAGTCCATTCAAATACAGCTTAGGACACTTTGTTTACAAACAGCGACACCATTCTACAGACAGAAGTTTGGGTCTCTAAAACAGACTCGGAATCAGCTCTAAACTCCGAGTCCTTGTATCTATAGGTATTAATATAACCAATTTATCTGAAATCTCTAAACTCTATCAAAGTATGTACAAAATGAGTCTAAATCATAGCCCTAGTTATCAAAGCCCGACTCTGAACCCAATGTGTTGTCCAATGTTCTCAATGCCACTTGGTATAGTAATAGCATAACACTACTCTGCACACTTGTCCACATGAATCTTGGACCAACACCACTAAACAACCCAACGACACCTTCAGTCTTATAAACGATTCCCAAGCCTTTAAAGATTGACGAAGTGTTCAAGATGGCTGGTTTGGCTGTAGACGGTATCGTATAGTTCTTTGCCTGTGAAGAAGGGACTCTATTCTTTGATGGATGTGTTGTATGTGATGTATGTGATGTATGTTGTGTAGATGGAGGTGACAGTGGTTGTGAAGTTGTATGTTTATCTGTGTTGGGGTTTTGTGTTTGAATTCTGGTCTTGATGACGTCTAATGGTGTGGTTAAAGTACCTGCTAATCCACCAGCAGCAGCACCTGTTAAAAGTTCATAACCAATACTTAAATCGTGATTCTTATCATTTTTGTCAAATCCACTTAGGATGAAGGCATAGTCTCTAAACTTCTCATAAAATGCAAACTGTAGAGCCGAGAAGGGCAAATCACGGAACAATGTGGCCTTGTAACCAAAGAAGAGCGTTTCGGAACCATCTTTCATGACTAAGGTCTTGATAGCGTCAAAAAGACCTTTGTAATTGTATCCACTATGGAAATGTGGATTATTGTATCTCCCTTGCAATTGTAATCTAGTCTTCAACACCTCACTTGGAACAAAGATGATACTTGACGCTAAATCACCAAGAAATCCAGCTATCAAATGTGTGATTGTTTCATTGATACCATAATCTTTGATCAATGATCTCTTGGTGAATTCATAAGTACCAAAGAAGATGGCACTACTCGGGAATGAGCCCAGCATAGCAGCACCATACCCACCATACAAACCTCTCCTTAGCCCTTCCTCTAAGAAGATGGCCCTGTAGGCACCAAATGTGTTTCTATATTTCAATGTAGTTGGAGATCCCTGTTGACGGGTCTTCACTGTGTCTAACGAATGCATTAGCGAGTCACCGACAGCACCACCTAACCCACCGGCAAGCATGCAGTGTATTATGGGACTCTGTGTCTCCTGGTCGTGTGTATGTAGAGTTTCATATTCTGTCAAAGTAGCAGTGTTGTAGCCATCACTGACTGTGTTAATCATCTCTTTGATTTCTTTGTGTTTTTTTGGTATTTGATATAAGAAAAAGGGGGAATTTTTGGGGAGATGAAATGCAATTGGAAATCGAAAGAAGAAAATGACAGGAATGAGCGACTGGGCTCCTTTTTGGAATAAATTAAGGCCCGTTGTCAAAACGTCGATAGAACCTTTTTAATCAATTTTTTGATATCTGAAACTTTTTTTTTTTAATTTGATTTGTTGAAAATTATGAAATTTCCAAAAAGGGTAAGTTCCGACCAGAGCAACAGTTCCGGTGTTAAATCCGAAAAAGCCGAAATAAATTTTTACTTTAAAACCGAAAATGAAAAAGTGAATAAACTGTTTTTATCTTTTTTTGTGTCAAAAATTGAAGATGTTTGCTATTAAACAATCTTTGGGGCTTATAACTGGAAGGAGATCGAGACTAGATAGACTAAGCAGAAGATGGTATAAAGTGCTTTCTATCGAGACTAGTTGTGACGATACTTGTGTGGCTCTAATAGAAAGACCCAACAATGACACAGTAAAATTGATCCAACATGTTAAGAGTACATTGGATTCCACAGAAGTTGGAGGGATAATACCCACTGCTGCATTTGATCATCATCAGGCGAATATCTCCGGTGCCGTAGAGAAAGTTCTGAGAGATAATGGTCTAGGACCAGGAAACCCACCAGATCTGATTTGTGCAACTAGAGGTCCTGGTATGAAAGGCTCTTTATCTATTGGCCTTGATTTTGCAAAGGGGCTCTCTGTAGCATATGACAAGCCTTTAGTGGGTGTCCATCATATGCTTGGCCACCTACTGGTGCCCAGATTCGAATCCGGAGGCTTGCAACCACCGTTTCCCTTTCTGAGTCTGTTGATCAGTGGTGGTCATACTATGCTTGTACTATCAAAGAGTTTATTGGAACATGAGATCCTTTGTGATACCATTGATGTGGCTGCTGGTGATGCATTGGATAAAACTGCAAGAGAGATTGGGCTGAAGGGGAATAACTTGGGGAGAACTTTGGAAGAGTTTGTACAAGATGGTAAAGAAGATTGGCATTTTAAAGAATACAACTTACCTACACCATTATCAAATAAGCCTGGCCGTGTGGATCAACAAAATTTCTCATTTGGCCCTTTCCAGGGCGTAATAAAGCGTCTGTTTATAAGTGGAGAGTATGATCCTGATGATATCCAACAACAAAGAGCATTAGCGTATCAAAGTCAGAAAAGCATATTTGACCATGTTGTTAACAAGGTTAAACTAACGATTAATAAGAACCAAGAAAAACTGAAAGGCGTGAACCATTTTGTTGCATCAGGTGGCGTTGCATCAAATACTTACTTGAGAACTAGATTGAATGAATGCTTTGAAGGAAAAGAAATCACAAAGACCAGTTATCCAAGTCTTGAACTCTGCACAGATAATGCAGTGATGATTGGCTGGGCTGGTATTGAGTTGTATGAATCTGCAGGGCTGACCACAGATAGAAATGTTGTCCCTATTAGTAAATGGCCATTGTATGATATCATGAATGTGGCAGGATGGAAGAAGGAATGAATTTAATGACGCGAACTACATAGAAACATAAATCAAAACATATCATAGTACATAACTAAAACTAAAACTCTCAATTCAAAGACAAAGGACTATGGATTCAAACTATTCCTGCCTATGTGGGATAAAGCTCTCTTTGATATCAAATCTTTCCACAAGGTTTCTCCAACTATCATATTCCAACTGGAAAATGATGTGATTAGAGGCTGCTTGTCTTCTACGTTCCACTTCTTTGTCCCTAGCCCTGGGGTCTGCTGGAAGTGCGGGTAGTTCACATATTGTTGGATAGCCTTCTTCATCTTCCCCCAGCTTTAGCTTTCCATCCCTTATCAAGAAACTAGTATAAAACATGTTTTCCACAGACTGGCCAAATGATCTTGGATTGATAAAGAACTTGAAAATGTTCATAGGTTGACCAGTGGACCGTTGACTAAACAACTGATAACATTGTTGAACAGCCATTGGTGTTTGATTGATGGAATTTCCATTAATATTTTCAGCAGTGACAGCCTCAGCAGTAGTGATATTGTTTGAAAAGTTGACTTTTTCTCTTCTTTGAAGAGTTCTAACTTTCTTTTCAATTTCTAATGGGCCTAATAGGTGATTTGTAGTGATAGCTTTAGAACCTCTTGAATATAAAAATGTACCTAATTGGAACCAGTTAAACTTCTTAAACTCGTGCTTCCTGTCAAAATAACTTTCATCCTCATCACCTTCCAGTCTCATGGAGTCTGCTAGCATGTATGTTCGCAGTCTTCTTGTGAAATCATTGGTCTTTAGCACTTTAGTAGTAGCACCAATCTTGATATTTCTCATGGCGATATCCATCAAATCCGAACTCTCCAGCAAGTTACGAGAGTCATAGACCTCAATCACCTGATTAAGCCCGAGCCTAGTAGCTTCTTTGTACACATCATTGACTTTCTCCAAGTTGGAATTGGCTTCTTTAAGACCACCTTCTCTTGCGACTTTTGCTCTTTGATTCTTCAGTTCAGCACCTAAAACACGGGCCTTTGCTAGTAACTCCAGTTCTTTTCTGTTCTTTTCGTTCGTGGACATCGGCTGGTTGATATCATCGTCTTCTTCTTCTTCGTCTTCGTCTTCCTCGTCGTCCTCTTCTTCTTCAACACTTTCATCCTCTTCTTCCTCTTCTCCATCTGTAGAGGCCACTTTTTGTCTCTTTGGTGGCGTACTGGTGCCGTTCAAACTGTCATTTGATACAGCTCTCTTGGAGCTTCCGTATGACACCACAGAAGCCATTCTTTAACCGGGTTCTAGTGACTTTTGAGAGTATGTTGATCCGAACAAAGACGCGTATATGTGATTTTTTCATTTTAATTGATTAATCGCGTTTTGTTTAAACAGCTATTGTGTCATTATATCAAAAGCGCCATCGATGGAGAAAAGACACATAAAAGTGGGTAAAGCTCGAGGACCGGAGTCAAACAGACCACAGAATCGCAACTAACAGCCGAAATAGGCCCTAGACGAGTCGGTGGTGAACAGGATCGCTGCTGGGGAGGTCATCGTTGCTCCAGCCAACGCCCTGAAAGAGCTGCTAGAGAACTCAATCGACGCCCACTCCACCAATGTCGAGGTCCTGGTGAAGGATGGTGGTGTCAGGCTGCTCCAGATCACTGACAACGGGAACGGTGTTAGTAAAGAGGACCTCCCGCTGCTCTGCCAGAGGTTCGCCACTTCCAAGTTGACCAGCTTCGAGGACTTGCAATCCATAGAGACGTATGGTTTCCGTGGGGAAGCATTGGCCAGCATCTCTCATGTTGCCCACATTGCAGTGACCACTAAGACAGAGGGCAGTGCCTGTGCTTGGAAAGCCCACTACGCTGACGGTGCCCTGATACCTGCCAAACCGAAAGAGAGTGCTGAGCCAAAGCCTGTTGCTGGGAAGAAGGGCACACAGATCACAGTGGAGGACTTCTTCTACAACGTGCCCTCGAGACTGAGAGCGCTAAAGTCCGCCAGTGACGAGTTCAGCAAGATCCTGGATGTCATTGGCCGTTACGCTGTGCATACTGAAGGTGTTGGGTTCTCTTGCAAGAAGTTTGGTGATGCTCATTATTCGCTAACTACTAGACCCAACCTGAGTATCAAGGAGAGAATAAGAACGGTTTTCGGTACTGGTGTAGCTAATGAACTTATCCCCATCGAGATGGATGGTATTGATGAATATGGTGTTACTAAAGTCTTTGGTCAAATTACCAATCCAAATTATAACAATAAGAAGTCTATCCAGCCCGTGTTCTTCATCAATAACAGACTCGTGTCTAACGATTCATTGAAGAGAGCACTCATCTCTACAATCAACCACTTTTTGCCAAAGGGCCATAAACCATTCATTTACTTGGGCCTCCATATCAATCCAAACAACCTGGATGTGAACGTGCATCCGACAAAGAGAGAAGTTCGGTTCCTCCATGAGGATGAGATCATTGATAAGATTTGTGTGAAGGTCACGGAAGAATTCCACAAGATTGATCAATCAAGAAGTTTCCAGACTCAATCATTACTTCCATCTGCTAGCAAAAGAGGCGTTGAGGATGAAGATTATAAGAACATGCAAACTTTCTCTCAAAAGAAACCAAAATATGATTACAACCTGGTTAGAACCGACGCTAGTCAAACTACACTTACGAATTACTTACCAAAGACACAATATCTTAAATCGTCTTCACAGAGTGAGCCTTCGCAAATGACACAAACTCAAGCAGTACCACCGACACTGACTAGTATACAAGATGAAACCACACTAGTCAATCCTACACAGACCCAAACAGACAGCACTTACAAGTATGTTGAAAAACCAAGAATTGAAGTCAACTTACAAAGTATCCTAGACCTGAGACAACAAGTCCTTGATGACGCCAGCCGTAAGCTGACTGAATTGTTTGCTAAACTGACATACATTGGTGTTGTTGATGAAAAGAGAAGGTTGATAGCTATCCAGTATGATGTTAAACTAATGCTTGTGGACTATGCAAGTACTTTCAACGAGTTCTTTTATCAGCTGGGTATCACAGATTTTAGCAATTTCGGTAAAGTTTACCTTGATGGTGAAGATGTTGAGTTGAACTTGAAAAGTTTGTTAAGTCCACTGTATGATGATCCTGATTTTAAAACCGAAAAGTCCATTGAAGAAATTGTGGAGGTGCTTGGGTCCATGAATGAGATGCTTAATGAATACTTCTCACTGGAATTCGAACTTGTTGATGATAAACTTGTGTTGAGATCCATCCCATTATTATTGAAAGGTTATATTCCACCTTTGGGCAAATTACCTATTTTTCTATATAAACTTGGCACAAAGATCAACTGGGAAGATGAAAGGGAATGCCTCAATGGTATTTTGAAACAGATTGCATTGTTTTATATCCCCGAATCAATTGAAGATGCAAGTGATCAACCTGATGATGATCCAAGAAAGTTGGAATACCTGGCAAAGATCTCCAAATTGAATGAATCATTAGAGAATGTGTTGATACCTGCTGTGAAGAGGAAATTCTTAGCTCCAAAACATTTGCATAACGATGTCGTTGAGATTGCAAACTTACCTGGTTTATACAGAGTCTTTGAAAGATGTTGATGTCCTATTCATTTTAATGCTACGAAATGTACTTAATTAGTGTCCTTTAAGAAAATATCATGACCATCAGGAGGACGTAGACACACTAGTTAGCTTCGGCTCGTTCCTCTTTAACAACAACTGGTTCATCTTCAGGACGTCTGAACAATTTATCCAACAAGTTCTTATCCAAATCGGTCAACCCTTTTTCAACAGAGTTCTTCAAATGTTCAAATCTTTTCGTTTGTGACACTGGGAAGTTTGTAAAACTCTTGGTGGAAGAAACAGATGGGATAACGATGGAATTAGATTCTTTGTTAAAAAAATCGGACGTTTCATCAATATGAGGATATGATGACTCTTGGATCTCTCGTTCAAAGCTCTCAATTTGATCTTCTTGAATCAAGTTGACCAAAACCTTCTTGTTTTGTTCATCAAGCATGATACGAGCTGGGAAAGTGGAAGCATCTTTCAAGAACTCAGAAATGACTAGTGTTCTCTTCTTGAAGAATTCAATGATCTTGATAGGGTATGCAAGGGAAGCAGATTGTTCTGGAGTAAAAGCTGAACTTGAACTCTTCAATGTCTCCAAGATCGTTGAGGAGGCCTTGGTACCGTCTCTACCATTAAATGAATGTAGGAAATAGAATTTTGTCTCTGGGAAGATGGCGTTTAATGAGGCTGAAACGGCATGGAAATAGGCAACGATGATTCTTGATTCGAAATCAAGTGGTGCAAAACAGGTAAGACTTTCACTTGGTAAGATTGACAAGAATTTTTTCACAGAGTAGAAGATAACCTGTAATCTGTTTGTCTGTGTACCGCTTTCTTTAACTTCTTTCAAATAATTATTGATCAGTCTCATGTAGGAGATCAGTTCATCATAATGTCTTTTGAACTTATCATTCAATTTTTCATAAATCTGTGGTTTCAACGATGTGAATTTGTTCACCACTTCTTCAAAGAACAAAGTGGAATAGATTCTTGTGTGGTATGACTTGATGAATTGGGAGAAATGAATAATGAAAAGATGGATATAGTCATTAAACAATTTAGCTCTTTGAAACTGCTCATCATCTTTATACTTCTCTAGGAGGTCTTGATTTAGGAACACGTTGAACTCTTCGTTCAAATATGCTAGGACAAACTCAAAGCATCTGTTTGTCAATTCAACGTTATCTTTCATTGAGTGGGAACCATAGAAAGTGATGGGCAATGAGGTTTGAAAGATTTGAAACTTGGAAAAACACAGTGAGACATTCTCAACGAAATCAGGCAAGTTGGAGACATTTTGTGTGAATTTGATCTTGAATTTGTTTAGGAATCTCAAAGTGATTTCAAAATCTCTGCTTAACTGATTGTTGGCAACTTTCTTAACCTCATCTCTCTTTGAATTCTGAGACAAGAATGAGGCACCATTAGACAACAAGCTCTTAAACAACACAATGTTTTTCGTTGCTTCTTTCATCAAGTTCTCATAGTACTCATCATATTTCTTGTACAAGGTTTCCTTTTCAGAACCTGAATTATACAATTGTTCTTTGGCCTCATCGCATGGAATCCAATGTGTGTTCAAGTGCTTAGTACATTTAGGATCCAGGGTGATTTCAACGTATTCACCATCCAATTTAGACAAGTCATCAAGACTCTGTTGTGGGACGTCCTTGTGTTCTTTGATCAAAGCGGCTAAAGCAGTGTAACTGTCCTGTTCAATGGCATACCTTGGTTCTGGGGTGGCGGAGGAGCCTATACTAGACTCAGTGGTGGGTGTTTTGCCAATTTCAGAGCTTGATTCAGATAGTGTTGGGTAACTTGTGTTGATGGCCACAGGAGAACCTGATGATGATTGTTGTAACAGTTGAGCATGTGGATTCTGCGGCACCTGGGTTACGGGCAGAGAAGACAATGATCTTTGCTGCTCATGGTGATTTGTATGATGTGGTTGAGGCTGGAGTTGCGGTTGTGGATGATGAGGCTGTTGTTGTGGCTGTGGTTGTGGTTGTGATTGTGATTGTGATTGTGATTGTGATTGCAGATGTAATTGTTGATGTTGAGAGGATGGAGAAATCATTGAAGTGACAACCTGCTGCGGTTGTGTTACTTGTTGGTAAGGCTCTGAGAAGAATGGTCTTTGAAGGTTAATCTGTAGAGGTCTAACCATAGACTGCGGATGTTCAACAACTGAGCTAGTCAGGATCTTGGTTGGTAAACCTTCAACCTTGTATGGATACAAATACATGTTGTTAGCCTCCTGTGCACTAGCTTGTAAGTTTAGCGCCTGGATTCTTGCAGCATGAGCCTGTTGAGCAACCTTCAAGGCTTCTCTGGCAGTGTCATCTAATGCTAGGTATGCACAAGTCAATCTTGCCCTCACACAATTACGGCATTCAGGCAGTTGTTCATCACATTTGATACGACGTGATTTGCAAGTCGCACAACCCAAGTGAGAATTTCTGTGTCTTCTTCTTGAGTTTCTGAAACTCTTCTTTGGATTAGTTTGGTTAACTTCATTGGTTGGTCTTGATCTCTTCCCAGTGGAGTTGTTGATCGTAGCGATGGCGTATGGTGGCAGTGGAGTTCTTGAAAAGTTTTCAAAATGTTGTTGCTGTTGAGGGGTCAGATCCTGTAGTGCAGTACCGTATGAATTCCGAAGTTCTGAGTTCATTGGGGCCATGTTCACTGATCCGACTTGTACTGGATATTGATACTGTTGAGGACTTGGATACCCATAGGTTTGGGGTCTTGGACTGTATTGTGAGTAATGAGGTGGTGGATTCCAACCAGACTGGCCATTATAAGGGACACTACTGCTCATTGGAGGAGCAATCTGCTGGTATTGTGGATGCAAATGTGGTTGATGCTGATGTTGTTGATGCTGCGGTTGCGGTTGCAATTGCGGTTGCAATTGCGGTTGGTAATTTGTCCATTGAGGTACTTGATGTTGATGATGCTGTAAAGATTGCTGCTGCTGCTGCTGCTGCTGCTGCTGTTGAGAAACACTGTTGATGGGCTCGTATGGGTTCACTGGAGACCCCTGTGCTGAACCTAGATAGTTGTTGCCAGCATTTAATTCCATTATTGATGTGCGGCTTGATATGACAGATTTAGCGGAGGAAAACTCAAAGGTTGGAAGCTGTAGCTAATGAACGGTTGATCAAATTGGCAATTTGAAGAGAGATCAGAAGCAGATGATGGATTATCCAGTATAGTGATCCTATGGATTATAGGATTGTGGATTGTGGAGCGGACAGAATAGATGAGGGAGGCTATAAGTGGAGTAATAAATATTTGATCTTGAATCTCTAAAATTGGCAGAGACTTCCAGGGACACAAGCAATAGTTATAGAAAGCTGGTAAGAGAGGGATGAAGAATGCGAATGGATCAAACAAGAAGGTTGGATGTAGAGTAAATACCTGGAAGCAATCTGATACAGTGAATTTCAACTTGATAAAAAACAAAATTAGGTTGTGAAATCTGGAATTTTATTAACAACTTTTCTCAGGCCAATGACAAAAGAGAAGTAGTGTGAAGAAAAGCAGGTTTGTAAGACTGATGGGGCAAATATTTTTGATTATTGGAATGAAGGATAAGAAGAAAAAGAATTGAAAGAGGGAAAGGTATTCGGGACATTTCAGTTTTAGGCCTTTGGTTCCTGAAAATCCAGTTTTACTTTTTTACGATGTAAGACAAATTTGTTCAAATTTCGTTCTAAACTATGCGCGACATGCACATTGTGGTACATGATACCTGCAGTCTAACGCACTCGTCGGCATGGGTATGCAGTCCCGCTGTCCTTCACAAACTCTCTTCCAGCGGTCTAACAGCGGGGCCAACGTAGTCTGAGTGGTCTTGGAGAAGAAACGTGATTCTCTCCTTATGCAGGGTGATGCGGCTGGTGGAAACTTTCACGTAAATTTTGCATTGCAAACTTGAAACTCTCACAAGCGAGGACAAAGTTTAAAAAACGCTTAGTCTGTTAATTTTTAACGCCGCCGGAATTTTCATTTTGCCTTATGATCCAGTTTTATACCATAATCAACAGCATTATAATTTCTACCAATCCTTGTTTGAAAGCCGTCAAAGGCCACCCCGGATCTTAACTCTGTCCGCTTCATCGGGTTTGTACTCACATGTACCTGAAGACAGCACATGAACGTGTTGTAAGCCCCATCATTATTATTCTGTGAAACAATTTAGATTGACTTAGGCTAGATAGTATGGGTTTATATTTGCAATTAGTGAGATGATAGAACTGTTGGTTTCAGCCTCGTGCTGTGCCAACGTAACTGTTACAAACTTGACTAGAGTACAGTGTCTGACAATTATGAGAGGCTGCTTTTGATACGCTTGGCGTACTGTTTCGTATTTCATGTGATGCCTGTGATTTACGGTTTTGCTATTCTGCCCCAAAAAATAGTCATAACAAAGGCATTCTCAATCAACTTGTGACTTATTGTTGGAGGGTTGAGTGTTACGAAGTAGTGGCTTTGAGTCTTGAGGTTGTAGCTTAACTGGTGATGTTCCATTTAACCGGGGATTTGAGGCAATGTACACTTCCCCTGGTATTATTGACATCACATACTAGATCATATCTGGGGACTCATCAAACAGCCAAGCATCCCATCCTGCAGACAGGCATGGAAAGTTAGCGTCTAAATGGGCTCGCTTATGTTATACGCAGTAATACTGTAGTGCACTAGTGGCTTGTGAAACTGGATTGGAGAACCTGGCGACTCAGTGAGTCTGAGTAGCCTGAGTTAGCGAGTCTCAGGTTCCAACCGAACACAGTTAAGGGCCTAAAGCTCAAGTGGAAGACCAAGGAACAAAAAAAAGAGATAAAGGAGCAAGCCTGAGAGATGGGCTGGGTGTGTGTGTGTTGTGAGAGGTTCCTCGCTGCAGACCACGTCATTTGTCCCCCGAGATCTCGTATCTCTGAGCATATGGCCCAAGCCCTTGGTGGTTGGAACCACAAGATGAACTCCAGAGAGGCAAGGGGAGGCGGGATATGATAGGGAGTGGGATGACAGAACTAATAATTTGTTACAGACAAAGATGAATGGCATCCCCGTCTATGGTGAAAAGAGTCAAAAAGAAGGCACAGCAACAGCCCCGTTTCCAATGATGACGTGAATGACTCAAAAGATCGACAATAAAAAAAGTTTTTGAGGTCTACGTGTGCTATGCACCCAAATCGTAAATCGCAAATCATCTAAGTAAATATTGGTGGGAAGAGTTGCAAACAGTGAAGTGACTGCAGGAGATGCTAACCATTACAATAAGTCTTACAAGATAATTAATAAGCAGGCTTCAATTTCTTTTTGAGTATCCGACCCGAGTCGGCCGAGGAAGGGTATGAAAATAACTCGGCCGAGATACGCTTTTTTGTATTCTTCCTTCGTATTAACCGAGCCTCGTATACCGGTTGGCGCATCTTTCAGCAAGGTAGAACTATGCGCGGCGTAGCGGGCTTTTGGGACGAATGAATTCTCTACAGCCTTCCAGCCCTTTCTGGCCCTTTCTGGTGTGGAATCGTCAAAGAATTAATAGATCCGAGTCACTTTTATGGACTGTTTCATGTTAAAATAAGTGTCCTAGTAAGGTGGTTGAAATATCAAAGCAGTTGAAATGAAGAATGAAGAATGGGTTCCTACTAGAAATATATGTTGACTTGGGTCTTAGTAGATGATTCACATGAAGTTGTGATCTAGATATCCCTATAACTTTCCGTATAGTTTTAGCATAATAAGTGATTAATCATCTAGTACTTTCCCCTTTTCACCATTGTCATGTTGTACAAGCTCGAAGAATTCAACTCTTCCTGATCTGAACCATAAACATGTATTGTATACGGTATATCTTGAACGGAATTCCGCATTTCCTAAGAGATCTACAGTGATCAGTGATGGATGAAAGATGAGCTTCTCCAAATCGAAAAGTAACAACAGGGCAGAGGCAACTGTTCATGAAATAGAAGAAAGCTGCTATAACGTATGGCGATTGGGATCTTCAACTAAATGAGAAATGAGAGAAGATTATTCTTAGTTGATTTGCCTTCACAGGGGTATCACCGACCATCAACCGTAGTTGTAAAGTGTATGAACGCTCTAGATGGAGCTGGGTTTGATAATAGTTGATAACAACTACCAACCTGTGGATGGTTCTTCAAGTGAATATATACCCACACACCTCTGCCCATAGCCATGTCATAGTTCAATATAATCATCAATGGGATCGTATATCCAAACAATCCACTATTGTCAAGAGCAGACCCTTAGAACTGACATCTTCCTAATTGAACAATTCTTATCACCACCAGCACTAACTACAACGTCACCACTATATCTTCAGGCTTTCTTCATGCTTTGAAACTGTATACAAACAACCTCACGCACGCCCATACAAACTAATAAGTTGAACCTTCAGCAGGTTGGGTCAACTTCTTGTTCTCAGGCAGGGCCATTTCCTTTCTCAATTCCACCAACACCGTCTCCAGAGTAAAGCTTCTCTTCCAGCCTGCACCCAGTGGCTTGAACTTGTTGGTGTCGATTTCGCCATTGGTTCCAACACAAGGTAAGTTGATCTTGGAAATGAACTTCACCTTTGGAGGCTGGTCCGGGTAGGCCTCACCGCAGTGGATCTGCAGCGTGTATATCCTGTTCTCATGGGCAGAGTGTGGTGGCCCAATGATGGTCCCATTCCAGTCTGTCAAGGTTGAATCGCTACTATCTGAGAGGCCATAAGAGCAGTAGTCTGGGCCAGAGCCCTTCTCACCCTTTTCCAGCTCTTCCAGTAGTCTGAAGCTTCGTGGGCTGCCTTCTGTGTTAGTGAAAACTCTGCTAAAGCTTCTGCCTGGTGGCCTATGTACCAGGAATCACTCACATCTTGGACATTTCAAATGCTTTGAGCCTCCTTTTTGTTATTTGGTGCTTTTCTCCGTCATTTTAATTGTTCTTATATGAAAACTGAAAACATCAAAACAAATACAAAACAGTACAAAACAACCAGAGAATTGATAAAATAAAATCAAAACACACAGAAAACCAGCAATGGACTCGTCCCCCTTCATCGAGCGTCCGTCGCCCTCTCACGAGCTTCAGACCCTCAAGTTCCGACTCCGCGACGTTCAATCCCAGCTCTCCTACGCCAAAATCGAGCACGAGACACAGATTGATGAACTCCAGAAACAGCTGCTCAAACAACAGAAGGAATATGATAATATCTCCGGGGACCAGGTGTATCTCTACAACCAGAACAAAGAACTCCAATCCAAACTGAAACACGTGGCTGAAAACTATGAATCGGAGAGACAACGGTACGAGGATTCCTTGAATGAACAAAGGGCACAATTGAATGCCTTGAGACAAGAAAATGATGAATTAAAGGCACAGAATAGATCCCGGTTGTCCACCACAGAAAACGAGGAGATGAACCATAAGCTACAGATCCAGAACTTGCAGATATCGAATGAACAATTGAATGAAAGTCTATCTCAGAAGGATCAAGAAATCATTAATTTACGTCTTGATTTGAATAACAAGGTTGAAGAAATTGAAACATTAAAAGTGCAAATTAGAGATTCACCATCAGTGAAAGATATCGAATCTTTGAATTTGATCAAAAATCAACTTTCAGAACAAGTCCAGTATATTAAAGATCTAGAATCCAAGAATCTGAATCAAGCTGAACAAATCAAGAGATTATCTTTAAACAAAGTCAATACTGAGGTCTTAAAAGAAGAAAATAGAGAACTGAAATCTAAACTGACAAAAATTGAGGAATTGAAAGACCAGATCAATGATTTGACTTTAGAAAACTTGAACCAAAAGCAAGATCTAACAAATTGGTCAGTTTATTTGGGTCCTGAGGATAAGATTGAACAAGTTTTACAATCATACAAATCCTTCAAAGATGAAAACCTGATCCTTACGAACAATCTCCATAAATTTGAATCACACCTTAAGCTTGAAAAGCAAAAATATAATGATTTGTTCTTATCCCATGAGACACTCACTAACAAACATAACGATCTACAACACAGTTATGAAAATTTACACAAGATCAACATTGAATTAGAACAACAAAAGTCATTGCTATTTGAAGAATCCAATATTCTGAGGGAACAACTCCATGCTCTAGACCAAGAACTATCATTGAACGAGAATGATAAGGATAAATACATCCAATCTTTGGAATCATTACTATCGGAATACAAGACCAAAGAATCAAAATCTCAAGAAACATTGGGTACAAAGAGACAAAGAACTGAAGATGAAGATACAACTAGAAACTTTCAATCCAACATCTTGAAATTGGAGGATGAGAACTATAAATTAACAACACAAGTGTCCAAACTATCAAATGACAACGCACTGTTATTGAAGAAGTATGAATCAGTAAAGGACATCAAGGAGCAAAAAATCAGGATCCTACAATTGAGAAATAATCCCTTCCAGGCTGATCAGATTGTCAAGCGAGCAGAGCTGGAGATTCTAAGTCGTCAAGTGGAAGACTTACAATCTAAAACAGAGTTAAAGGACACGGTCCCAAGATCACTGTACGACAGGGCACAATTCGAATTAGAACAATCAGGGACCAAGATCCAAGAATTGAATAAAAGGTTAACTAGGCTTCGTGAGATTTTCAAATCCAAATCTTTGGAATTTACAGATTCGGTGGCTTCATTATTAGGTTATAAGATTGAATTTTTACCAACAAAGATCAAATTGATCCCAACAACAAATGTCAACCCAGAAAACTGTCTCTTGATAGATCCACTTAATATGAAATTTAAAATTTCAAGACAAACTAAAGATGACAAGGTTTTCTCTGAAGTTGTGGATTCCTTAATGGGATATTGGCTAAGAGAGAAAGGTCAAGTTAGTTGTTTCTTAGCTGCCGTGACTTTAGAATTATATGAAAGAAGTCAGAATAAATGATATGAGGAGAATCTAGTACAAATAAACAAAAGAATTTTGTAGAGATTATTGATTATTGATTATTGATTAATTAAATGCAAAATATCGATATGAACAAAGATGAAGTGTAAAAAATGGATCATGTCATATTTTTTTCTTAGACAGTGCTGGATCAAATCATAAAAGATTGATCCCCAATTCAACTAATTTTTCACAGTTTGGAGTTTGGATATTCTGTGCCTGTTCTAATCTCTCAGTATCAGTGAAGAACCAACCATAAGCGTTTTGGATCTGATGTTCTTTGAAATTGTTCTCACGACGACATAAATCTTGAAGTCTTGACACATATGTATTTTCCACTTCTCTATCCAGTTTCTTCAATTTCTGTTGTGGTAATTGCTTGGCCTGCTTTGAAGTGATATAATAGGGAACGTTATACCTCGTTGTCGAACGTTCATGTGTGAATGGAGCCTGTTTGGTCAAGTTGAATTGTTCAGGAGGATCTGCCAACCAGTTAGAGATCATGGGTATGACCAAGATTAAAATCAATGGTAGATAACTCTTCAATGTGTTTATGAAACCTGGAATCTCTTGCTGTGTTTGTTGTTGTGCTCTTGGTGGGGCACGTTGTCTTTGTCTTTGTCCAAACGGTGAACCACCAAATGGCGAACCACCTGCTGAAGTAAATCTAACACCACCTGGGCCACCAAATGAGAACGTCGTACCACCTGTGCTACCCATACCACCATTTCCAAATAGGATATCGAATAGATCTGGACCATCAGCACCTTGAAATTGGAAACTTGAAAACCCTTGAGGACCACCGCCTCCAAACCCAAATGGACCACCAGCCTGGAAAAAAGGATGCCCACTGTCAAAGGGGGACCCACCATGGCCTGCAAATCCATTACCACTACCACCACCGGCACCACCCATTCCACCTCGCGAACCTGGATCAGCACCTGTCTGGTCATAAATGGTTCTCTTTTGGGTATCACCAAGGACTTCAAAGGCCTTTGCCACCTTCTTGAACGCCTCGTCGGTCTTTGGATGAGGGTTCTTGTCAGGGTGAACTTTCAACGATAGTTTCCTGTATGCCTTCTTGATTTCTGAATCGGTGGCTGTCTTTTCCACCTCGAGTATCTTGTAGTACTCATGGTTTGGATGTTTCAGGATTCTCTGTACGAGGATCTCCTGCTCCTTTGTATATGTTCTCTCGGACATATTGTGTCGCTAAGAATTGTATTTGGGAGTATGCTATATGCTATTTGGGATCGCTAACAGTATAAATAACCGTGGAAATTAATGGGTGCCTGAAGATTCAATAGAAGTGGACAGAGTATCAATATCAATTTTGGTAAAAGGTGAAGGACAAAACTTGAATGGGGGAATAGAACGAGCACAAATCAGAGATCTAAAGCAGTGTCAGAAAAGTAGCAGTGTGAAGAAGAACAAAACAACCAAAAGAACAAAAGAAAACACTGAAACTTTTCTCTTTTCTGTTAACCAATTTGTCTCAACTTTTTGTTCAACTGTGGTTTTTCTCTTTCTCGATTTTTCCAATTTTCTCCACGATAAGAACAAAATGAAAAGAATTAACCTGGGAGATTTCTCTATTTTTGCCACTGTGATTTCATATGGCCTGTTATGTAATTCAATCTGCTTTATCTGAATTTCTATAGATTACCCAAGGCAACTGATTAACACATAAACTGATCCACACTCAAGGGCGAAATCACACTCTAAGAATCAAAATGTTTATTTCCGAGGGTATCACGTGATAATTGTCAGGACCGGAACTTCCCCGTTTAGGAAATTGCCAAATACCTTTAAAGACAAAACTCATAGCAAAACTCACAAAACCCACAAAACTCACAAATTCATAGACAAAACGTATAAGAAGGAACTCGCCCAAAGCCATATAACTGGGATCAGCCATTAGATCAACACACACGCCCAAATTTTACAACATTTTAAGGCAAAGCTGCACCTTGATTTATATCTTTCCCGTTCTTACAGTAATCCTTCCTGTTTTGATAATGTCCAACATTAGTCCAAACAATCAACCTGTTAAGGAGGCGGAGAAACCCGCAAAGAACGTTGTTGTGTCCGATGCATTGGCCAAGAACTCCAGACAGTTACTATATGCTCATCTGTACAACTACTTGTTACAGAATGAGCTTTTTGACACTGCAAAGATTCTGTTAAAGGAAGCTGATGTCCCAATATCTAACAGCAGAGAGAAGGATCTAGAGAAGAGTGAGGGTCCACTCTTATCTTCGAAAGATGATGAACTACCGGATGTAAAGATGTTGATGACCTCTCCTGATACTTTCCTACTGGAATGGTGGGAATCATTATGGGCCCTGCATAGTTATGTCAAGGAAACTCCAGCGATTCAACATCAGCATCAATATCAGCATCAACCTCAACCGTCTGCTGGCCCTGGTGCTCCACAGTTTACTCCACAGTTTACACCACAGCCTGGTGTTTCGCCAAACCCTGTCATGATGAACAACCCAAATTCAAGCAGACAATCCTCATCTCCTTATGATAACAACTCTGGTCCAATGTCTCCAGCTATTGACCCAAAGCAACAAAACAAGCAAAAGCCACCTCAACCACCGCTGCCACCTCAACCGGTCCAAACATTACAATCTCCATTACCACAATCGAACCATCCGACTCCGAACGCAACTGGGATGTCTGCTCCTTCCCCTGCCATTGTCCCATCCAGTCAACCACAACAATTACCTCCTCAACAACAACGTCCGACTTCACAAACACCACTTCAACAACAACAACAACAAGTGGTCCCTCCGCAACAGCAGAACATGCCACCGGGTCAACAACCAAGAGGCAACATGCAACAACAGCAACAACAATGGCAATATAACAAGATGCAACAATTACAAGCCCAAGAACTACAACAAAGAGTTCAATTACAAAAGGCACAATTGAATAATCAACTAGGAAATTTTGCTAATCTACCACCACAACAGCAGGCACTACTACAACAACAACAACAAAGAGCTGCTGCCCTACAGGCCCAACACGCTGCACAGGTTGCTAATGGTGGTCGTCCAATACCACAACAAGGTGGTCCAGGTCCTCAGCAACATCCACAACAGGGTGGTCCAGGTCCTCAACAGCACCAACAACAACAGAGCCATCCAAACCAACAATTACAGCATTCTCAGCAACAACACCAACACCCACAACAACACCCACAACAGAGCCATCCAAACCAACAATTACAGCATTCTCAGCAACAACATCAACATCAACAACAACACCAACAGCCACAGCAACAACAGCAAAGACCACAGCAGGGCCAACAGCAGGGTCAACAACAGGGTCAACAACAAGGTCCGCAGAATCAAGGTCAACAGGGCCAAGGTCAACATCCAGATCAAATGCGTATGTACCCCAATCAACCTGGCTCATCGGCTACCCCACAACCACAGAACAATCAATCAAAGGACATGCAACCACAACAGATACAACAACAGATGCAACATCCACCTCAACAACCACCTCAACAACCACCTCAACAACCACCACAGATACAACAGCAACCACAGCAATTACAACAACCTCACACACAGCAACCCCAGCAACAACCCCAGCAACAACCCCAGCAACAACCCCAGCAACAAGCACAACATCCACAGCATCCTCAACAACCTCAATCACAACAACCATCACAATCACAGCAACCATCACAACCACAGCAACAAGCACAACAACAACCACAGCAACAATCACAGCAACAATCACAGCAGCAGCACCAGCAGCATCACCAGCAGCACCCTCAGGTGAATGGTCCTCCAATGGCTGGTGCTCCTCAGGGCCAACAAGCTTTCAGCATGATTGATCCAAACGGTCTTAGAGTCGATAATGCGACCGCTTTACACGATTATCAAATGCAATTGATGATGCTCGAGAATCAGACCAAGGCCCCAGGCCAGGGCCCACCTCAACAACAGCCACAAGGCCCACCTCAGCCACAAGGCCAACCTCAGGGTCAACCTCAGGGCCGACCACAATCTCAACCTAACTCCAAGTCAGGTTCCAACACAAACAAATCCAGAGGGGCATCTGTGGCCGTGGATCCTCTACAGCCAGATCCGATGATGAACCAACAATTCATGGATTTATTTCCTAATGATATTGGAGGGTCGTTCAGCCAAAATCTTGGTGACAATGTGGTTCCATGGGGTACAAACAGTGATGATCTAGAGCTGAATTTGAATGGAGGAAACCTGAACCTGATGAATGGGTTCTAGATCAGCTGTGTCCTACAAAAAGAAGAGGTAAGAATGTATGTCGAAATCTTACATGACCTAATTAAAATCTGCATGTTGTAGCTAGTAACTGGATTTTCTTTAATGTCAAGCGAATGTATTGAACACGCTGATCAACATTTTGACAGCTTTCTAAGTGCCCCAACCTGATCTTGAAATCACTTTATATGGTGGTCAAGTCTTTAGGCATAGTGTTACTTAGGCCGCGGAAGCAGCTGCCTAATCGGGACCAACGCCGCCCACATTAGGTAAAAAGTTAAGCGACGTTTTTTTTCTCATTTGGCAGAAAATTAGGCAGACGGTGGGGGAAACATTCTAGGCTCGGCGGGGATTTAGACAGAACTTTGGGCAGAGCCTTGGGCAGAGCCTTGGGCGGTGATTCCGCGAATTTCGCCTGTACTGATTAGGCAGGCCTTTCCTAAGCATCGATAAGCTACTTCCTCTTTAACAGTATAAATACGGTCAATTCCCCTTCTTCATAAAACAGTAAAAGTAAAGACAATTGACCATACTGAGACTCAATCCACCATGTCCGATCTATTTGTCGATATCACTCTGCCAAACGGCACCACTTACAAGCAGCCAACTGGTTTGTTCATCAACAACGAGTTCGTCCCTGCCAAATCAGGTCAATTCATCGAAACCATCAATCCAGCTGATGGGAAACCAATTACCAAAGTCCACTCCGCTAATGCTGAAGACGTCGATTCAGCTGTCAAGGCTGCTAGAGCTGCGTTCCCAGAATGGAAGAAACTGGACGGTGCTGTTAAGAGAGACCTGTTCTGGAAATTGGCAACTCTACTAGAAAGAGACGCTAACATCATTGCTGCCCTGGAGGCCAATGATTCTGGTAAACCGTTGGGGTCCAATGCTATTTATGATGTCCAAGAGGTCATTGAACTGTTGAAATACTATGCTGGTTGGGCCGATAAGATCACTGGTAAAACCATCCCAGTTTCCCCAGAAAAATTCGCCTATACTGTCCATCAACCAATCGGTGTTGTTGGTTGTATCGTGCCATGGAATTATCCATTAGCCATGTTTGGTTGGAAATTAACCGCTTTGGCAGCTGGTAACACCGTGGTGTTCAAATCATCTGAGTTCACTCCGTTGTCTATCTTGTATTTTGCTCAATTGTTCAAAGAAGCAGGTTTCCCACCTGGTGTTGCTAATGTTATCTCTGGTTATGGTCCTGAAGCTGGTAGTGCCCTTGTGGAACACTTGGGTGTCGATAAGATTGCCTTCACCGGTTCCACCAAGACAGGTCAAATAATTCAAAGAGCCGCATCTATCAATTTGAAATCATTGTCATTGGAATGTGGTGGTAAGACCGCTCTGTTGGTGTTTAAAGATGCTGATTTGGAACAAGCTGTGAAATGGACCGCTTGGGGGATCTTCAACAACATGGGTCAAATCTGTACTGGTTCTTCAAGAGCATACATCCATGAATCCATTTATGAGGAGTTCCTAACACAATTGAAGCAACATGTATTGGATGAATACCCACAGGGTCTCCCATTCGAAGACGGTGTCGTTGTCGGTCCACAAGTATCCAAGATCCAACATGATAAGATCAAGTACTACTTGGCCAAAGGTAAAGAAGAAGGTGCTAGAGTTGTTCTTGGTGGTGACGTTCCAAAAGACTCAAAATTTGCCAATGGTTACTTCATTCAACCAACCATCTTTGCCGATGTTACTCAAGACATGAGAATCGTTCAAGAAGAAATCTTTGGACCTGTTATCGCTGTGGGTAAGTTCTCCACTGATGAAGAAGCTGTGAAATTGGCTAATGATTCTCCATACGGTTTAGGTGCCGCTTTGTTCACCACTGATATCACTAGGGCACATTTGGTTGCTAGAGATTTGGAAGCTGGTATGGTTTGGATCAACTCCAATAATGATTCAGATATCAAGATCCCATTCGGTGGTGTTAAGATGAGTGGGTTTGGTAGAGAGTTAGGTGAATACGGTTTAACTAACTTCACTGAAGCTAAAGCTGTTCATGTTAACTTGGGTAACAAGTTATGATTTCCAAACTCTTTTGATAATAAAATACATATTCGGGCGGGCCCTTTACATTGATACTGTGGATCTAGGAATTTAATTGTTATAAACATGGTCATGTAGTATAAATCAAACAAATAATGATTCAGCTTCGCTAACCTCCGTGGAATCTTCTAACGTCAATTCTTTTGGCAATTTCAAAGAATCAATCTCTTTCAACACTGGTTCAAATACAGTTGATTCAACATCTTTGGCCCACAACACATCCATATGTTCATAACCATCCACTTTGATAACCTTGACGCTTATGGAGTTTGTCAAAGCATCAATAGTTGGTTCGATGTCAATAAGCATATCATTAGTACCATAAACTAGGACAACGGGAGTTGAAATAGTTTGAACAGGGAAGGGAGCAACTCTATGAACTTTTCTGTTTGTGGAGGTGATTTTCGTTAATGTCGATTCTTGTCCTTCATCATACATCTGGAATCTTTTGTTTCTAATGATTTGAAACCAATGAACCACAGATTTCACAGAGCTTGGTGAAAACATATGAGTATAACCAACCTTCTTTTGTGTTTCGGAAATGTTGGAACACTTCCAATCAAACAAGATTGTTAATGACTTATCAACGACTCTTTTGTACAGTTCAGCACCCATAACTTTCTGCCAGAACACCACTGAAGGTAAAATAGCTCTTTGGCCAAAAAACGAAAAGATCAAAGATGGTGCAGCTTGAATGAACATATCAGCAAATATAGGGTGGTTCAAACCTTTGGGTATCATGGCTGGGCTTAGACCTATGAAAAGGTTAATTTTGCGGTTAAGTCTTGGATTCAATGAAAGAGCACCAAATGCCTGGGCGGAACCTTGACTGAACCCAACATAAGAGAGATCTTGTTCCTGTGTCGTGGACAAAATGTAATCTATTGTGTCTGGAATATCGTATAATGCAAACTGGTCTAATGAATAATCCCAAAACTTGAAAGATGTAACTGGTAAGTGAAGGTGTTTTCTCGAATACTTGTTACCTCTATTGTTTCCTAGCCAGACGTCATAACCTCTTTCAAGTAGCAAAAACGGTAAACATCGTTCTTTGGTATCACCTAGTAGGAAAAGTTCACTGTTTGTTAGCAACCCATGGTGGAAATAGACGACAGGTCTCTTGGAATGTGAATCCTTGGAGTTTTTCAACGCACGATGGATGGCAAGCAAATATCCGTCCTTGGTCTGCACAACGTGTTCGTGGACCTTGTAGCCATGAGCATGGCAGAGATCGACAATATCATCGGCATTGATCATGTCTGAAGTAGTATCGTTGGCTGGTGTGGGTAATTCCTTGTAGGAGTTATTATCTGGCTCTGAACGTGTATAGCTTGTCACCAAACAAAAGGAGTCAACAACGAAATGATAAGCTCTTAGTGGGAGATAAAGCACCTTCATCAGCAGAAGAAACAGGATTCTAAGGAGAAACTGGGAGAACTCATTCATGGTTATATCTGAACTGTTGAAATGACCGTTTGAGTTGATAATGAGAAGTAAAAGTGCAACAAAACGAATGGGGGAAAAAGGCAGCAGCGTGAAAAAAAGGCAGCAGAGGCAACCAATCACGTATTCTATAAGTCAAAGTCTAAGAAGGGTCTAAATCCAGCGGCAAATCCACCAATTTTCCAGGTTCAAAACAAGTTTTCTGATGTTTTCTTCTAGAATTTGTGTCAGTTTGAAAAGAAAACAACGAAATTTTCAAATTCCACAGAAACCGTGAAAAAAATGGTGAAACTTCAGATTTTGGCTGGGAAACGAAGGAAAAATCCAAAATTTTAAAGTTTCTGGTGTATCCAAAGGTTGAATACTCTAAAAATAGCCTTAAACCCACTTTTCCAGCTCGAAATACCCCCAAAATTCAACTTTGTTTAACAATTTTTATGTGTCAAAGTCATTTTTTAGTTATTAGGTCGGATCTTCCACCAATTCCGGTTTCGAAAAATCAAAATTTTTCTTTCATGAAAAATGAAAAATTCACAAAAATTCACCAGAAAATTCAATGAAAACGCCCTAAATCTGAAACTTTCTTAACGTTACAGAGTGCAGAACTATTCGACACAGCCTCCATTGAAACTAGCAGCTTTGTTAAATCTTCACAAAACATACGCACACCATTCATCTACTCCATTTGCTTCTGCCCAGTCACTCAAGAAAAGGAATATCCGATATATGAATTATTCGTCTCACACCTCTATTGCAAATCAATCCCTCCAATACACTACTAGACTACCCATAAATCGATCTTAAGCTACACTTCACACTCCAACATGTCATTCATCAATATTTGTCGTGACAACACGGATCCTTTCTACCGTTACAAAATGCCTCCTATCCAAGCTAAGGTTGAAGGTCGTGGTAACGGTATCAAAACTGCCATTGTCAATGCTTCAGAGGTCGCTAGAGCTTTAGGTAGACCAACTGCATACATTATCAAGTACTTTGGGTTTGAATTGGGTGCCCAAACTTCCATTTCCGAAAGTTCCGATCGTTATTTAGTCAATGGTGTTCATGATGCTCCAAAGTTACAAGACTCATTAGATGGTTTCATCAACAAATTTGTCTTGTGTGGTTCTTGTAAGAACCCTGAAACTGATATCATCATCACCAAGGATGAAAACTTGATTAGAGATTGTAAAGCCTGTGGTCAAAGAACCAACATTGATCCACGTCATAAATTAGCCTCATACATTGTTAAGAACCCACCTGATGCTGGTAAATCAAAGAAGAAGAAGGCCGCTACTGCTTCTGCCAACGTTGTTGGTGGTGGCTTGTCCATCACTGATATCGCCTCTGGTAACAAGAAGAAAGAAAGTCCAGAAGATGATGGTAATAACTCTGATGATGATGCCCTAACCAAAAAGATCAATGCTGAGGCTTCAGCTTTACCAGAAGCTCAACCAATCAATGACGATGACTGGGCCGTTGATGTTTCTGAAGAAGCTGTTCGTAAGAGAGCTCAAGAACTAGAAAACTTGAACTTGGAAAATGCTGTTGCCTCTGAATTCGACCAATTTGGTGAATGGTTATTATCTTTTGGTGCCAAATCTGAATTACCATCCGACGTTGAAATTTACAAGAAGGCTTCTGAACTAGCCATTATTGAAAGCGTTGAAACCGTTCAAGTGTTGGCTCAAACTTTATTCGATGAAAACGTTGCTTCTCAAATTGAACCACATCAAGGTTTATTATCTAAGTTGATCACCTCTCCAAAACACGAAAAGGCCTTCTTAGGTGGCCTTGAAAGATTCTTAGGTTTAGAACATGAAGAACTATTACCACAAATTTCCAAGATCTTACTTCAAGTTTATGAAAACGATATTGTCTCTGAAGAAATCTTGAAAGAATGGGGTTCAAAAGTTTCAAAGAGATACGTCTCTAAGGATATCTCCAAGAAGGTCAAAAAGGCCGCTAAGCCATTCATCAAATGGTTAGAAGAAGCTGATGAAGAAGAATCTGAGGAAGAATCCGATTAGGTTCGAACCATAAATGTATAGTTTAATGAATTATTTTTGCTTGTTTATATTATAACACTTCTACACTGTAAGTTCATAAGGAAACATCAATTCAATTAGTCGTTATCGTCATCTTCATCTTCATCATTGTCATCATCTTCCTCTTCATCTTCGGTCTCAGTTATATTATCTTCCTCAGTCTCATCCTGTGTTTCATTCTCTTGAGAATCACTATTTTCACCTTGTTCATCTTCAGTCTCCCCATCAGCTTGCGGTATAGTCTGGTCTTGACCTTCTTCTTCTTTAACTGATGGATTTCTGAACTGGAACTTGACCGATTGTTCAGGTGCCGCTAACTGTAGTTGAGTTTGTGATGTTGGTTCTTCTTTAACTTTAACTTTTGATTCTTGCTCTTGATTCGTGGCATCTTGCTCAGCTAGATTCTCCTCTACAGCATCAGGTAAGTTTGGTTCTTCTTGAGACTCAGGTTCCACCACCTTCTTCGGCCTTCCTCTTTTCTTCGGCTCTTTTTTAGCAACAACTTGTCGAGTTCTACGCTTCTTTGGTGCAGGTGAAGCTGGAACATCACGACCGGCTTGAACATCAGCAATAGAAGCCTTTATATGATCTTGGTTGAACTGGTCCTCAGCTTCAATAATCTCTCCGCTGATGAGCTTTCTGTTGTATTCTTGAAAGTTGTTTAGGATCTTTGTGAACACTTTCAGTTGGTGTGATTCCTTTTGTTCAGTCTCCGACACTAATTCCTCCTGGGCTTGTAATGATTGTTCCAATTGAGCTTTGAGACTTTCAATCTCGATTTTGAACTTTCTACTGTCAAGTTTCAGCTTTGCCTTCTCACGTAATGCATCCTTTGTCCAGTCAAACAAGTTATATTGATCGTTCTCGTCCTCCTCATCATCTTCATCGTCTTCTGGTGCTTCTTTCAGCTTTATGGACCCCAATTGCGTCATGATCCCATTACCGATATTAAGAACGATATCCAACACCACTGTATCACGCAAAGATGCACTGATGTCAATGTTTCGATACTCTTCCATAGCACCTTCGAAAAACAGATTATGGATGATCTTTGCCCATTCATTGGTATCTCTCTTATTACTCTCATGTTTCAACTGATTCAATTTGTTGGATGAGATCTCGGCCTCATTTCGAATATCACCGTCGTTAACTCTGATTTTGAAAGACCAGGTTTCTTGGGATTCTATTGCCTGGAGAATATCATCTTGAGTTGTAGCATAGATGAACAAGTCTGTGCCTTCATCACCTGGGTAAAAAACAGTCAGTATTACACACTATAAAAAGCAGAATATCAAAACATACCATTTCTAAGCTCTGTAGTGGTCAAACACGACGTCATAGGAGGGTAATTGAATGATTTATAGACGATAAAACAAAAGTTGTTAATGGGGTTTCTTTAGTTGATTTCTCAAGGCTTTTGGGAATTCTGTCAGACCAAATTCGGAGTATTTCCTAATTAGGGCATTTTTAGGTGTCTCAAATTTTTTATACAGAAATATTTTTCTTTAATAAGCACAGAGCTCATCACTTTGTTATAACATACTTCTGACCACACTGAACTTGCACAAGATGGTGAGTATCTTACACTATGACACTACTAAAGACCGATCACTAACCCCTTCCGCAGCCTCTGAAAGAAGAACCAAAGAAATGGAAGCCTCCAAAAGGCCCAAAGCCGATCCAGCGTAAGAACAAGAACACCATTGGGCTGGGTAGATCCATTGCCAATGTCAGGGCCAAGGAGAACCGAGTCGAGTACTTGCCTGATGGTGAGATGAGATTCACCACTGATAAGCACGAGGCCAATTGGGTCAAACTTAGATCTGTGACCCAAGAAAATGCTTTGGATGAGTTTTTAAACACTGCTGAATTGGCAGACACAGATTTCACAGCTGATAGATACAAGGAAGTCAAGATCATCAAGGTGGACACTTCAAAGAACCCTTACTTATTATCAAAAGAACAAGAAGCAAGATTAAGAGAATTGCACCAACAACATGAAAATAAATTGACAGTCCCAAGAAGACCAAAATGGACTCAACAAATGTCTAAATTTGAATTGGATAAATTAGAAAAACAAGCCTTCTTAGAGTGGAGAAGAGAATTAGCCAAATTACAGGAGAATAACGATTTATTGTTGACGCCTTTTGAAAGAAACGTTGAAGTGTGGAGACAATTGTGGAGAGTTGTTGAAAGATCAGATTTAGTTGTGCAAATTGTTGATGCTAGAAATCCATTACTATTCAGATCTCCAGATCTAGAAAAATATGTGACTGAATTAAACCCATTGAAGAAGAACTTGCTATTGGTCAATAAAGCTGATCTGTTGTCCCCAAAGCAAAGGAAGGCATGGGCTAACTATTTCATTGCTAAAGGTATCAACTATTCTTTCTTCAGTGCCTATGAAGCTAATCAATTGTTAGAAAAGCAAGAAAACGGTGAAGCAATCCCAGAAGAAGAAGAAGAAGAAGAAGAAGTCCAGGATGTCACAGATTCCGATATTAGAATTCTAAAGATTGAAGAACTAGAGCAATTATTCTTGAAAGAATCACCAGAGCCATTAACCACTCCACCAAATGGTTCTGACCCAATCTTACAAATTGGTCTAGTTGGTTATCCAAACGTTGGTAAATCATCCACTATCAACGCCTTGATTGGTTCTAAAAAGGTGTCTGTCTCCTCTACACCGGGTAAGACTAAACATTTCCAAACTATTCATCTATCTGATCAAGTCCTATTATGTGATTGTCCTGGTTTAGTGTTTCCAAACTTTGCCTTCACCAATGGTGAATTAGTTTGTTCCGGTGTCTTGCCAATTGATCAATTGAGAGAAGTTACCGGTCCAACCCAGTTAGTTGCTCAAAGAATTCCAAAATACTTCTTGGAAGCCGTCTATGGTATTGCCATCCCTATCAAGTCCAAAGAAGATGGGGGTTCCGGTACCCCAACCTCTCAAGAACTATTGACCGCATACGCTAGAGCAAGAGGTTATATGACCCAAGGTTTCGGTAGTGCAGATGAACCAAGAGCAGCTAGATACATTCTGAAAGACTACGTCAATGGTAAGCTATTATACGTCCATCCACCACCAAGATTATCAGGCGAGCCATTAAGTGAAGAAGAGAAGCTAGATTTCAACAAGGAGCTATACACTTTGGACTCACTGTCAGAAAACAGAAGAGAACAAATCTTAAGTGCTATCCATGCTAAAGGTTTGAATGAATTCGACTTGGCTAATGATTTGGCCAAGATCTCCTTCTCCTCGCATATTGGTGAAAGAGAAGGCAAGGAATCCAGAAGTGTAAACCATGGTGGTAAACAAGCCGCTATCTACAATGCCACTGAGGATCTTGATCGTGAATTCTTCAAGATGAACGGTGTCAAGGGTAGTTACTCTACTCCATTCCACAAATTGGATAACGGTATTGCTGGTAACAAGAAGCATAATAAGAAGAACAAAAAGGCTAAGGCAAAGGAGAAAAAGAGTGCCGTAAATGAATATTCTTAGATTTTGAATTTTATACCATTTATGATCAGTCATCTTCATCATCTTCATCATCATCTTCATTTTTGATTAGCTGTTTGGTTTGTTTCTTGGGTTATGGGTATGTTCTTATAATTAATTGATTTTGCGTTTCACTTTCGCCTGTATACGTAGTGAATTTCCATTGACACATACGTACCAGTGGCAAGGGAAAAATACTACTCAGATTAGATTAATCAATGTCATGTATGCAGGTTATCAGAAGTCTTTATAATATACGTTTTCTCAACAGGGAAGTGATCACCTGTTATCCTATTCGGCATTCTTCAAGTTCTTCAAGTTGTGGTTGTTCTTGTTGACGAATTGTCTTGGGATGTTACCACATCTATCCTTCCCAAAGTTGATCTTTAGATCCTTCAAATCTTCATCGACTTTGATTTTATCAATGGCCAAAATGGCATTGGAGATATTGGTGAAGTTAATAAACACACAATTCTTTTCTTCCAAGTAGTTGATTTGTTCAATATCACCATACTCGCTGAATTTTCTTCTCAAGTATTCCTTAGAGAACTTCTCATCATTCAGATCAATGTTACCAATGTAGATGTTTCTAGAAGCACCAGAACTTACAGCCAATGTTAAGGCATTGGATAGAGGACCACTGTGTTTACCCCAGCCGATTTTGATTCTCTTGTTATGGATGGTCAAGCCGTGTAATTGAGACATGGCAAAGAATTGAGCAGCGGCAATTGGGTCGATGAAAGTGACGAAACAAACATGGCGATCATGTAAGTATTTCACATTTTGTAATAACCCACCTCTGACAACGTTACAGATCTCTTCAATTCTGACATCCTTTGGTAAGTTACCCAAATAGACGGTTCTGTTACCCAGGTTATTAGCGCCACCAGCAGTAGTAGCGATAGCGGCAGCAGCAGCAGATTGTTGTAATAGAGTAGATGAGATGAATTCACGATCAGCATTGGTGACCAAGTGTTCCATACCTGGGGCCAAACCAAGGTATTGGGCAGCATTGTGTTGTTGGGTCTTGGTGATGAAGGCACAACGATCTTTACCGTAAAAGATTTTCTTATCAGCGTAGAACTCATTAGTTTCAGCAAGAGAATTGACAACTTTGGTGGCACTCAAGATGGAACAGAAATGAACAAATGCAACACCACTGTCATGTAAGATCTTGACAGTGTCAATGACACCAAAATCTTTCAAATCTTCAACTAGTTTCTCCTCAGTAATGTTCTTTGGTAAGTTACCAATGTAGACGTTTCTAGTAGCACCGTCGATCTGGATAGCAGTGATCACAGCTGGTGAAATAGGAGCGTTCCTACCCCAACCGATCTTGATGTCATTCCTTTGGATAGTTAGTCTTTTCAAGATGGCATCCGAATGGAACAAAAGGGCGGAAGACTCATCCAAGAATGAGATGAAAGCACACATCTTATCAGGTAAGATTCTGACATTCTCAACAATCCCAGATCTAACATTGTCTAACAATTCCTTTGGAGTGATATCAACAGGGATGTTACCCAGGTAGACGGTTCTGCTTGGAGCTGTAGTAAAATCGATCCCACCTGGTAAGGTAGAACTTTGTAATGTTGAAGCATGGTTCTGTTGGATTGGTTGGGTTAATGGAGTTCTTAGCAGTTGTTGCTGCTGATGTTGCTGTTGCTGATGTGGGTAATCGTAGTTGTCAATGCCAAAGTTAGATAACTGACCTTGTGAACCGTTGAATTGGAAATCGGAGTATAGATCATCCTGAGAGTTCAAGGATTCAGAGTTCAAATTGTGTAAACCCTGGCCGTTGAATTGATCGTTTGGAAAACCATTACGGCCATTGTTTGCAGCAGCAGCCAATTGCTGCTGCTGTTGGAAGCTGGCAGCTTGTTGCAACTTCAAGCCCTGGGAGTATTCGTCCTCGTACTCGTTGTTGACCTGGGAGTACTCATCCATGTACTGGTGGTAATCCTGTTGTGAAGGGAACCTACCACTTTTTTGAAAGTTGTTTCCGGTTTGGGGCGAGTTCACAAACAGGTGCTGTGGAATCAGAGGAGTGTATGGCAGTTCGTAGGCACCGTAGACAGACTGCATGTTGGATATGTGTTCGTTATTCTATTCAAGTCGTTAATGCAGGAACCAAATCTTAAAAAATGACAATTAAACCGTGTAAAAATAGAACAAAATTAAAGCTGAAAGATGAACCAAAAATTAAACGAAAGAGGCAGAAGTGAAAATGAAGTGAAAGAACGAAGTGAAATGGTTAAGTGGTTCTGTTATTTCTGTTCTGAACTATGTCCAAGGTCTGATCTTAAAAGGTGAGTAAAGTGAGATCTCAAAACAGTCAAAACCAGGAAGAGAATGAGAAAAAAGACAGTGGTCAGTGAGGGAAATGGTGGGCTTTCAGAGGGGAAAGCAGGTCACAGGATGTGTGGCTAAAAGGCTGGCGAGGGTGGATCAGGACCGGTCTGGCGTGAAGGAGTATAATAGAAGAAGAAGCTGGGTTTTTTCTAAAAGATCAAATTTTTTTAACCATGCATGTTCTTTAAAGCATCTGCCCAAAAAGGGTAAGTTCCGGTGGTTTTGCACGTGATTATAACAAGGTTGATGTTAAGCGAGATCCGACTATTTAGATAGGCATTTTGATTATTGTTTAATTAGTTAAAAGAACCTATTTGAAGTGGCTTGATGAAGAATGAGAGTTTCAGCTTGTTTGTTGACTCCCGCTTCTTATAAACTCTGTAAGGAAACTGTTTGTATCAAGGCCAAAAGAATCATACTACTTCACTTCTAAACAATAAAGACAATAGAAGCATTATCATAGCTCTTAGAAGGTCGATGTTCGTAGTTTGGTCAGTGATAAGTTCCTCTAGATTGAAAAGGACGTCTTTGGCAATGTTTGAAACCAAATTTGTTCCATAGGTCTGATGTCCTTTCGAATTTGTTGAACTAGTGCCTAAAATGGTGTGTTGCAGTATGTCTTTCTCTGCTGACAATAATCCAGCTTGACAACCCCAATTTCTCTTGTTTTTGGTGTGATCTGCGTTGAGTACCTCCCACTATTCGAGTAGTATCCTAGCTTTTCGAATCTCACTTCCGTTTCAGCGTCCGTAGTAACCAGATTGAAACGGAGGACAGAGTCACGGTCAAAATGGAAATAGCGTGTGCAGAGCTTCTCTGTGAAGTGTCTGCTTAAGAAGACAATCTGTTTTAGGACAGGATATGCTCTGATATTAATGGTATTGATTTTTGATTCAATTATTATCAAATTTTGGATCCTGGGCATGTTTAAAACCGGGAATGATATTAGTGAATCATTCGTATTGTATATGAAGAGATCTCTCAGGTTTTGAAAATTAACCTGAGCCAAACAATTCAGTGCTGTCAAAGTCGAGTCTATTAGTGTCAATTTCCTAACCCTGGTGAAATCGTGTATGTTTCGAAGCAGTGATTCAGTCATGGTTGAATCATTTCTCACAGCAATAGCCACGTCTCTTGCATGCGAAAGAAGGTCAGGAATATCACCAAGTGTACCGACCAATCTTTCTAATGAGGTGTCAAACCTAACGTGATCCATACAATATTTCCTTTGGGTTACTTTGGTGTCATCATTGCATGGAATTTGATTCCCAAAGATCTGTTTCACAAACTTTGTAGAGATACTAAGATCTTTCAATTTTGGGAGGTTGTTGTGATTGAGTTCAAGTAGAATATCTTCACTTGCTGCGATTTCTTCAATTTCTAAACGTGTTAATGATGACAATTCGTTATTTGAGAATTTGGAAAGTTTGCAACCAAGGATTCTCAGTGATCTTAGATTAGGAAGGTTTAGCTTGGTAACGGAAAGCAGCTTTTCACTCCTCAAGTCACAAACTTCAAGGGATTCCAATGAATTCCTAACAATAGGGTCAGTGATATAGCGTGGCCAATTCTTCAGTTCTCTGGTCTTCAGTGTCTTCAAATGTGCTAGATTGGATTTGAAGACATAATTATCAGAATTAAGAAGCCAGCGAAGATGGTTATCGTTATAATGCTGCATCAGCTCACTTTCAACGTCCAAAACTTTGAGGTTAAAACTCTTCCGCATACTGGAGCCATTATCGGGAACACTATAACCCTGTGTGAAATCAATCAGCGCAACACAATTTTGGGAAGTCTTCTGACTAACACTAGGCAGTACCAATTTCAATCTAGGATATATGACGTAACTGACGCCCGTTTTGTTTAAATATGGAACCAGCTGGTGGAAATCTGCATAGTAATGATGAGACTGTTCATATTTGTTTCCGAACTCAGTGAACAGTTTGATTTTGGATGGAGGGATCTTGTTTCTTGTGGAGAAGTCCTTCAGCATTGCCTTGAACTCGAAATAATTCTTGAAGAAGTTCTGGGGTCCTCTCGAATCGGAGCCGGGGAGTAGGAGTTTGGAGCCCTCTTCGGATAGCACGAGGTATTGGTTGTCTATGATTGGCTTCAAGTGCGGGTCGCATCGCAGAAGTCTGTACTTGTAGTAATCCAGTTGGCCACAGTAGTTCAGTATGAGTTGCAATATCTCTGAGGGAAGATCATGAAATGAAGCAAAAGGGCGCCTTATTCTGCGTCGCTTAATTTTCAATTGGTTGGTGTTGAGATCTGCTGCGGTGAGTGTCATTTGGGTGGTCTCTTTGTGGCTTTCTGGGGTGCAGGTCTCCATCATAAAAGATTGACGCATTCAATTTTTCATTTTGAAAAGAACTACAAATATGACACATTGATAGCAATTGAAACAATGAATTTGTAGAAGAAATTAAACGATTAAAACATAAGATTCGAAGGAAAGCAATGCGACTGAAACAAAAAGGGGACAAATAGCCCAAAAAGTGCAATGCCTCTTGTACTCTTGTACTCTTATAGGGTGATTCAATTTCTACGTTCAAGAGTATTACCACCCAAAAAGCAAAAGGGGGCTAAAACAACATCTCGCGGACGTCACTAAGTCTTGTTCTGATTGCCTGAGGGCCCTGAGGGGGTATACCAGGATCTAAAGAACTGTGTGATGGCCTGCAAGATCACTGCAAAGAAACCGAGGCCAAAATTGCCGGAGATCTCCTTCTTCGACAAGGCTGCATTATGGGAGCCAGAAGGGTCCACAAGGTCATCGCCGTACTCTGCGCTCTCGAAGCCTTCATCCTCAATATCTGGCACTCTGAAAGACGTTGGTCTGGAGCCAGGCTGTGGTGGTGGTGGGACCTCTTCAGCAGGAGTTTCCTTCAGAGTGGAGGCTGGTGGAGCTGGTCTCGCCACTGGCTCGGGCGCAGAGACAGTTGGTTTGGTGGCAGAGGTCAATGGAGCTTCAGCTTCTGTTTTTGTGCTCTTTGCCGGCTTTCCTGTCTTTTCTTCTGTTGGCTTCTTTGTGATCAGGTCATTGGCTTTGCTAGCCGTAGTGGACTGCTCTCTGGTGGTGAAGGGCTCAGGGGCCTCGGTGATGATAGGTTCAGAAACACTTGTGGTCATTGGCACTGAGCGGGACGTGGCTGTTGGAACCGGTTTTGGAGTTGGATCAGGAGTCTCCGGTTCGTTTTCATTGGCTTCTTTAATTTCTTTGTCCACGGTAGTCAAATCAACAGAGTTGTCATACAGGATCACATTGTTCTCGTTACCAGCTTCATCAAATTCTGTAGACATAGTTAGTACACAGACCTCGGGAGAGAATAAATATTATAATATATTCACGGTTCACAATCACTTACCCGATGAATAGTTGTCGTTGGTGACCCATCTGCCATCAATCACAAACTTAAAGATCAGCTTCCCTTGATCTTGGTTGGTCTTGACACGGTACTCGTAGTTCCTGTTCTTCTCGTTATACTGCAATGAATGTGGCGACCAATTGGTGAAATTCCCGGCAACCTTGACGTCCTCAGTCCCAATCTCCTTGGAGCTATGGTAATAGATTTTTGTTGTGGTCATTGTGTAGCTGTAGTTCTAGCTGTAGCTGGAGCTCCTATTGTTTCCCCTTTGACACAATCTGACTTTGAGCTAAACACTGAATATGGAGTTCCTTTAGACAAGGCTTTCTGTTTTGAGCAAAAACCTGAACAACAATAGAAAGAGACAACCCCCTTTCAAATAGAAACTTTTCGTATGATCAACCAAAGTGGCCCAACAGGAGCAATTTCCAGATTTGGGGGTTATCACACTAAAAACTGGTTGCTTATTGTTTCGATCACGTGTGCTTATGTAAGTAGCCTCCAGAAAGCTTACGCCTAGATTACATAAGCAGCTGAGAGGTAAAATCAAAACATTAAAACACGCTAAAAAACTTGCAAAGGCAAAGGCAAAGTCTTTTATCTTTTATCTTCCCATCTCTCAAAGAGCGCGTTTGTGCCAAACTCCGCCTTCTCTCCCTTCTATTTCAGGTATTCTGCCCGTATTTTAGCTGCACAAAGCGGTGTGTTTTTGCTTTTTGATTAGTTGTTGTCGGTTTTATTCCATGGACTGAATGAGATCCAAGATTATTACCATCAACGATCACAACGGCCAGAAACAGCAGCGGTATCTCCAGGCCATTGAAGAGATCGATACAGTGAAGTACGATGGATTTGAACCTCCCGTGAAGATCAAATTGCACGAGCTGAAGAAGCTCTTGAATCATAGAAGCGCTGCACAGTATGGAGAAATGATAGAGATCACTGACAACATGACCAATCATAAGATGAAGCATCACTCGGGGATACCCATCCTGGCACCGTCACAGCCAAAGTATAGGATCGTGCCAACAAAGAAGAAGCTTGAGTATTCTCCCATCAACAGCCCGTTGAAAAGCCCGTTGAAGCCTGTTACACATTCATTTGCTCCTGAAGACGACAATGACCAACAAACAATAGACCCTCAGAGTATACAGAGTGCCTCGCCATTGCCACTGCTATCTCCACTACCATTGATGTTGCCAAAATCTCCACAGAACTCTTCTCGATCGCCCTTACAGCCTGCTTCCCAATCGGGGATCAATTCTGATATTGAATCTCAAGAAGCGCAAGCGATTAGCGATGATGATAGCGTCCTTTATTCACCTATCCCAATGCCAGCAAGTGATCCATCAGATGGGGATTTCACTGAATCCGATGCAGAATCTGCTTCTGAGTTTGACTCCGAGTCTGATTCCGAATTCAATGAGGAGGAAGAGGAATACAACCCTACGAGGAGAAGTTCAACTAGAGGAAAAGCCATGAAGAAAGCTAAGGGCCGGGGTTTTTATGCAAACAAGGATTGGTATTATGGTGAGGACCCCGTTGAGAGTTTTATTGTTGATGAGATTGTGTACAGTTCTGACGATTCTCAGTATCATTTATTGGAAGGTGCTGTTCATGGCAAGAAAAGGAAGAAACTCACCTCAAAGAAAGGTCCAAGAAAGCCAAGAGAAAAGGTTTCACTAAGCAAAAGAACTAGAAAAAAACTTGCCATAGAGGAGAAAGAAGAGTCCCCGCTACCAAAGAAGAAGAAAGTCAGAATACGAATCGGTTCAGATGAAGAAGATGCTAATGATGATGATGGACTTATAACTACACCTCAAACGGGAGAGGACAAGCTTGAAGCTAATATGGAAGCAAACACTGAAGCAAACACTGAAGCAAACACTGAAGCAAACACTGAAGCAAACACTGAAGCAAACACTGAAGCAAACACTGAAGTCAACACTGAAGTCAACAGAGAGACACCGCCTGTTGAATCAGAACAATCGGATGAAGTTTCAACGCCTTCAAGAGTCCACCTACAGGGTAAGATGAGTAAGTCGAACAAGAAGGGTTTGAAACGGTACAAGAATGGTATTGTGATGATTAAGAAGCATAACAAGAATCGAAAGATCCAGTCTGATTCTGAAGATGGTGAATATGAAGATATTGAGGACTTGAAAGTTTCACAAAATCCAATCATTGATGACGTTGAATTACCTGGTCCAATTGATGACGAATCTTTGATCTATCGCCGTCATGGATATCGCCGTCATGGATATCGCCGTCATGAAGGGTTCAGTCCTGAACAGATTGCTGCTAAATCTCAGTATGATCCTATCAATCTCCTATCTGAAGTTACAGAACCACCAAAGAAGGCCAAAACTAGTACGATTGTGAATGTTGCTCCTAAATCAACCAGTGGTGAATCTGTTCAAGTTAGGGTCACCGCAGACACCGTCCCTGATGACTCTACTGTGTCTCTGTCGTCACAAAAGAAGGCAGATGAAGAATCTTCGCAGAAACCATTAAGCGAAATACAACACCCAACCCCAAAGCAGGTATTGCTAAACCAACCACCAACACAATCTCAACCCCACAACAAATCTGGCTCCTCCAAGAAGAGAAAGAATACTGAACCAGAGCTATTCATCAAGAGAAAGAAACCAGTTCAATCTTCTTCCAAAGCTATTGTGTCTCAACATCCCCTTGTTTCTGAGTCTCAGTCTAAACCTCATCAACCTGCTACCATCACTCAGGGTGCTTCTCAATCGGAAGAACCTGAGGGTGTTGATTCTCTAGATTATCTGTTTGTGGACGTTCAAGAGCCCCAGTTGAAGAAGAATGAAGCTGCTGAAGATGCCGAAGTGTCCAACATGGACATCACGAATCTTTCCAACTCTGATCATTCCAAGAGTCTTTCTGATCCAATTGAAAGCAGTCAGTCACAAGAGAAACCTTCAACAAGAGAAAGATTCTTTCCATACAAACCTACGTTGGCCAAGAATCAGCCTACTTCCCAGAAAAGTCTCTTCAATAATCCATCCCCATCGTCTTCATCTAAACCTACATCGTCCTCATCTTCAAGTCAGAAACAAGCTGTGGTGTCCAAGACACAGGAAAGACCACAAGTGGAGTCAGGTTCGAATACTTTAGCGCATACTTCGTTATCTGGTATTCCTTCACAATTATCAAAACCCTCAAGTTTATCAAAACAATATGCTGCAAATCAACAAGCTGCTGCAAATAGGGAAACTGCTACAAAATTATCTGTGACCGGTTCATCAGCATCATCATCATCAACAACATCAGCACCACCAAGCCTTCCTCTAAATACAACCCTGAAAGAATTCAAAACAAATTCGAATCAAAATCAAAAACCTTTACCAGAAAGGCCCCGCATAGAGCAGCAAGCAGCATCAAAGAAACCACAAACACAACCAACAACACTCAATTCAAATCCATCCACACGACCAACTTCACACCTAACTTCAAGTTCAAAACCTCAACCAAAGCCCCAACCAGCTCCTCAGCCAGCAGCTAAACAAAACACTTCACAACCATCACAATCAAAATCCAAGACACTGTCATTACAACCAACCGAATCTCAACACCCAAGATCCAAGTCTCTGTTATTCAGTGACAACAAGTTGAATTTTGCCAAAATTGCGAATCAGAAACCAAGATCTTCTGTTGAAAGCTCCAGCTGTGCTCCAACCCGTAAGAGAAAGGTCAGAATTGGTGATACGCGGAGATATATGTTTAAACTGGATTTACCAACTTCAGAAATTGCACCAAAGGCAAAACCAAGAACTGAACCTCCAAAGACCAAGACAAGTTTTGCAAAGTTCCTTGCTGATGAAAGGCTTAATTCCAAGCCCCAGACGAATCCTGAACCTGAACCAAAGGTCCAACCGGCACCAAAGAAATCCATCTTGAAGCCATTTGAGAAACCACTGATCACTGAAGCGCCGGTTATCAATCGTTTCTTCTTTGTTCCAAAGATTGCTGAAAAATTTGTCAAACGAGCCTCCTCCCCACCACTCAATTCCCATGGTGACAGTCCTTCGACCGTTGGTGGCACTTCTAAGCCAGCTACAATTCCTTTGGGTCCATTGTTTGTTCGCCCTGACTCACCATCAAAGGAATTATCGTTTAGCCCACCAAAGGAACCCATGGAGCAAACAACGGGGGAACCAGTGGTGCAAACAGCTGAGGAACCAACAATGGAACCAACAATGGAACCACCAGTGATATCGACTCCTTCTCCTGTGCCTGCTAAATCAGAAGAATCATCACCTTTATTCATGTTGACGTCAACCCCTCCAGAGGATGAAATATCACCAGTGAAGATCCCATCTCCAGAGATTGAAAATGATTACCAACCACCACAGATCAAGGCGAACCAGTTGTTTGTTGATGATTCGAGCTTTGAAGAGAGTAGCGATGAGAGTACAGTAGAAGACAATTACACAAAGGTCAAGACAAAGGTCAAGACAGAGGTCAAGACAATGGAAAGATCTTACAATGGAACTGAGAGTGAATCCCGTTCAGACTCGGACAGTGACGATTCAGACGTTGAGATAATTGATGAGGAAGAGTTCCACAGACTGACGGCCAAGTCAAAGGTTAAATAACCTAAGATGTTTTTATGTATTATAAACAGATTGTAGTTGATTCAGTTGATTCAGTTAATAACCCGCGCTTTTTTCCCAATTTAGCAAGAGAAAAACTGGAAAAAAAATCAGGCACAGGATGACTCCTCGCATATAAAACAGACCAGTTTTCCTCCTTTTTGACCCCCCGAGATCTGCTCCAAAGGACGGCTGAACCTGCGTCCATAACTCTGACAGCCAACTCTGAAACGAGTCCCCCCTCTACTAAAAACACACACTTATTTTGGCCCCTTTTTCCTTGAGTCTTTCATCCTTTTATCCCAAATTGCATCGCACCCCGGATAATCTTCACCAAAATCATCAGTTCACTTTTGTTGCTATAAAAAGCCACTGAAAAAGAAGTTGATCCGTTCCCTACTCCCTCCCAATACTCTCCAATACATTGTCCAGCATGATCTTTAACCGTTTACGGCTGATGCCACGTGTTGTGGCCCAGTTCTCCACCACCCCAAAGAGACTCATCTCTGAACCTCCAGTGATACCGAACCCATATGTCGAGACCAGATCCTGCACCCAACTCCGCAGTAGAACGACCCCTGATTACATCAAACCTCCAAACTCCAAGCTGGAGTCCCTGGTGTGGAAAAGACCTCTACAGAACCTGTTGATTGTTAAGAAACCTTGGGTAAAGTCCGTCAGGGACAATATGGTGCAATTCATCGGGTTTATTCATGATAAGTATCCCGAGATCAATGTGATGGTGACGAAGGACGTTGCCGATGAGATCAGTCAGGACTTTAAAGACTACGTTAAGAAGGGTGGGACTGCCCCACATGTGCTCTATACAGGTGAGATTGAAGAGATTGTGTCGAAAACTGATTTACTAGTGACGTTAGGTGGTGATGGTACAATCTTGAGAGCTGTGTCCATGTTCTCCAATGTCAGTGTCCCACCAGTGTTGTCCTTCTCTTTGGGTACTCTGGGATTCCTACTTCCTTTTGATTTCCAACAACATGAGCAAGCATTCAATGATGTTTATTCCTCCACTGCCAAAGTTTTGCATAGAACCAGATTAGAATGTCATGTTTATAGACAATTAAACTCCAACAAGGAAAAGATAGAGACCACAAAGATGATCCATGCGATGAATGATATCGTGCTTCATCGTGGTGATACCCCAAACTTGACTACTTTGGATATTTATATCGATGGTGAGTTTTTAACGAGAACCACCGCTGATGGTGTTTGCCTTGCTACTCCTACGGGGTCCACTGCCTATAGTTTGAGTTCTGGTGGAGCCATTGTCCATCCTTTAGTGCCATCTATCTTGATCTCTCCAATCTGTCCAAGATCATTATCATTCAGACCTTTGATCCTACCATTGACCTCACATATCAAGATCAAAGTTGTGAGCAGGAACAATGGCGAGAACAATGTCAGACTCAGTATCGATGGTGTTCCACAGGACTACTTGAAAGTTGACGATGAGATCCATATCGTGAATGAGGTGGGTACAATCTTTATAAATGATGTCAAGTTGCCAGGTGGTATCACCAGGAAGGACAAAAAGTCCTCACAGACCGGTGTCTATTGTGTTGCCAAGTCAGAGAACGACTGGACGAGGGGTATCAACGAACTTCTGGGCTTCAATTCCAGCTTCAAGAACCAATCCAAACTATAATGACCCTATAACACATTACAATATCTGAATTATACCCGTAGTACTCGTAGTAATTTTCATCTATACAATGGATGTCTTGCCAATCCTTGCACCACTCCCCATTCGGGCTCACGAAGGAGGTCCCTTAGGTCTAGACGAGCTAGTCCGCATGGAGTGCTGCACCCAAGATTGATAAGTATTACTCTCCAGTCCAAGCCTTGTGAAAGCCTTGTTAAGGACAACATGGTATCGCGCTCGTCATGGGAGAACGTCCTCCCCTTGGAAAAAGGAAGGAGCTCGTCCTCAAGGAGAAACTTTCCTTTGTTGTGAATGGCTGTGAAATTTGCGTTAAAGAATTAGAAATGATTAAAAGTGAAAGTTATTTTTCCACTTGAAAATTTTTTTATACTTTATAGATTTAGAATAAAACGAATTCGCGGATTTTGTGTTGATAAGTTTTTAGGTCTTTTAACCAGGTTAACCACCTGGTTGCTGCAGGTAATTTGCTTTAGAAAGGTGGTGGAAAGATGTCTATGGAACAGGAGATTGCACAGCTGGTGAACAAGGACCAGCTACGATCGCAACTGGAACTTGCACAGCCCTTGCGAGACTTCAAATCGCTGGAGCAATTGCAATCAAGAGACGAGGAGATCAGTAAAGAATTGGAACAACTACAGGAACTATGGGTCATCTCTAACTTATTCAATGAGATCGAGGTCAATTTGGACTTGAATGAGTTTGAAACGGTGTTCTTCTCGTTAAAGAAACTGGAGTCAAAGATCAATGGTCTCAGACATGACATTGACTTGAAAAACGATGTTGAAGACAAGTACTTGATGCTGTATGATTCCAGTGTGGAGCAATTACAAAGCGTGTGGTCCAAGTTGTTGGTTGTTGAGGAGGACAGGATCACTTTCAACATTGAAGTCGATGTCCAGGATCTCCCTGTAAATTATGAAACTGTGCTTCAATTGATCGAAGACAATAAACTAACTGTTCAATTGCATGCTAATGTTTCCCATATCATTGACCAAAATTTAGTGACAGCATTAGTCAATGGTTCCAAATTGACACTGGATGATAACATAATATCCATCTCCGAAGGCTCATTCAACGATCTGATTTCTTCGATATACGCCCTTGTACAATTCATCTCCCAGATCCCAAACAATCAAAGCATAACACATTATATCTCAAACAGACTCTTTGAATATTTAAGGGAACAAATCACCGTGAATGTGGAGACGGTATACAATTCGAGAGAACTGCAAATGGAGTTTATAAAATTGAGTGGGTTTTTAACCAAGAATGATTTCAAGAGAAATGATTTGGAAAATTGGATCAAGCATGAGTTGAATGATATTGTCATTCAGAATTTGTTGGATTTACATGTGGGTAAAGTTAGGGATCTGTTTAGTGGGTTAAAGCATACTGCGTTGAAAGAACTTGTCGAAAGATTAGAGAATTCCGAAACTCCAACAATAGCTAAAGTTGAACAAAAGCTAGAACAAAAAACAAAAGTCCAACCAAGGGTTGAGCCAAAGGTTGAACCAAATAAGCAGCAAACTAATGAACCACCGGAAGATGATTGGGGTTGGGGCGATGAAGGTATTGAATTTGATGATGATGGTGATGATGAACCAATAGTAGAACCAAAAATAGAACCAAAGGAAGATGCTGAATTCGATGACGATTGGGATGCTTGGGGTGATGATCAAGAAGAAGAAGAAGAACTGAAACCAAAGAAAAAACTAGTCTCCAAACTATCCAAAGGTAGAACCCCCTCTCCTGCACCAGTGACACAACGTCCTACCCAATCACCTTCTAGCACTTACAAGACCACCAAGATCCCTGATTTAATCTTAAACATTGTCGATTCCTTTTTATCAACGAATTCAAAACTCCCAGAAGAGTATCATGACATCCATATTTCCAAACTGAACTACATTGCCACTTCATACTACATCTTAGCAACAGAGTTCTTTCAAGGTCAAGAATTCCTACTATTTAATGACCTGACATATTTCAATAACATCAAATACATTCCAAGATTGAAAGAACTTACTGAAAAGTTGTTAACCTCCAAGTTATCATCATACCATACAGAGATCAAGAATCAATACATCAGATTACAAGGTCTAGACCCAGAATTAAGCTCCCAGTCAACTTTCAAGATCATTGACAATATCCAAAATATTCTTTCTGCCTATTTCAGAGCCCTAGAACCATTACCATCACATCAATCATATATCATGGAGACCATTGTTACATTATACAATTGGATTATTAGTGATATATTTGCAAAGGAATCCATCGGTGAAGATGAATCAGAATACTTATCTACTGTTATCCAACGTTTCCTAAGTTTGAAAACACCAATTGCTCAAGAAGTTATCAACCATACAAAACTAGTTCATATTGAATTCATCTTAAAGAGTCATTTGAAAGATATCATGGATGGTTTCTACAATGCAGAATTCTTCGACTTATCCACAGAAGAGCTGATCAGATTGATCGATGCCCTATTTGCTGATAGTGCTTTGAAGAGAAACAGTATTGCTGAGATTAGAGAGTTGAGAGAGGCTACAGACTAGTAAAAAGACCATTTGTAATGTCTATTTAGTTATTTAGTTTGTTGATGACGTCATCGAGTTGAGTGTTTTTTGGTTGCCGAGGTAACACAATTTCTCCAATTCGTTGCTATGGAAACACAGAAATAAAAAAAAATTGTTAAAACACCAAATTAAAGAATTAAAGAGTAGAAAATAGATCAAAAGGACAGTAAAACCTTCCAAACCCCCACGAAACTTTGATGTCCGAGAAGAGTCTCCAAACGAGGGACCATGTTCGTGTGATAATACTCGCCACTTTACTCACTGCTGGTGTCCTGACTTCCCTTCGTCTATACAAGAACTATCTCCATCCAATTCGTCATGTACGTGATATTCCACAACATTTCTTCCGTAATAGGACATTGAGAGGGAAAGTGACCCGTGTTGGTGATGGTGACAACTTCCATTTCTATCATATCCCCGGTGGTGTCTTTGCCGGATGGGACTGGCTTCGTACGACTCCTGGTCCCAATGCCAAAGGGTTGAAAGGAAAGACTCTACATGTTAGACTTTGTGGTGTTGATGCCCCTGAACGGTCCCATTTCGGGAAGCCTGCACAGCCATATAGTGAGGAGGCACTTCAGTGGTTGACAGAGTATATTTTGGGAAGGAAAGTGAGCATGAAACCATTGGCATTGGATCAGTATGGTCGAGTTGTGGGGAAAGTTGAGGTTCTTACATGGTTTGGTTGGAAGAATGTGAGTCTAGAAATGATCAAGAATGGGATTGGTGTTGTGTATGAAGGTAAGACTGGTGCTGAGTTTGATGGTGATGAAGCACAGTTTAGAAAAGCTGAATTAAAGGCAAATAAACATAAAAAAGGGTTATGGAATACAAGGAATTTGGTGACTCCTGGTGAGTATAAAAAGATTCATGGATAGATGTGCATTTCAAGTCATAAGTTAATATTAAGCATTTAAAATTCAACATTTAACATCAATACCTCTTCTCTTTTCATCTTCTCTCAATTCAAACATTACTTGAACAGTGATGAACAAAGCAATAGAGGCACCAATAAAGAATCGAACACCGGCAAACGTACCAAACATTTCATTTATCAATGTCTTTGTACCCTTTTCACCTAGGCAGAACCCAAACAGATTGGCAATGATCATCAACCAGATATTGATTACACCACCAACAGCACAAAGGTGTCTAAACCACCATTCGTTTTGAAACTTTTTAAAATATTGAGTGGCAAAGTATTCTGGTAATAAGAATAATACAATCAACCAACCCCAAAGTAGCAATTTTAATTCAATGTCATGCCAGATGGCAACAAAAGTGAAAACGGCTAAGGAAGCTAGGATTCTATTGGATTCACCGCCTAATGGGATGTAAACGTATTTAACGACAAACTTATTGAAGGATCTATGCCAACCTTTCCAGAATTTCAATGCTGAATAATTGTTATCCATACAACGAATCATATTTTCAGGTGGATCAATCCCATCTAACAAGGACCATAATCTGAATAATCTCCATGGGATCAATAATTTCAACCAAATGATGTTCAAGTTGAAAAGACCAATCATTGAGATTTGGAATGGGGAATCACCTTCCCAGGCACCAGTTTTGGAAACAGCAACAACATACATGAAATGTAATAGGAATTCCATCACTAGCACACAAAACAGGAAACGTAAACCATAGATTAAATTTCTATGGATGTTGATAGAAGGTAATGTGAAACGGGATTGTAAATAGAAATCATTAAACGTGATGATTGGACCAGCAATAAATAATGGAGCATAGGCAATATAACTAATGTAATTGAACAGGTTGTATTCTTCGATTGGTAATCTAGCATTGATTCTTTCTCTTTCGTTACTCACAATTCCCTTTAAGTTTGGGGAAGTTGGGATCGACAAGTCACCTTCTTCATCATTCTTCTTCAAGATTTTCTCCTTCAACTCGTCATTTCTATTAATATAATCCAAATTGAATGACAAGGTTCTTAACAATGTAAAATTATAGAAAACATCCCATCTTTCAACTATACCTTTAAATCCTGGATCCAAAACACCCAATGGAGACCATAATGATCCGAATTCCACAGTACGATACTTATCATTGATGAAAAGTGAGCTAACACCATAGACCCAAATGGCAGTCTTGGCCAGTTTGGTCGAGCCTTGGGTCAATCTTGCAATGGAGAACATGATCAAGACATGTAATAACAATCTTATAGCATTGACTCCATGGATTGCACCCAGGAAAATAAACCCAAAGACGAAATCAAACGTGGTTCTTGACACTGGTGACATAAAATGCACCAGCTTTCTTAGACCGACATGACCACCGACCAATGCAGCAAGCAGGAAGAAATTATCCCTAAAGAATCTATATTGTGAATCAGAATTGTCAACTTTACGACCAAACATCCAACCTTGAGACAACAATCTTTCGAATTTCGGGTAGTTAGCATTGGTCTCATTAGACGCATCCATGGCAGTCTTGTATAGCAATGGAACTATGATTAAGAAACAGATCCAGTAGAACTTGAACTCCACTGTGTTCCAACGTGATGATGTAGCTCTTTGAATGATTTTGGCCTTCAATTTGGGGTCATTGGGAGCGTTCAAACGCGTGTCCAGCACTGGCAAGGAGAAGAAAGACAGCAATTGCGTGAAACGTGTCATTCTTAGGGGGAATTGGTGTTATTGTGGAGAGAATTTATGAATTTGATGGTTTTTGTTATTTTTTTATTTGGAAATTGATATTATAAGAAAAGAACTATAAAACACTATAAACAGGCAAACTATACCACTATAAACAGTCTCAATCGGCCACCAATTCCACACAATACACTAATGTCACTCAAACAGAAACTGCTGCAGATCCAGCAACTTGGCACTTTTGCCACTTTCACTCCAGAGCAGACTCTCAACACTTATGTCCAACTCAAGAAGTTCCTGGCCAACCACTCCAATGACCTCTCCAACATCGAATATTACAATCTTATCGAGCTTGATTTCTACCTTTCTTTGTTCCAGTCCAAGGATGAAGAGGCCAAAGTCTGCCTGGATCGTCTGATTGACAAATTTGGTGAGATTGATTCATCCCGTATTGCTGTGTTGAAGACCACTTATCTACAAGCCACAAAGTCCAATGCCATTGCTGCACAGTACTTGGGACTGAGAAACCCGAATGAAGTGAACAGTCTAAAGAAACGTGTTGCGTTGACAAAGCTAAATGGAGACTCCAAGGAATATATTAAGGCATTAAATGGGTTTTTGGATCTATCGCCATCCGATGTTGAAACTTGGAGTGAATTGGGTGATGAATATCAGAAAGTTGGGCATTTGGATAAGGCAATCTTTGCATATGAAGAAGTCTTATTGATCCAGCCTTTTAATTACTTTGCCTTGGCTAAAGTTGGTGAGTTATATCATTCATTATATTTGCAAGGTAAGGAGAAGAATAAGGATGACTTGACGAAATCTATTGAATATTTTGGGAGATCTGTTGAACTTGTGGCCAATTTTATTAGAGGCTGGAGTGGACTGTATGTTACCACTAAGAAACATACCAATTTCGTTAAATTACACGAATTAAGTAAGAAGAGACTTGAAGAGATTATCCAGCATGAACAGAATTCAAAAGAGGAATTGGAATTAGCTAAATGTATCCTGGAGGTATAAAAATAGCAATAGAGTTGAATCAATCAATTAAAAGAGTTCATAAATCTCATTGTAAGCTAAAGCACATACAAATGATCATTCTTTTTAAAAACAATTGGAAGTTTACCAGCGATCCAATTCTGATCTCTAAGGAAGCTTCTAGGATCCCCACTCAATGGGCTAATCTTTTTGCTCACTTCTTCATAGCTCCCCTCTTGTTCTTTATATTCTTTAATGACTTCATTTGTCACAAAATCAACATAGACTCTGGTATCTCTGATTCGGAATATCACATTATCAACTCTAAGGAAGAATCTAGCAAGTAATAATAATCTTTCAGGCATGACTCTAATCTTCACCTTATATAACGAAATCCCATTATCACCTAGTTCATCTTCATACAGCACCAGATCATCAAAGAACAATATTGGATCAGGTCGAGTCAATTTGTCAATAGGAATCTCACCACCATCTTGCCAGTGTACATTGGGGACTATTGAACCTTTGTAATTCGTCGTATATGTCCAATCAAACGGTTTCAGCACATCTGTGATCTCTTCTGTACGACCACGTCTCGTGCTGAGCCATTCATTCGTGTAACTCACTTTTAACACATTGTCACCCGTCGTGTCTACTAAATCCAGGGCATCCATTGTATTGAAACTGATCTTGAAACCCCCTTTACGGATCTCTACTTTGTTATGGCCAAAGATCATCTCTGGAAGGGGTATCCCTAATCGTTCTGTCTCCCTGTCGATTTCATCTGAATTCAAGATTGGTTGTTTTGAAGTGTAAACCTCCCAATCACCAACAGCAATGCTTGGTTTCTCTATAATGGGGAAGCTTGATGCCGGAGACGGTATAATAACCTTGCCACAGTGTGCACATTGTGGATTCTTGCAACCCTGTCTATTATGAGGGTGTGCTGGGACCTTCACGGGAAATGGAGGGGCAAATTGTGAAGGAGTTGGTCTTGAAGTCATTTGCGCATGTTGAGAAGGACAAGGCCCTGAATCATTAGTAGGAGGTCCACGGGCCCGCACTGTTTTGGAGGCCATCTCACGGGCAGCATTAATCTCGATCGTGCGGATGCCCTGTTGTCTTGGAGGCTGTGACATTGGTCTTTTAATGTGATTTTTATATGTGTTGGGGTGTGATGGTGTGAACTTTTGTGTTGGTTTTTGTGTTGGTTTTTTTTTTTTTTTAATTTAAGCCATAGGAGAATTATTTCGGCGGCGTGTTGATAAAAAAAAACAATCTGGGGGTTAATTAGTTTGGTAAACAAGTTTTTATTCTATTTGGTGTGTAACACATCCATGGCCTTGTCCAACAGAGACTTCAGGAGTTCTCAGAGAGGGAATATAGCTTATATTGAACTTGAAATGTTCATTTAGCTCTGATATTCAGGATATTCCAATAGTCCAAAACTGTTAGGTTGTTCCATAAGATTATAATATGTGGATGGTAAAAACATACAGGGATTATAAAGAACAAAATTAAAGATGGTAATCAAAGGTTGATCATGAGTAGCTGTCAATATTTGATTACAAGTATTCAGAACTCAAACTATATTGATATTCAATAAACGAATTCTAATATAATTGATAATAATCGGGAAACTTATATAACTTTGAGCTATTGATAAAAACTGTATTAAACCAAAATTATCTTACAAATGGCACTGAAATAGTTGAAGTATTATTATAAAAAGAATAAAAGATTGTATATTATTATTGCTTATCCCTCAAACTATATCTCCACTATCATAGTTATATTCTCCCTTGAAAAAACCCAATAACGGCCGCGTGGTCTAGTGGTATGATACTCGCTTTGGGCGAAAATTGGGAAAAACCCGATTTACAAATTACCATAAAAGCGTGCGAGTGGTCCAGGGTTCAATTCCCTGCTCGGCCCTTATTTTTTTGTTTTTTTGTTGTGTGGCGATTGATTCCAGAGGATTCTTATCCTTCTTCTTTATCTACTACTCCTTCTTCTTTTTGGCTTCTGTTATCCTTTTCATTTCCTTGTTTAGCAATCTAAATCAGTTTTCCCGAAACCGGCCCGCTACCGGAGACTGATAACAATGGGACAATAGAATAATAGTCATGTAAAATTACTCAATGAAGCGTGTATAAAAACCGCAAACTTCCTCCTTAATAAGAACTTCAATTTTGAATATAATCATAGGGCTCACAGGTTCACAGTTCACAGGTTCACAGCATTATCTTATATCAAAGTCTCAACAAAATGGCAACTTATTCAGACAAGTCATTTGACTCAAACAATTATCAAAACAAAAGACCAGGATATCCTGATTCTATTTATGAAAAATTATTCAAATATCACAAAGGTGACACCCAAGTTGCACTAGATCTCGGTTGTGGTCCCGGTACCGCTTCTTTCCAATTACTTCCATACGTTGATAAGGTCATTGGTATTGATCCTAGTGATGTGATGATCCAACCAGGTATTGCTGCAATTACCCCGGATTTGAAAGATCGTATTGAGTTCAAAGTTGGTAGCGGTGAAAACTTAGGTGATATTCCTGATAAATCTATTGACTTGATCATTTCAGCTGAAGCCTTCCATTGGGTTGATCATGCCAAATTCTTTAAAGAAGCTAAAAGAGTATTAAAATTGAATGGAACTTTTGCGCAGTGGGGTTATATTGAACCGATTTTCATTGATTTTCCCAAGGCAAATGAAATCTATGAGAAATATGTTTATGAAGATCCGGAATTCATGAAGGATTATTGGAAACCAGGTAAGATTTATCATCGTAATTTTTTCAATATTGATATTTCAAGCACATTCAAAGACATTGAAAAACATGATTATTACCCAACAAAGACTAAGAAACCAACTGCTTATTACTTAAAGGACTATGATTATAGTATCAGGAAGTTTAGAGAGTATTTGAGTAGTTGGAGTGCTGTCCATGATTGGAGAAAAGTTAATAAAAAAGATAGTAATGTTATTGATATTGTGGATCTTTTCGTTGAAGAATTGAAAAGAGAGAATGGTTGGGATGAAGATACAAAGCTAAGGGTTGAATGGGGGACCACTTATTGTTTCAGCCGCTTGAAATAGATGCCATATCACTAATGAGATATTTGGCTTGACTTCCTAATTGGGAAATTAGAATGTATATATAGTATCCCATTCACTGTAAGGTGGTGTCACAGAAGAAAGCTCCACCAGACTTCGATCAGTTACATTTAGGGAGAAATATACTCGTGCCTCCCACAGTACAGCCTTTGAAACATTAACAAACGCAAATATGTCGAGAAGTGAACAACTCGCACCTCCAGAGGTGTTCTATAACGAGTCTGAGTTCAAGAAGTATACCTGAGCGACCCGTGTGCAACACATTCAAGCCAAAATAACCTTCAGAGTCCTAGAGGTGCTGAACCTAGAGGACAAGCCACACTTCATACCGGATATTGGCTGTAGGTCTGGCCTTTCAGGGAGATCTTAACTGAGGAGGGCCACATATGGACGGGTATGGATATATCCGCTAATATGCTGGCTACTGGAC
>PPMH03000020.1:0-184838 GCA_003707945.3 Taiozyma bovis | reverse complement strand
CCACATTGGAGACAACTTGTTTGAATTCAAAAACAATGGCCCAGATTGGAACAACAGAATTTTCCTCACAAAACTTCACCGGGTTTCAAAGGATACTCAATTAGACTCCTCTATGCCAATAGTTGCCAAAGATGAAACATTCTTTGAGAAATACCCATTAACGCCACTTCTCACTGTTGCTGACATCCCACGTGCTACTGAAATCTTTGCCATAAAGAATCCTGGAGAAAGACCCTACAGAGAATGCTTGATTGGTAGCTTGAGTTCAGCAGACGATTTAGAGACTGAAGCTGATATAGAGTCTAAGCTATACAACTCTGTTGCACAGATGCTAGAGCCATTTTTACAAGTTTCTTTCGACAAGTGCAATGAATCCAACCCGGTTACCCTCGAGCAAGCTGTTGCTAGTTATCGGAAACTAATCACAAAGATTAACAATGTGAGTATCAAAAAGGCGAACAAGACTAGTCCAGCAGATACTTTGGCCATTGATTTTGGGAGGCAACGCCACTTGAAGTCCTTTGGGCTCTGGACTGTTGCTAATTTGGCTTGCTCACTATCTCTTTTTGAGAAGCGCCCTGATGGTACAATTCCCTTTACCTCTACTCCTCTCCCATTGGTTATGTTTGGAATAATAAAACTCAATAAGCCTATAATTGATGAAGATTTGATCCAGGTGCTAGAAAACTTGAAGTCAGATCCAAATCACTTTTCCTCAGGCACAGGCTCAGTTCAATCGAAATATATGAGTATCGACGAAGTGCCCATTGACTTCGGGTCAAATACGGCTTTTGGCAAAGTTCTGAATAATCTGACACAGCAACTTATTCGCTCACTCACCAGAAAAGGTATGATCATAGATGGGAGATTTGCTGTCTTTATTGAACTAGGTTCTAAAGTCGATGAAAATGGGGCACTAGACATTCAATTATTCGGACCATTTAAGGTGTTTGAAGACCCCTTTTTCAGACTAAAAGTTCTAGCCTTCTTCAGTTTTGATAAGGTATTTGAGAAACTGACCAGAGAAAAGAGAGAGTTCTTGAAGGTAACATCTGAAATCAATAACTTCTTGATAGACTCAAAAAGATCCAAGAAATTTGGGAACTTTAATGAAAATGATTCAGATAGAAGTGAAACAAGTGCTGGTACTGAAATTTCATATGACCCGACTGAAGCCACTTTAAAATCACTTGTACTACCAGAAGATCAGATTCGAGGACCCGAACTCATTGATATGATTTCTGGTCCAAGTACTTCTGGATTCAGCTTCCCAGACAATTTACCAAAGACTCCGTACGAGAATACTTCCACAACGAGCAATCTCACATCTTATTCTGCCCCAATCACTTCAACTGATATTCACAGCACTCAGGACGTCAAATTCCAAAGTTTCAACATTAACTTCCTGAAGTACCAAAAGATTGCCATTGACCAGACTCATAACTCAGCCAGCATCTTTCAGATTGCTCCGTTGTTTCTACAAGAGGTTCAGCAATTAGGTTTGCTTGGTGGTAAATACAGAGAGTTGCTAGAAGAAAGAATGTCACTAGATGATGAAACTGCACTTGAGAATTCTGAACACTGGCCATATATCAAGATTTATTCACCAACCACATGGAGCGAGGAGGACCGAGAAGACATTGATGCTAAAGAGAACCAATATGTTGGTGATTCTCCAAGGCCTGTCAATTTGATGCAAGTAAGTGCCGACCTGGTATGCAAAGAAGCGGATATATTACTCAAACTGAGACGGTCGTCTTCCGGGAAGCTTCCAGCGGTACCAGAGGTCATAGCCTTTGGGTTAATGACGGACACTTCCATGGTGGAGTCACCAAATGACTTCACTGGAGTGTCAACATTGTATCACGGTGCGTTTTTGCTGATGGAAAGTGTTGGGTCGTCCACTCTGGAAGATATTGGTGATATTGACAAGAACTTAAGTGCCCAAGCTAAGGCCGACATCATGGGAACTTTGGAGGAAATCCACAAGCTGGGCGTTCTTCACCAGGACCTTGGGCCTCAAAACATTGTTTTGGCGCATGATTCGTCTGGTCCTTTAGCGTACATCGTAGACTTTGGCAACGCAGTTTACACAGAATTTGATGGTTTGAAAGATAATGAGAAGATTGAATTAAAAAATCTGCTATACTATCCTCCCTAATTGTTTGAGTTGATTGGGATTTATATTTCTAGCTTTATCTATTTATACTTATTTATATTTGTTTTGATGACAATACCTTGTAGCAAGTTTAGTGTTTTCCAATAAACTAAAAGTATATTGTATTTAAACAACATGACTCTCAAAGAGTTCAAATGTCAGATATAAGGCCTAAATCTAGGTAACTCCGGTAACACAGATTGGGCTCCAAATTAGGGCTACCCCAAAGTGGTGATGTTATTTGATGGTGCGGTAATATAAAGATACATCTGATTGTTACTTATTACATCTATAAAACCTAGCTCAGTGAGATACAGATGTTTGAAAACTCCCAAGATCCTCCACAGATTGGGGCGTGTGGCGTAGTTGGTAGCGCGTTCGCTTAGCATGCGAAAGGTCTCCGGTTCGACTCCGGACTCGTCCAAATTTCTTTTTTGCCGGGGACACATTTGTTTGATATGGGCAACAGACTTATTTACATCAGTAATCATTGTTAATCAGAAATTTGTTGCCGTCAAAAAAAATAGGAAGTAGTAATGCTGAGAGCCGTGGGAACTCCCGAGGAATAATTTGTAAGGAGAAAATGATTTATAATTAGTCTCGACTGTACTAGAATGTTTTTTCACCAGCAGGATGGGGCGGCCTGTCTGAAGTTAGCCCCTTACTTTACCCCTGATAATTTTAACTTATATCACTACTATTATATTGGACAGAAACATAAATTCACAACAACTGATTTATCTAAGGGTATTTAAAGTGAAGTGTAACATGATATAGAGACTCAAAAGAAGCCGAGTAAGAAAGGAGCGACAAAGAAAAGAGGAAGCTTCAGCGAACGAGCAGAACCTTCGAAGACGGAGGCCACTGGTGTTGTGGTATAGTTGCTATTGTAGATAGCTTGAGTAGTCTCGTAGATTAAACTTAATGAGGATAATGAGGTTTCTGAAGAAGAAAAAGTTTCTGGAGTTGTTGGAGAACCCTCCAATGTAGTTGAATGATCTTGTCGAACCGTTGATTGGATGGTAACAATGGTGCCTTGTTCAGGACTGGAAGTCGAGGAAGGTAATGGTAATGGTACCCATGATTCCAATGTATTCAAACGAGTATGTGATTCATTAGTTGATAAGTGAATGGTAGAAGCCATTGGATGTATTGTTGTGAAGGATGAAGATAGTGATGGATTAGACGGAGAAGCTGATGGCAGAATGAAAGATGGAGCGCTAGCTTCAGTCGATGAGTAGACGGAGACAGTGGATAAAGAAATGGCGGGGGATTCAACTAGTGTTTTAACTGGCTCAGAAAGGCAGCCAGTTGATGACAGATCTGAAATCGGGAATGAGGATTTTGAGACAGTTGGCTCAGTTCTTGGGAGGACTGCTGAGGTAGTTATTGAACGGTCAGTGAAAGTAGAAGTAACTGGGACAATTATACTCGTCGATGATGATGAGGAAGAGGTCTCAAGTAGTATTGAAGATGATTCAACAGACGAAGATGAGGTTAAAGAGGCTAATCTTGATGATGTTGAGTATGATGGGTTTGAAGTTGATGGACTTGAAGTAGGTATGCTTGCCAAGGATGTGCTTGAAGTGGATAATGAGGCAGCAACAGGAACTGAAGATGAAGCAGCAGATGATGATAAAGAGCGATATGGGTATGATGAGCTTGAATCTGATATGATGCCTGAACTAGACAATAAAACTGAGCTAGACCACAGTGTGCTTGCTAAAGTGGCTGTTAAACTTGAGAAATCTGATGAGATTGAGGCAACAGAAGAACTTGGGACATCTGAGAAGCCTGGAGCAACCAAAGAACTTGAAAAATCTTCAAACGTAGAGGAAATTGAGGGGTTGATCCACTCTGAATATCTTGATTCAACTAGTGAGCTTTGAATTGAAGATTCTGAAACTTCGCTTTGTAGAATTGAAGTTGAGGACCACTCTGAAGCGGTAGAGAAGTGACGAGTAGCTGATTTCAAGCTAGTGGAAGAAGCTGGATCAATCGTAATGACTGATGAAGATGAAGATTCATAAGAGGAAAGGCTTGATGCTTTTGTAGCTGGTGAGAAAGAGGAGAAATCTGATGATGTAGCCAAGATTGATGAGGCATCGTTAGTCTCTGAGGATCTTGAGTTGGGATCAGCGGTTGAAGTTACTTGCGACGGAGATGGTGGAGCAGCAGAGCTAGATGGTGAGTATGACACTATTGAACTTGATAATGAAATAGAGTCATGAGAACTAACAGAACTGAAGGTTGATGACAATTTGGAACTCAAAGCTGAAGAGGTTGAAGCAGTAGTCAGCAAGGATGTTGACCCTAGCGAAGATGAAGCAGCAGAGCTTGAGAAATCCTGTTGCGAGGAGGACAAGGCTGATGATTCAACTGAAGAAGATATTGGGGTTGATGAAGCCGATAAGCTTGTGATGCCAACAACCGATGGGGATGGGGATGGTGATGAGGATTCTGAAGAGCTATCAACCAATGTACCTGAAAAAGATGATGTGGAAGCAGAGGATATTTCGACCAATGAGCTTGAGAGCACTGATAAGGTGAAAGAGGAAGAGCTTGAACTAATAGACTCTGACGATGATGGCGCAATTGAAGACCTGTCAACAAATGAGCTAGATGTATCAATGAAGCTTGAGGTCACAGCGCTCTGTGGTTTTGGGAATGATGAAGATTCAGTGGAGGAGAAACTTGTTGAACAAGACAAGCAAGTGAAAGAGGTGGTAGTGGAAGTAATGGTAGTGGATCTTGAGACTATTGAAGAAGAACCAGAAGTGGGCCAGGTTGAAGATGGCAATGTGATAGTAGAACTTCCTAAAGGAGCGGTGATGGAAAGGTCTGAAACAGATGAAGAAACAAAAGCGCCTGATGTGGATGCTGGGACAACTGATTCTGAGATCTCAGAAGATGATGAGGACAATAAGGATGACACTATGCTAACAACAGATGAAGATTTTTCATATGACGATGAACGTGAAGAGCAGTGGTCTGAATAACTTGATGGAAAGCCGGTAGTTGAGCTATAATCAGAACTTGAGATTGGTTCTTCAGATGATTCAACAGCAGACAAAGTCGATCTTGTGGCAGAAGAAGAAGAATCAAAGAGCCAAGAGCTTGACGTGGCACAACTCAAACACGTTGAAGATGTTGTAGTAACTTCAGTAGATCCGGTAACGGTGATAACTGACGACGAAGGAGGTTTACTCGACTCTGAAAGGTTCTGGGACAAAGAAGGCATTTCACTGACAGAACTATCAGGAGCCACGATATTTGTTGAAGTTGAAAAAGATAGGGATCCCGACGATGTGATGCTACTTGATGAGAATGAAATTTCAGACGAATGTGATGACTCAAAAGATGTGCAAGACTGAATCCAGGATGAGGATGTCAATTTCAAGGAAGAGTCCGATGACGTGACTTCAGAAGAGGTAGAAATCAAGTTCGAAGAGCTGGAAATTGCTGAAAAGCTAGATGATGGCCTTTCAGCTGAAGTTGATCTTGAGTTCAAACTGGAGCCGTAAACTGAGCTTAGACTTAAGGTTGAGTTTGGAGTACCTTCATTTAGGTTGTTCAAACTGGAAGATGAACTATCAGAAGCAACAGAAGACTGGAAGAATGTGGTAGAAGCCGTTGACTGATCAGAGGAGGTCATAATTGGGCTTCTAGTAGCAACAGAAGACCATTTCAACGTGGATGAAGCTGATGATGGTTCAACAAATGATGGAGTAGATGAATGGGCTGAAGATGAGCTTGAACTCCCTGTGAACCCCGGAGCAGATCTGGAGAGTATTTCCAAGGATGATCTAAAGCTAGATTCAATTGATGGTGAGGAAGTTCCAAGTGGTGAAGATGGTAAAGTAGAGCTCGATGACCAACTTTCAGATAACGAAGATGAGGCCACACTATCAGAAGATGGAGCCTCTGAAGAGGTATAAGAGCTGGACTCAAAACTTGCAAAGCAGCTCAAGCAAATAGATGAAGTAACGGAGACCGATTGCGATCTGGAAATAGTGATGACAGTTAATGAGGATACAGAGGAAGTTGAGATCAAAGAACTAGATGCTTCAAACGAAGAACTAGATGAAAACGAACTAGACAAACTTTCCGATGCCAAAGTTATCAGAGGAGAAGATTTTGAAGACAATGAGTTAGAAGTCCCTGAGCTAGACTCACCTGATGAGGAAGAGTTATCGGAAGATAGAACAGAGGAGGTACCAGTCTGCTCTGAGGATGGAGATGCGCTAGTTCCTGTGGCTGAAGAGCTTGAGAGTTCTGAAGAATTGTGATCACTCAAGAAACTTGAAAGTGAACTTTTAGTAGAGGAGGATTCTGATAACACGTCAACTGAATTCGACTCTACTGACGATGTGCTTGAAACAAAGTCTGTACTTGAGGAAAGAACAAGTGATGATGATTCAAATGAAGAAGAGCTGGAAATACTATCATATCTTGATGCAGAAGTTGACAGTGAAGACCAGTTTGAACTTGCAGAAAAAGAAGAAAAAGAAAATACAGCCGATTTGGAGCTCAACTCTGAGACAGAAGGGCTATCTGAACTTCTTGTGCTTGATGGTTGAGCAGCGCTGAATAATGCCGAGTGACTTGGGCTAATTGAGGCAGAGCCCGTTGATGTCGATAGTGACTCTTCAACTGAGAATGAAGTTGATCCAAAGCTTGTTGAACAGCTCAAGCACGTGAAGGAGATTGAAGTAAAAGTAAAGGATCTGGTAATAGATTGTATTGATGATGAGGTTTCACTTGCGATTGATGGGATAAAACTAGAGCTCTCGGTAGAAATTATCGATGAGGTCTCACTAGAGATAAGTACCGAACTGGACAATGTGGTTGAATCTGAAGCATAGGAACTTGAAGCTTCAAGACTCGAAGGAATAGGAAACGTGGATAAGCTTGAAGATCCTGAAGAAGATAAAACTTTACTTGAGAGTTCTCTTGATGAAGAAGCAGCTGACAATGAAGAAAAATCAGAATTAGCAATTGATGACAAGGGTAAACTTGACGACTCAATAGACGATTCAGTGGATGAAGTGCTCGCAGATGAGCGTGAGCTTGAGAGGCTTGGGCTTGAGCTTGAGCTTGAGCTCGATGGTTCCTCAGACGGTAATGATGAGCTTGAAGAAGACGACTCCCTAGCTGAAGAGCTTGCTCCAGTTGAGAATGATGATGATGAGCTTGAGCTCGATGGTTCCTCGGACGGTAATGATGAGCTTGAAGAAGATGACTCCCTAGCTGAAGAGCTTGCTCCAGTTGAGAATGATGATGATGATGATGATGATGATGATGATGATGATGATGATGATGATGATGATGATGATGATGATGATGATGACGATCCTGTTCTGCCAATAGAATAGGGGCTCGAACTGGAGGTAGAGATGTAACCTGCATTGGAATTTGAGATTGGAATGGGGTTAGAAGTGGAGCTAGAAGTGGAGGTTGATGAAAATTCTGAACTTAAGCTTGAAGTTGATGGGTAACTGATTGTACAAGACAGACAAGTAGTAAAAGTAGTAGTGACGAAGGCAGACCTTGTAATCGTAACCACAGCTGTTGATGTGTCGGCACTAGTGGTGGATAAACTAGGGCTCGTTGAAGTGCTTGAAGTGAAGGTAGAACATTCCAAACAAACCGACGAAGTGGAGGTTACAGTTGTTGATTGAATTCTGCTTACAACACCATCGGTACCAGTGACGACAACAAGTTTAGCTGCAAATGAATTGCTTCTCTTCTTGATGCATGAAGATGGTGACTGTGAGCCCTCAGGAATTTCTTGTTTATGAGCTTCTGGGGTCGAAGTAACCAAGAACTCATGACCAATAGAAGTAGCAACTAGTGTAGTAGTGGCAGCAACAGTAGCAGTAGCAGCCAGCTTTCCTGAGAAACCAGAAGCGACAACAGCACCTGGAATAACTTCATCAGTCAACAGCACGATGTTTTCTTCAACGGTATCAACGGTATTACCTAATGAAATTGTCTTGCCTTCCAGATCCCAGACGATGTAAAGGCCTTTCAAGATCTGAGAACCAAAGATCAAGTTACCTGAATCACCTGAATCAAAGAACATAGTGGAACACAACTCATCTTTATCTTCATCCAATAAAGGGCTCCCATTTGAAGTCAATGGCAATAGAAAGTTCCGTTTTGGGATGTTGAGGATGACACCAGAGAAGTCTAGTAGCAGTGGTTGAGCATCTTTACATTTGAAGACATAACTTTCACGATTTGGCAAGTCACTCAGTGGTTGACTGGAGATCTTTCCCTTAAAATGCTGGTGAATCTCATGAAAGATGTCAGTTGGGACTATGTTTCCATCTGATCCAGTGTCTAAAGTAACACTGAACTTTCTGGAAGTCAATGGACCAGAGGAAGTAGAAACTAAAGAAACTTCAACCAGAAACGGAAGAAAATCTTCATGGGTAAATGAAACGGTTCCAAGGGAAGTATACTTTGTAGTATCAACAGCACCGATAACGAGAGCACCGGTACCAGAAGATGTCGTATAGGTTGAAAAGACTTTTCTTTCAATGATATCTGAATCAAGGATATAATCCCAATTAGAGGAGCTTCCGAACTCAGCCAGGCCAAAGATACCAACACCGTCTCTTGTAGTTAGGTAAGAGTAACCGAATTCAAAGTTTGGAACATCAAAACTGCCAAAGGAGACACTGTCGTGGATAACATCACCTTTGACAGAGTCCCCATCTAAGTAAACCATTTCAAATGTTCGTTGAGTGAATTCAGTGGAAGCAGTGGTAACAAAGGAACCTGGACAAGAACTATCAGAGCAAGTAACATTGTCAGAAAAGACAATCAAGCTGGCGGAGCCAGTATCGAATCCAACTTGGATCTCTTGTGCAGGATTACCAATCTGAATAGTTGCAACAAAAGCATCATTCAGAGGCTGTACAAGATTGGAAAAAGTACGGTTTACTTCCGGATTATGTCCAAACCCAGCTTCAGCAGCAGCCATTAGAGTGTAGAGGAGCACAACAGTATCGAAGAGGCGCATTAGTGTGTCTGAGTAGTTGAAGTTGTAGCGAGACTTGCAAAAGATCCGTAAGCCGTCATCCTGGGGCATGGTAGAACTTTATACCAGCAGTAGTGGCATTTACATGTCCCTTTTAAAGTCAGCAATGAGTGGACAGCATGAAATTCCTGCAAAGAAGCATCTAAAACAGTTTAATTTATGATCATTTCTAAACCTTTATGCAGACAAAGAAAGAAAAGAAAACAGATTCGTCAGTGGAAAGAAATTTGGCTATAACTACCCAGTTTTGAAAGTTGGAAGCTCCAAAATTAATACCTCACCGGAAAAACAGTTCTAAAGTGTCCTCTTAACTTCTTAAACCATCAGTTTTAGTCCTGTACTCATCAATATAGCTCTGTCCATCTCTCCAGTTCGATAAAGCAAGTGCCCTATTGTCACATCCCGATTAGGAAAAAAACTGTCATCATGAACACCTCGTTAAAACTCAACCTCAAAAACTCTGCTTTTTAGCGGGCCGGTACAACTTATGGTACTTCTCAGCAGCAGTCACTCATGCACCGTATGTATTTGTCAACTTGTTCAGCCTCAAAAACTGCTTGCTTAGGCGGTTAACCTTCAGCATTGTAGATGCTTTCAGTGTGCATCTATCTTTTCGAAAACCAGAGCCCCCCGATTAATTATAATTCCAAATTATCTAATACATGGATCATGTGCCATTTTCCAAACGCACTTTCAGCCATACCTAGTTGAATTGCGTTTACTGGACACCGCTGTCTGCTATTGGAGCGCCCACTTCCATCAAGGCTACAAGTTAATATCAGGTAATAATCCACCCTTTCTCCCTACATTTACCATTACCTTAGTCAACTGTTTCCCTCTCTTCAGCACTGTATCTCAGCCCAGCTCCTTCATAAATCCTCCCTATTCTTTTCTCTTGAATGCAGGTAATCTTCAATCTTCGCTTCTACTACCCATAAGATCTAGATCTTTTAACTTGAGCTTATGTAATCCCTTAACTTGTGAAGACCTTGAAGGGACAAATCAATTAGTTAAATTGTTATCCACGTGCTCATAGCCCTGAAGTCGTGATGAAATTGGCAATACGACAGTCTCATTACTCTCACTTTAACTGCTATCGTTCACTTTTAATATGTCATCGTTCGGGGATTTCCCAATTAGGTCATATTGCCGAAAGTGTCAAATTAACACCTATGTGAATAAAAGCTTGATAATAACTTCAAAGTCACTGACATTAAAATAGGGAAGGCCCAAGGTTCGAAGGTATCAAGAGATATGAGCAAAGATATACGGTTACAGGGGCTATCGAAGGATTCGTTCGAAATGACGGAAGAAGAAGAGATTGACGCACTTTATGATCAAGGCACAGATGAAGAAGAAGACGCTACATTCCTAGAACGCACTGACATCAATGAAGGATCATTTAAATTGACTTTGAATATGAGAAAAGTTTTATTTGTCTGCTGGTTTGGAAATTTCCTGACGTCCATTGACGGCACGATCGTCTCCACTACGATGTCCACCATAGCTGCAGATTTCAATCAATCACATCTTGTCACTTGGATCGCTACTTCCTACTTGTTGACTAGCACAGCATTCCAGCCCTTGTATGGTAAGACCAGTGATATTCTTGGTCGTAAGACATTGTTGTTAGCCGGTCAGCTCGTGTTTTCATTCGGGATCTTACTCTCCGGTGTTGCTATTAGTGTGGAGACTTTATCCGTATCAAGAGCCATTGCAGGTGCCGGTGGGGCAGGCATGAATGCACTAACGAGTATTATCATTACTGATATGGTACCCCTAAGTCAGAGAAGTATCTTTGTTGGGTATGGCTACATTGTTGCCGGTGTTGCACGAATGTTGGGTGGTCCAGTTGGTGGTATTTGTATCGAGACCATTGGATGGAGATTGATGTTCACTTTACAAGTACCATTTGTGATACTGATCATGACAATGCTCTGGAAGTTGGAAATCAAAGTTGATCATATCCCCGATGAGAGTGCCATTTTCTCCAAGGAGAACCTACAGAGGGTCGATTATGGCGGTATTATTACTTTGAATTTGTCTGTTTCAAGTATCATATTCCTATTATCGGCTACTCAAGATTCAACAGCTTTCTACAAGGGATTCTTCATCATCCTGTTTGTGGTATCTACACTAGCCTATATCTATATTGAGAAATATATTGCGGTGGAGAAGATCGTTGATCCAAATTTACTAAAGGGTGAAATAGGTCTCCTTGGCGTCACTGATGGTAGCGCTTCCCTTGGGTTATACATGATCTTGTTTGTAACACCATTATACTTACAAATTGTGCAGGGTATTCCGGTAGGAACAATTGGTTACTATACTCTTTTCTACGTTGTGTCAAACTCCATTGGGTCCTTGATCTCAGGGCACATCATCAGGAAACATGATACTTCAGAATTGGACACGATGAAGGCTGGGATCAGAACATCTTATTGTTTCTTTATAGTTCAAGCTGTTGGAGTTCTCATTTTGTTTTTGAATGCTCTATTGACTCCACCAGAGTCTCGAAACTTCTTGTGGAAGGTGATCATTGTCCTTGGTCAAGTTGTTGCCGGATTGGGTAACGGTGGATACGGGGTTGGTATTGTCATTTATATCATTGGCAAAGTTGGGAAGAGGGAACAGGCTGGGGCAAATACAGTGGTGTCATTAGTAAGATCATTGGGTAACGTCTTTGGTGTTTCATTATCTTTATCTTCATACTCAAAGGAAGTCTTCAAAGGGCTAAAGGAATTTTTCACAGAAGAGCACACGAAACAATACATTAAGGCTCTGACATTGGATTCCAATTTTATCAGGAAGGGTCTTCCTGAGGAATTCTTCACGGGTGTTTTGAATATTTATAAGAAAGGGTTGGTCTTTTCTTTCTATCCTGCGTTATCGTTGTCGTTGGTAGGACTTATCGTGATGTTTCTACTGAATAGAAAAATCCAGTCTGATAAATTCTGAACCGTCATTATATACATAATAACTTCGAAAGCAAGTTCATAGTCGGTACACTATCTTCAAAAGCGAGAGGATATTACCAGGATCATCATTAAGCTTCTTCTCTTGGTAATAGAATTTAGCTTCTCCTTAACTCATATGTATTTTCTTCTTCCGTTGCTCCCTTTCATTATGCGCCCGTCTTCTCTTCTCTTTCAAGGCATTTGGAGTCAAAGAAATGGAATCAAACCCAAATTCCTCATCCAAATCGAACCACATATCACCTTTGAATTCTCGTTCTCTTTCACGCTCTTCATCTTCTATCTCTTTGATACCACGTTCAATGATCTGTGCAACATTCTCATCTTCACTCTTATAAGTGCCTGGTTTGGAGTAGTAGTAATGGGCAAATTCTTCAAAATAGTTATAATCATCCCAATCATAGGCATCCTCGTCATAGCTTACAAACCCTTTCAAGTTTTTCTCTTCCTTGGTTTTCAACCCAAGTTTAGCATAAACCAACTCTTGTAGATAAACAGCGATTAATAAGGAGGTCTTCTTGACTTTCTTTAGTAAAAATACCAATTTCCATTTGTATCTGTACAACAAATCTCTCAAGATCCAACTCAAGACTTTCAACTTCTTGATGATAAGAATCATAACAGCAACGATTTTGTTCAATAAAGCACCGGATTTGATTAGGTAGATGAACATTCTAATCTTGTAACTGATCTCTTTTTTCAACTTGCTAATGATCTTACAGATCAATTCGATAAGTTTGATAATGGTCAAGACGATCTTGGTTTCAGCTAGCTGAATGAGTTTCTTGATTGCTATCAAATTCCAAAAGGTCTTCGCGATAAGCTTTAGGATGAACAAAATGATCTTCAAAATTGTTTTGAAGAAGATCTGAGCATGAACCTCGTCACCATCACGATTCGGTAGTACTTCAATAGGGTCATCTTCGTAAACAAAGGGAATAAAAGCTTGTATCTTCTTATCTTTGTTAATTATATCATCCCAATCCAAACTTTCAAATTCAGCTTCCCAATCATCAAGACCCTCGATGTTGACCTCTGTATCGTTTTCACCATAAACATAGGAGTAAATTGCCAAAAAGTCGGTAGCATCCATTAGCTCGAGTATCTCTAACATTTTGGAAAACTCTTGATAGATCCTCCACAATTTCAAGTATAGTTCTGCAGTCAACTGGTAGCTCAATGTCTCGATTGGTGCGTTTCTTGAAACCTCATAATCCTCATAGTTAAGGTCAAATGGTTTGGACAGGTCGAACTCTTGAATGTACTTAACATCCCCAATTAGTTCCTCAACTAGCTCTTCAACTGTGTGGTACCTTTGAGCGTACAGTCTGGGACCAGCAGCAGAGACCTCAGCGAGTCTTGTGGGGAGAACGGACTGGAAGATCTCGTAGTTGGAGAGATCAGCAGAGAAGCAGCAAACCGTCAACAGGAGAAGCACAAAGATCTTCATCTAAATGGCGAAGTCGATGAATCAAGTTATGTTTTGTTTATGGTGGCGATCGGCCTGCTTTTAAACTCTGCCATTAGCCGCTGATGGAGGCTTGTAAAGTCAAGTCCCCCTTTAGATGAGTCTCAGTCCCGATCAAGTCTTGATGATTTTAGACTAGATTTGAGACTAGAACCGGATTCCATACAGTGTAAGGAATAAATGATCTGAACATGAGCAGCCACAACGGATCATGTTTCCAATTAAATGTACTTGAGAGGAAGAGAATAAGCTGTCAGTAATTGACACAAAACGTTTCGCGAACTAGTTCGGTATTTGTTAACCCAACGCCACAGCTTCATGATCAAGATGCCAACTACAAAAGGTTCAGAAAGAAATAGGTCCATTAAATAATATACATTTTTCCAACAGTGAGACGAAGTAAAATCATAATACAAGCGAAATTGCTCATTTCTCAACCTTTGCTTCAACTTGTTTAATGATGGAGACTCTGTTAATGCTCTTTAGACCTCTCTTAAATGAGATCCAAGTGGACTTGACGGTAGGTGGGACGTTTGGAGAGCTCACTAGACCATCCACACGGACTTCCCAGTTCTTCAAGATAGATTTGGTAAAAATGGAGCCCTCACTCTTGACCTTGATAAAAACGGCATATAAAGCCAAACTTAACCAGGAGTACTTCTTGAAGAACAGAGATCTGAAAATTAAGACAATCAATAATAATAATTCACTATTGGCAGAAACCAACCTTGATAATTCGTGGTGCTCTTTGGTAAATTTGATAACTGGAGCATTGACACTTTCTGGAAAGTTCAAAGCTGGGAATAATTGGTTACCCAAGAAAGTCAGGACATGGAAAGTTGAGAATGAGACGTAAGAAACGATGGACAATGATGACTGCTTTGGTAGTAGTAACCAGATCAAGGCGTTGTAGAAGTAATGAGCATTGTCATCTTGTAGAACGGAACGGACTTGGAAAGTACCCTTGTTCGAGTAGAAAGCACTTCTGTTCTGGTACAACACGATACCAAAGGCAGTTAGGGCATTGACAAAGATTGATTTGTATAGTGTGTACTTGAACCAACCATCAGAGCGGAACTTGAGGACGTACCAAAAGGCTGAGAAAACCACCCCTAGGTTACCTATGAACCAAGCAAATCTCAAATAGGATTGATCAATCAAGTGACGGACGTTTTCCACAGGAGATTTCTTCACAGGGATAGAACCATTGACAGAACTGTCAGCTGCGGTTCCATTAGCATCAATGTCAACTTTTCCAGGCATTTTGTAGAGTTAAATGGCGTTTAAGGAGGGAATTTTGGTAAAAGAAAGGAAATTGACTTTTGTTTGCTTGAAATTTCACTACCAATTTAAAATTGCCATGGTTATGAGTTCTGGTATGAGAAATTCCGATAAGCTAGCTTTTTTTACATTTACTTGCCTACAGTTTAAAACATCAAATCAAAAATATGTCTATAGCACTTCTATAAACAAGGGTTCATAATATACACCTAAAACCAAAAATGCAGTCTAAGTTCTAAAGTTAATCTAATCAACTTCTTCAACAGTTGGACCATCGTTTTCTGGAGCTGGAGCACCGGCACCTGGGAAACCACCTGGGGCGGCGCCAGCAGCACCTGGAGCACCACCGTTTTCTTGGTAGAATTTGGTCAAGATTGGGTTTGCAACACCTTCCAATTCCTTTTGTTTGTCACCGTATTCTTCAGTGGTGGCAGCTTGGTTTTCATCTAACCATGAAATGGTTTCTTCAATGGCCTTGTTCAATTTTTCTTTGTCATCTTCAGCAACCTTTGAGGTGAAGGATTCTTCAGAAGTGGTGTTCTTCAAGGAGAAGGCATATGATTCTAGACCGTTCTTAGCACCGATTCTGGCAGCTTCCTTTTCATCTTCGTCTTTATATTTTTCAGCTTCAGAAACCATACGTTCGATATCTTCCTTGGATAATCTACCCTTGTCGTTGGTGATGGTGATCTTGTTGGATTTACCAGTACCCTTTTCAACAGCAGAGACGTTCAAGATACCATTAGCATCAACATCGAAGGTAACTTCAATTTGTGGAACACCTCTTGGGGCTGGAGGGATACCTGACAATTCGAATTTACCCAACAAGTTGTTGTCTTTAGTTCTGGCTCTTTCACCTTCGAAGACTTGAATCAAGACACCTGGTTGGTTATCAGCATAGGTAGAGAAAGTTTCTGATTTCTTGGTTGGGATAGTGGAGTTTCTTGGAATCAATTTAGTCATGACACCACCAGCAGTTTCAATACCTAATGACAATGGAGCAACATCCAATAATAATAAATCTTGGGTCTTTGATGAAGTGTCACCGGTCAAAATAGCAGCTTGGACAGCAGCACCGTAAGCAACGGCTTCATCTGGGTTGATAGATCTGTTTGGTTCTTTACCATTGAAGAATTCTGAGACTAATTTTTGAACCTTTGGAATTCTGGTAGAACCACCAACTAAGACGATTTCATGAACTTGAGACTTGTCTAATGAAGCATCTCTCAAGACTTTTTCAACTGGGTCAATGGTGGATCTGAATAATGAGGCACATAATTCTTCGAATCTGGCTCTGGTGATTGAGGTGTAGAAGTCAATACCTTCGAATAAGGAGTCAATTTCAATAGAGGTTTGAGCAGATGAAGATAGAGTTCTCTTGGCTCTTTCAGCAGCAGTTCTTAATCTTCTTAATGATCTTTGGTTGGAAGTCAAGTCCTTTTTGTTCTTACGTTTGAATTCAGCAGCCAAATGGTCAACCAGCTTGTTGTCGAAATCTTCACCACCCAAGTGAGTATCACCAGCAGTGGCTTTGACTTCAAAGATACCATCTTCAATGGCCAATAAGGAGACATCGAAAGTACCACCACCTAGATCGAAGATTAAGACGTTCTTCTCACCTTCATCTTTCTTGTCTAGACCGTAGGCAATAGCAGCGGCGGTTGGTTCGTTGATGATACGTAGAACGTTTAGACCGGCAATTAAACCAGCATCTTTGGTAGCTTGACGTTGAGAATCGTTGAAGTAAGCTGGGACAGTGACAACGGCATCGTTGACGGTGGTACCCAAGAAGGATTCAGCGGTTTCTTTCATTTTGGTCAAGATCATGGAGGAGATTTCTTCTGGAGTGAAGACCTTGGTTTCACCTTTGAATTCGACTTGGATCTTTGGCTTGGAAGCATCGTTGATGACAGTGAATGGGAAGTGCTTAATGTCGTTTTGGACCTCAGCGTCGTCAAACTTTCTACCGATCAAACGCTTAGCGTCAAAGACGGTGTTGGCTGGGTTCATAGCGGCCTGGTTTTTAGCGGCATCACCAATCAATCTTTCAGTGTCGGTGAAACCAACAAAGGAAGGAGTGGTTCTGTTACCTTGATCGTTGGCGATGATTTCGACACGGTCGTTGGCGAAGTGAGCAACACAGGAGTAGGTAGTACCTAAATCAATACCAACGGCTTTAGACATTTTCAATTGAGTTAGTTGATGGATCTCAATTGGTAGAAAGGCAAAATGGAAATTGGGAAAAGGTTCTTCTTTTATAATTCGACTGCCGCCATCGTCGACAACCAAATTTCGCGCAAATTTTTCATTCTAGAAAATTCCATTTCTTAACTGTGTAAATTTGGAATTTTGTTCAAATGATTACGTCAGCGCACAGCAGATGATTATGTAATATTGTGTTACCGTGGCAACAAACGTTAGGTCTTACTAAACAAACCTCTCCTTGTCCTCTCTGTTCCTCATGATACTCCCTTCTTTCCACTGTCTCTTCTTGAACACATCAAACCTCGAGTCATACTCATAGTCGTCTTCTGATATCTCGTCGTTCTGCGCCAGGATCCATTTGATCAACTTGATGCTCTCGATTCTGTTAAAGTTGGATATCGTGAAAGGTTGCAAGATGACAAGGTCCTTGTTAAACTTATTGTACTTGATAGTGATTCTCAGTTGGTAATACACTTGGAAGTAGTTCGACTTGAAAGTCTGCTGTGTGTTGTGTTGAATGAACGGGATCGGTTGGTATGAATTGTGATCAATGATGATTGGTTTCAAATCTGGCTTATGTGTCGTGATGAATGGCTTGTTCAGCAGCTTAACATCCTGGTGCTTGTAGAATAGCTTATACGGGTTTGCGATAGACTGCAGCTTTAGCTGGAACTGCTTGGTGAACTCGGACTCAATATCTTGATTGATGTCAAACTGCTGTGAGGAGATTGTAAACTCTTTGATAAACGGAGTTTCCGAGCGACAGTCAACCGTCTCTATGATATCCACGATGACCTTCTTTAACCTCAGCTTCTTGTTTTTGTATGTCTTGCTAATTTTCAAGTTCAACAGGAGTTCTTCATCGGGACCTATTGAGGAGCAAGGCAATGAATAATCACACATGAACAACGTATCTTTAGAGTCCACGATCTTGTTCAGTGGCTCGTTGAACTGTCTGTAAATGGGCAAGTTGTCATATTTGGTGATCAATACCGGGAAATCAGCCATTTTTGTCTGTTGTCTCCCACCAGACTGGTAATGTACTTCAACCTTCAGGAAATGATTGGTGGTGTAATTGGAAGTCTCCACTGTGGGACCAACATTTGTGCCAATAGGGATTTCAAAGGGCAAATCAAGCCCCAGAAGGCTCTGGTTCACCTTTCGGGAGACCTCGTAGTTCAGTTTGGTCTGCTGGGCCGGGATCCCCTGCTTACTGAACTTGAGGGCATCAACCGTGACGAACTTGATCACTATGTGGGACAAAAACATCTGCTCTGCGCTGTTTCTGATTTCCAGCGCCCCTGAGACATGAGGAAACGTCTTGGGCACACCGGGACAGCCCGTTACCAGTGGTCTGTTGGTCGGTTTCAGAGCAATTGTGGTCATTTTAAGCGGTGATAATGGAGCTTTATTTGGAGTTCTTCTTTTGTTTACATTTGGTGTATGATTTCTCACATTTTGAAAAATGCTTTATCTAAGTGATTAACTGAGTACGGACTGTACCACATAGCGATAAAACACAATGTCCTTCGCCCCAAAACTCACAGCTACACAACACCCCTCTTCATACCAGCAGGAAGTTCACTTCACATCCACTGAGTCATCTCAGAATGACAATCTGGGTGAGATTTACTCCATAATCCAAACGCTGGAGCTGGTTGAACGTTCGTTCATCAAGGATCTCATAACCACCGAGGAATACAGTGCCACGTGCTCCAAGTTACTTACACAATACAACACTCTACTGCGGGCCCCGTCGCTTGATGGGTTTGATATCGATGCCTTTGTTAAGAAGTATTGGCTCACGAATGTTGAAAACGCAATCAACAGACTACAAACGGGCATCCCAGCCACCATCGAACACCATTCTGGCCCAACGGTGACCAAAGAGTCCAATAACTCTAATCATAAACTTGTGGCAGAGGTCACTTCCAATTTCATTACACTAATGGATGCACTACGATTGAACTTCAAGTCCAAGGATCAACTATACCCTTTGTTATCTGACATCATGACCAATTTGAACAGGGTTGGGACACTACGTGGTGAGCAAAGACAGAAATTGGTGGATTGGCTTATCAGATTGAACAAGATGAAGCTGACGGATGAGCTGAGCGATGAGGAGCTGAAACAGATGTTGTTTGATTTGGAGGATTCATATAATGTGTTTTATAAATCTTTAGAATAAATACATGTACGATGCGACTTACCCTTAAAAATTAACATGTCCTATTTCTAGTAATGTTTTGCTTTAGCTAAGTTCAAGAATGACCCAACTTATAGCTCTCAGAATCTTTCTTCATAGTTCACGGTAGAAAACAGTGATAACCAAGTCCTTCTCTAGATCAACGTACGCCACCAGCTGCGAGCCATTGAATTGTGTCTTGATGAATTGTAAAGTCGGATCCACCTCCAATGAACTGGCAATCAGAGCCTTGGTGGTTTTTGTCAAGGCATTGGCATGGTCGATGGTGATTTGTTTAAGATCTTCACACCCATTGATGAGCTGGCCTGTTGAATGTTTGTGTGTGATAACAGTGGCATTCTTGTGATGGAGCTGCTCCAGCTGGTCAGCAGTAGGCAGTGGGAGACTCATTTTTGGAATTGTTAATGAGAGGCTTTGAGTGAACCTTTTTTTGGTGTCACTTTAGTCTGTTAACAAACCAATTTTGGTGATGTTTGCATTTTTGGGTACTCAAACATCAAAAGATTGCAACTTTAGACGAATAAGCAGTTCTAGACCAGCTTGAGCATATAAAAATACCGTAATCATCAGTTAGAGAACCGTATTGAATATTCATTCCTATAGAGGTATTCCGAGAAAATCTTCACGTGACTAACTAATTCCGATTCTGGAACCGAATTTTGGAGATCAGCACAAAAAAAAAGTGGCGATTTTATCAACAATAATTAACTTCCCTTTTCAAAACACTGTTGAAATTCATTTCAAGAAAAAAATCACTTCAACCCCTTCCACACATACTCAATTCACAATGCCATCCTTAGAACAACTCACAAACGAGCTTAAAACAGCTTTTGAATCCAAAAGTTATGAAAAAGTTGAAGAGTTAATGACACCAATCAAGATCTTGTTAATCTCCAATGATTTGTTACTACCAAACTTCTCCAAGCTATCCAGTATTGAATACATTAATGATCTAATCATTTCAAGATCAATTCTTGAAATAGCTGCCTTCAGCTACATCAACTTGTCCAAGTTTGACAAATTCCAACAAATCTTGGATTCTTTAAAAGTTTACTATTTCAATGAAGTTTCCAAAGAATTAGTCAAGAGTACCAAAAAGACCAAACTATTGAGTTTGTACTTACTGTTCTTGCTAAGCTCGGGTGACTTTGTCAAGTTTTACACAGAGTTAGAATACTACAATCATAAATTACCAAACTTGGAATCTGATCTCTACTTGAAATACCCAGTCAAATTGGCCAACTGGTTATTAGAAGGTTATTATGACAAGGTATTGAGCGTACTATTGAGCAATAATACAGAATTAGTGGAATCCAAATCCAAATTGAAAGAATTTCAAATCTTTGACGAAATCTTGATCCAAATTACAAGACTTGAAATCTCAAAGACTTTGAGTAAGAGTTATAAATCTTTGGACTTGAAGAATGCTAAAAACTTACTATATTTGAAAGAGAACGATAATGAAAAACTTCAAGAGTTCATTGAAGAATTCGGTTGGAAATTAGAAAAGAATGAATTAATCTTTAATGATGAAGAAGAAGAGGAAGAAGTTGAACTATCGGTCAGTGAGAAGTTGATCAAGAACGCTCTGGGTTACGCTAGAGAGATTGATTCCATTATTTAGATTTGTAACCTGCTTATAGATTTCTACGCTCCGTTATTCATGAAAAAAGATTGTACCTCATAAAAATTTCGTAATAGGTATTATAGTCGTTCTTCCACTGCTTCGAAATCCTTCAATTTCTTTGAACTCTCAACAACAATTCTTGGCTTCTTAAAGAGTCTCAAGGCTAAAGAACTCAACACAACACTGATAGAACTCAAAGCCATAGCAGCACTTGCCCACACAGGTGACAATTTGGAATTCTTGTAAGGATATATAACACCAGCAGCGATTGGGACACCTATCGTGTTATAAATCAGGGCCCAGCCAAAATTGAATCTAACTCTTTGAAAAACTTTTTTGGATAGTTTCAACAGAGTCAATAAGGTTATCAATGGAAAAGATGGTGATAATAAGACGAAATCAGAGGAGGTCAAAGCCAATTCTGAACCGGAGGCCAAGGCAACACCGATATCAGCAACTGCTAGAGCAGGAGCATCGTTGATACCATCACCAACCATCGCAATTGTAGAGTTGGCATGCGTGGAACGGATCCATTTGATCTTTTCGGCCTTTTCTTCAGGTAAAACCTCAGCAATAACATTCTTGATATTTAATTCTTTAGCAATGGAGTTGGCAGTTAAGTAATTATCACCTGAGATCATCCATGTTTCGATGTTCGAGTCATTCAATTGCTTGATAACTTCTTTAGCTTCTGGTCTGATCTCATCACGGGAACTCAACAAGAACACTGGTTGAAACTTGTCATGTTGAAACCTGGCTGGGCATTTGATACTCAAGATGATGATACTCTTACCTTGGACTTTCCAATCGTTCAACAGTCTTAGTTGATCAGAAGTGAAGTTGACATGGTGTTCCTTCATCAAAGTTTCATTACCCAAGATTGCCTCGGTTGGCTTGGAATGAATCCAATCTTGATCAGTTTCATCGTCATCAAGAACGACTTGACCTTTCAAACCCTTTCCAGGAATTTCTTGAGCTTCAGGGACTTTGACATTGGACAATTCGATGTTCTTCTTTGTTGACACTTCATTGATAAATGTCTTGACGGCAACAGCTAACGGATGGCTCGAGCTGGTCTCAAGATCTTTGGTGATTTGAAGGGCAAATTTCTTGATAATTTCATCACCGTGTAAAGCATAATTCGTGACTTTTAAGTCACCACCCATAGTTAAAGTACCAGTCTTATCGAAACAGACGATGTTGACCTTGGAACCTTCTTGAAAGGCAGCACCACCACCTCTAGCCAAGATACCATTCTTAGCTGCAAGACCAGCACCAACGAATAGTGCAGTTGGAGCAGCTAAACCAATACCACAAGGACAAGCAATAACAAACACAGCAATAGCAAATTCTAAAGACCAGATAGCCCAACCGCCAATATCATTGGTCATATAATGGAGTGGTAACTTACCTGAATAACCCAATGAGATCCAAATAACCCAAGTGATGATAGCAATGGCGGTTATAATAGGGACGAAGATACCAGTTAACAAATCAGCACTTCTTTCAATTGGTGCTCTTCTCATTTGACCATCTCTAACAGTAGTGACAATCTGATCAATCAATGAAGTACCATCAAGAGCTGAGATCTTTGCAATAACTGAGGATGGTCCTTTGTTGACAGTACCGGCAAAGATTTGTTCACCAACGTCATGTTCAATCGGAATAGATTCACCAGTTAAAGCACTCTCATCAAACTTGGTTCTCCCCTGTGTGATAATACAATCCAAAGCTGGTGATTCGCCGGGAACAATTCTAATAGAGTCACCAACTTCTAACAAGTTCAAAGGCAATTTAATTTCCTCACCATCTTCGACAAGTGTTGCAACAGATGGTTTTAAAGATCCCAAATTTGTAATAGCTTTAGCTGTCTTGGACTTTGAGTACGACTCCAACAATCTACCAATCAACAAGAAAAAGGTCAAAAAGACAACAGAGTCAAAGTAGTTAGTGGTGAAAGCACCACCATGACCTTGCGTTTTAGTGTTAGCAGCTAAACCTAGTAGTAAAATACTAGCAAAGTAAGACACTGAAGTCCCCAAACTCATCAACAAGTTCATACTACCGAATCTGAACAGTCTTCTTGTCCATGGAACATTTCTCTTCCACAGGGTTCTAATCTCCTTCAGGGCCTTGGTATGAAAGATATCAGCAGCAAAGAAGTAAACTGGAGTAGCCAGAAAGAACATTATCCAGGTCATCCTTGAAACATTACCAACCCACATTGGTTCGTCCAGCCACATCTTGAATGAATTGCCTTTGGGTAACAAAGACATACCGACAATACCAAAGATGAATGATGGTATAGCAATGATCACAGTTAGCACTAATCTGTAAAGAATCTTTAAGGTTTCCTTCTTAGCAATTCTTCTCAAGTGTTCATCAAGGGAGACATCCTTGATGATCTCAATTTTGAATTGAGAGTTGGTTTTGATTTCATTCAGAATAGATCTGATAGTCAGACTTGGAGGTGAAGGAAGATAAGTGAACTTAACAAATGGATGTGATAAAGTGATTGGCTCTTCAATGACGATAGCATCACCATGTCTGTTCAAAATCTCCATGATGTTTTCAGGACAATGTTCACAGAACATACCATCGACTTTCAAATTGACAGATCTTGAGATTTTCTTCTTCACAGCATGATCCACTTCCTCAATATCAACAATCTTGAAATCGAACCCACAATCTTCGATGGTTTCTTTCAATTCGTCAAGAGTCTTTTGGTCTTTATTATCGATGATGAAGATACCCGATTTGGAAACGATAGAGATTGCATGCTCAACCAAGAAAGGTAGGTCACTGACTGCAGACGTGATAGAACTAGCACAAGCAGCACATGAAATACCACCAATCGCAGCATGTACTCTGTACTTCAATTCTTTGGTAACTGGTAGAATCTCGACTAATGTAGCCGTGTAGCCTGACTCTCTCACTTCATTGATGATATGGTTGGCCATTTGTTTGTTAGGTAAGATGACAACAGCAGTGTTAGAAACAACATCAACAGAGAATTTGGAGTCTAAATCATCCATCTTGGAAGTCTGCAGGACCTCTTTGATAGCAGTGGACACTGTGCCTGCAGAAGAAGAGCATGTCATACCACCAATGGTAAAGACAGCGCGATACTCAAGCGGACTTTGGGAAACAACTTCTGTCAATTCAACATCACCATCACTGCTCACTTGAGACTCCACCTTTTCACGACATTCTTTGCAACTTTCTAAATGCAGAGCCCTTGAGTTCTTGGGCTTTGTGGTGAACAAACCATCGTATAATTTGGAAAAGAAGTGTCCATTTTCAGAATGAACGCCCAAATCATTAGCCTCTTCATCGATGTCATGCAGTGTGTGATCCTTCACGATAAAGCCTTTCTTCTCAAGCTTGCCAACAATCTGGCGCTGGACTCTTGAGCTGCTCAGGACTTCTCTCTTGGAAACTATGTTAACTTCATAATCATCAATGATTTTGATTTGAGCTCTTGGAAAGCCATCACTTTGTCCATCCAAGTTGAAGATTTGAGATAAAGCCGATTGAATGGCAGAATGGCAGTCTTCACAATGGATATTTTCGATTTCGATCTTTAACACTTCCATCGTTGACTATCCGTGGCAAACAGACTGTTTGACAGACTCGGAATGTGGGATTCCACTAGCTTTTATACTTTTTCTTGGATTGTCCACCATGTCAGCATTAAATGCGCAAATAAAGGTTTTTTTCGTCAGCAATATGCACGCTAAAAATTGGTGATGATTTTTGTGAAGCTTGAAGAACGCCACTGACAATTTGTTCGGACGATGATTATGGCAAAAGGAGAAGGAGAAGGAGAATCAAAAGGAGAAGTAAAAGGACAGGATGTTATTGAAAAATGCGAAGCAGTAGGCAAAATCACTCGAATTGTTCTTGGAGAGACCAACTGAAAAAGGAAAAAGTGGCACATTCGCTCTTTATATACACAGATTAGCCGCCAGGCTTTACGGACTCTACGAGCTCAAGTCATTAACAAACACATAAATTCTAACAAATCAGTAAACAAAGGAAAATGTATGGACGAAACGTTAAGGGGAAAGCTTGAAAGAAGAGGACATCATCAACGTAGGAAACCTTTTCTGGTCTTGGTTTGTGGAGTTGGCTGTGGGTCAACAGTTGGGTTTAGACGAGCACTCTCCAATTGTCTCTTCTTATCTTCCAAGGCCTTGACTTGTTTCAATAGCTTCTCTTTGACTTCTTTATGTCTTGAGAATAGTTCTGCTTCTGATTTTTGTAACTTCTTCTCCTTTTCTGAAACTTTTTGTTGGAAGATTTGTTTCATTTCAGCTTCCAATTTGGCTAATTTAGCTTCATGTAGAGCCTTCTCTTCTTGCTGTTTGGTGGCTGGGTCGAATTCCCGGAAGACAGTATCATCTTGTTGGATACCCAATTTCAGTAGTTTTTCAGTTCTGTAAGATTCATATAGAACATTTGAAGTCTTTTCACGTAGCTCCTCTAGGTGGTTTCTAATCAAGAGTTGACGTAATTTGACAAAATCGTTGTGATCTTCATTATCAACTTCGATGACACCCCATGGGTACTGACGACCTCTGACTGAACGACCATCTGGAGTTCTGATTTCTTTTGTGGAACCAACAATGGCAAAAGGAACCTTGGAAATGATTTCTCTCGTGGCTTGAGTAGTTTCTTCATCATCGTTGTCATAAACCTTCGGTTCAAAAATGTCAATCTTTTGGTATCTGATATCATCCAAGATTCTTTGCTTGAATTCTACTATTTCTTCTTCAGTTAGGGTATCACTCTTAGCAATAACTGGAATGACATTAACCTTTTTATGAATCTTTAATAAGAATTCAATGTCCAGTGGTTTTAATGAATGACCAGTTGGTTCAATGAAGTACAATAGAGCGTGGATTCTTGCGTCAGAATAGGTGGATCTGTTTATCTTGTTCTCGAACTCTAGGTACGAGTTGAACCTTGAATCAACTTCCTCAATAATTGGGATCCAAGCATCAGAATTGTTGACTTGTTCACCAAAACCTGGGGTGTTGACAACACTTAAATGGAGCTTCACACCGTTTTCTTCAATGTCGGATTCAACAGTTTCAATGGTCACATGAGATGGCTTCTCTAAAGCTGGATCTCTTGGTTCCTTTGGAGGTAGGATTTCCTTGTTGAACAAAGTGTTCACTAAAGTGGATTTACCCAGACCTGGTTCACCAACAACCAACAAGTTTAAGTTGAAACCTCTTCTAATCGATTTTCTGTGCCATTGTTTTGGGAGGTTAGCAAAGCCAACGTAACCGTTCAACTTTCTTCTAATGACTTTGATATCAGGGGTAGATATGCTTGATTTGATTTTTGGTTCATTACCATTGACACTAGAAGGAGCAGTAGTAGTAACAGGAACAGCACCAGAGTTATTCTCGGATTTGATGTTGGAAGAGGAGTCTTCGCTCTTGATCAGTAATTGTTCGTCGAGCTCCTTCTTGCTAAAGTCCAAGCCCAAACCCGTGGCATGATTGGTTTCTTCCTTCAATAGGCCGTCGCCTCCAACATTCCCTTGGTTGGTGTTGATTGATCCGGAAACACTGGAAACGGCAGGCTCTTCCTTGATAGAAGCGCCGCTGTGACCGTTGGTTTTCAGTGGCTCCACGTCCAGCATGCTAGTGGCGGACATTGTGGCAAAATTGGACTTGCTGAGCTTCTCTGGAGGACTGTTTTGGTGCCTTAAAGTGTGGAAAGTTTTTTTTTGTCCACTTTCAACAAATACGCGTTTGAAACACAAAAACAGTGAGCCAGATCGGGCAAGTTCCGACCAATCCAGATCGGGGAATTTCCGGGAAACGCGAAAAAATGTTGCGCGAACTTGTTTTGTGAATTTCGCGTCTATGTTAGTAGGTGATGATGATGATGATGATGAATTTGAGGATTATTCGAGTCTTGTAATAAGAGCTAGGCAAAAGATGCCATATCCAACTGAGATTGTTAAGCTGTTAGAAGCTGGTGCTAAGGCGTATGCTGCTAAGAATTACGAGGAATCTGTGGAATCCTATGGCGAAGCTTGTTGTATATTCTCAGAACTGAATAAGGGCGAAGAAGATCCAGAGTTGTTATACCTATATGGTAAAGCTCTGTACCAGATTGCTATGAGCAACACTGGCTTATTCGGTGGTCCCAATGAACAAGTACAACCAGAGGATGAGGATGAAGAAGAATCCGAGGAACAGAAAGAAGGTACTGCTGGGCTGTTCCAGTTTAGTGAAGATGTCCCCTTAGCTGAAGAGGAAGACAATGAACAAGCCAAAGAACAGAATAAAGAAGAAGAAGAACAAACCGATGACCAAGATGATGAGGAAAAGAAAGAAGAAGGCGAAGAAGAGGAGGAACAATCGGATTTCGAAATCGCTTGGGAAATCTTGGATCTTTCACGCTCCCTTTATGACACAAAACTATCTTCAGCCACCGAAGAATCAGATATTAAGGAATTGAAAGAGAAACTCTCTGATATACACGATCTACTAGGTGAAATCTCACTAGAGACTGAGAATTTCAAACAAGCCACTGAGGATTTTGAACAACTACTAAAGCTGCGAGAGTCCATTTACGAGTTCAAATCTAACCTAGTCAGCGAAGCTCATTATAAATTATCGTTAGCATTGGAGTTCAACATCTCAGAAAATGCCACAGAACAGGATGAATTCAAGAAAGATGCCATTGAACATTTGGCCAAAGCTATTGAATCGATTAAACAGAGAGACGAAAAAGACGAGGAACTGGTCAGCGAACTAGAAACCAAACTAGTGGAATTGAAGAGAAATCCAAATGAACAATTCGATCAACAAAAGAAGGAAATTTTGAAAGGTATCTTGGGGGAAGTCACTGGTGATGCTAAGCTACTTCAACCTTCTAATGCGCCGGTTAATGATCTAACCTCAATTGTCAAAAAGAGGAAAGCAAGACCATCCAAGGAGCAAAGCAAGAAGCCTAAAAACTAGTTGATGAATCTCAATGTCACTATAATGAACTGATGTAGTCACTTACGTTTTTTATTGAGATTCTTCGGGACTTAATTCATTGGAAGGTTGATAGCTCCTATGGTGAGTAGTCCCACAACTCGACGTCCAGGAAATGATTACAAAAAGAACGACAGTGAGAGTTTTAGCTTAAGAGCAAATCGTACCTAATCTGTTTGAGAATCTAGTATCCAAAATATTCAGGGAGTCAAGAAACTCGCTCGATTTTTCGTACTGTACTTTTCCTGCTCTAATTATAGGTGTGGTGAATCTGTAGAGCAATTTCTCTTATAGTCTTAGTAATATAAATACATATTAGACATGTATATACTATCCATGTGGATATTACTAGCTTATATTGATATCAGCATATATATTGTTAGTATATACCGTTAACTCTTCATTTCCTTCCATTTGACTCTGCGTATCTTTCAGCACGTGACACGAAATGTCTCATCTTTTTTTTAAAGGAAAAAATAGTCATATCTCATATCAACACATCAACTGCCAGAATCATCGCTTCTGTAACAGACCAGGATGGACTTCACGCCTCTGAACGACTCAAACGTCTTCACTGAGTCACACTACATCAACTTGAAATACAAATCTCCATCTCCCTCGCCATTTAAAGAGAATGGTTTCAATAATAAAGACCACAATTACACGATACAAGATGACCCAACCTCTCCTACCAAGCCCACAGAATTGAAAGACGGACTTGACTCGTCGGCCATAGAACTATCGCCAACGGTCAGAACACAGCACAGTCGAACAATAGCGAAAATGGACCTCTACAAGAAACTCTTGTCCCAAACTGCAGGTAAAGATAAGATTGCAAAGACATTACAGTATTTATTTAGTTTGATCAAATTTTACTTGACGTCCACAAGAAGATTCATTGTTGATGAGAAGTTTGATAATCTGTCATTGAGCCCACTGGAACACTACAAAACACCAATCAAGTACTTGAAATTGCTTTTGTTTTTAAACTCCACCCTGTTTGAAAAGAAAATCACAGAGATCACCAAGAATATCAGTATCTTTAGATTCATGCTACGTTTCGGTGGTACACCATACCGTTTGAAAACCATATTATCCAAATTTCAAGCATTATTTAAAGCCCCAAATGTGGGAAACTTTCAAAGGATCTTTTTAAATGAAGCTTCACTTGCCGATTTCATTAACTTCTATTATGGTGTCACAGATGAGCTATTTCTATTATACAAAATCAACGTGCTATCACACCCAAAGCTTAGAAAGTTAGTGGGTAGACATATTGATTTGGCTTGGTATTATGATATTCTATTAGGTTTGAAACAAAATTGGGTCGCTTTAAGTACCAACAAGAACAAACAGATGCAAATAGATATCCAGTTCCAAGTTAGACAAAAGGCGTCCCAATTGTCCAAGAAGTTTATGGAAAATATTGGTAGCTCACCCTTAAGAAGTCAGATCTTGAAAGAGTTTAACAATAAATCTCCACTAGGAGAGGTATCTGGTCAATCTTTACTAGAGAAGGAATTGAAAGAACTGAAACATCAGGAAAAAATCTTACATATGGACATTTTCAGATTGTTGTGTGATTTGGTTCAGGACTCCATTGATGTATGGGGCTTGAATTTACATCCTGTTATTTATATTTTGGCTGGGTTAGCATCTGGTGCCACTGGTTTGGCTAAAGTTTGCGTGAATACCATGAAAGAGATGAAGGAAGAGTAGTTAATGTTTTAATAAGGACGCTTATTATAGAGACAACTGAAAAAAAAATATTAATATTATTGTAGCTACATGTGTTTACTATATTTCTATGGTCATGATATTCAAATAAACACAACTTGTGTGAAGTAAATAGCTGGGCAAGCATTAATACTATAAACTTGCAGAATTGAAATTAATGTTGTTCGTAAAATAGTTAGCAAATAAATGGTGATGACGATGACAAATAGAAGCTGCTTGTCCTTTTCGTTGTTGTACCAAAATAACCTCGTATGCGGGAATGTGATCTGTAATAAATATGTTCTTCTCTATAATCTTGAACATGAATGAGGCTATTAATGGTGATAAACTAAGAGCTATGACTGTAGCTAACAGGGTTTAGATGTTCCATTCAACAACGGATTCTTCATTGACAACCTTTTCCAAGATATTTTGGGCAATGTCATCGTAAACGCGGATATCGGTTTTAGTTAATGGCTTATTGATGGATTTCTTTCTTTCAGTTGGGAATCTGCCTGTTCTTTCAACAGCATTCTCTTCAATTCTACCTAATGGTGACAGTGGAGATACCAATGGTAGCTCGAGTTCAAAATCGCTCAGGCTAGAAATGGAACTGTCACGAGTGGTGGAAGTGGATTGTGATGTTATTAGGGAAGGAAGTGAAGTAGGGAAGATTGAGGTAACGGATTTGTTCCTTAGGAGTCTCAATTTGGAAGAGGAGGATGAAGCTGATGAAGTGGCGCTTTCCTCTTGAGTCAACGTAGTATTCAGTGGACCAATATTCAAGCTTTGAGATCTCTTTCTCGTAATCAGACTTTTCAGTTTCCCAGTGAATGATGATTGTGTTGAGTTTTTAGTGCATGTAGAATCAGCGATTGAGGTGTTGCAAGACGCCAAAGATGAGTCGTTGGACGCCGTTAGACATAGACCAGTGTTATAGGATATGGTGCTCTGGGAGCGTTGCTCGGTTTGCTGGTTATCCATTTAATTGAACTGGTTGTTCTTTTCTTTCAGGATCGGGAATGAGTAAAGTGGAAAAAACAGACTTGTGTTGGATGGCAATCGGTGTACGAAAAAGATTGAGGGTGTAGTCTTTGGAAGAGTGTGCTGTGTGGAATGTGTGTTCTTCTATAGGGTGGTTTAGGGAGAGGCTGGGAAGATGGTAAACAGGATAGAAACTCTCCTTTTGGTCTGTGGGTTGTAAATTTTTCACAGAAATCTCGAAGAACCCAAAAATCAAACAGTTAAAGGGCTTAGACGCATTAGTGCAGAAAACCACAGAAACGCATGTACCAATATGCGAGAATAAATAAGGATGACTGGAAACGGTTGCAAAATACGCAGGATATGCATACTGATGCAGATACAAACACCCACCAAATTTTAGAGGGTAAAGGAGGAGAGGGAAAAATCCAAATAGGACGGCCGAGGTACCAGAGGAATATAATAGAGAGATCCTATCAGAGAGTTTAGATAGTCACCCTAGATGATTTTGGTCACAAAATCGATCCTGTAGTTGTTGCGGAGGATACCACTGAAATTGAAATTTCCTCCATTACTGAAAAAGGGGAATGGGTGGTTAGTCGTCCGTCATCAGAAGGTCCCAGGCAGCCAGGCAGCCCAGGTAGAAGACCCAGGTGTGGCAGCTCTTTTCCTACTTTTAGTAGCGGACTCTAAGGCTAGAACATTGACCAGCGGAGATTCCCACAGCTCTGCACAGACTCGTGCATGATAATACGTGTGCGTAGACCAATTGCCGATAGTGTCTTTAGTGGCATGGATCGACAGATCCACTTTCCTTTTTGGAGTTTGGTGAAGTGGCACTAAACTTTGAATGAAACTGTGATTCGACTTTCAATCTCCCGCAGTGGTATATCAGGTCGTGAATTGTAGTATTGAGGATTACTTCAGAAATCGATATGCAAAGCTTGAAGATATGATTGAGAGAATCCCATAAAATATGATAACCAATCAATAATTTTTAGTGGGAAAGGAGTAATCAAGCTATCTAAAGGCCATGAAAATGTGCTCTGGACATGGGTTATTGCAAATGGAAAGATACATTGAATGTGATCCCCATAATTCAAAGCCAATCACTCTTTCTTCTTCTGGCAAAGCTGTAAGGGGTAGTCCCCAAATAATCAGAGAGTAGCTAATATCTAGAGTGACCAGCAATATATTCAAGGGCTCAAAATCTCAGAATGTGGGACTTGGATTGGAAGACATGGAATACCATGGTACAACTTGATATGCTCAAGCTTCTTCATCTGTAAGGAACCCATCACGTGAATAGCTGATAGCTCTTTGTACATTTTAGCGTCTTGCATCTGGGGACCTTAAAACCAAAAAAGAAACCAACTGCGGCGATTAAAACACTGTTAATTGCGGAGATCAATCACCGAAGAAGAAACGGTGGTGTTGGTACAATATCGTCTACTAGAGGTATCTTCTACACCGCACGCCCACCGATTCTACCTAAAAAACGGCCATACTATTTGTCTCCAGCGTTTCATAATCATGTCATTTGTGAGATTTCGGTACATAACTTAATCAAACACTCCTAGTTATGATTCCAAAAAATAGAGCTTCAAGGTAACCCCATTTTTTTTCAGCCAATTGTACATCCTTCTTGGATGCAAGGACTCGCCATTCTAGGAACACTAACACTTTCTTCTGAGTTTATGTTGTCACGATTCTCAATCCTTGGGCGCTATACCGACAACATAGTCACTAAATGTGGCAATTTCGGCGGTAGTCGTGCCAACTGCTGATCATAGGATGATTGACGCATAGCATTAGATCCCTGTTATCACTTAGTTGAAGTCAATATATGTCCGATCGTGGAACTCCTAATGTCGATGAAATAAACTTGTCGGTAATAGTGGAATTCAAAGAAATCACCGACAATTAAGAGAGCTTTGGCCCTAAGTGACATGAACTCCAAGAAATTTCGTGATAAAATCCATCCCTAGCTCATGATCACCTCCATAGCTTATAAAAAATGTACCCGATTCACGTCTCTCGTGTGTTTCAGAGCTGCTCTTCTACCTGTCATTAGCTCCAAAAACAAACTGTAAGAGTTCCGGCGTTAAAGACGCCACCTGCGTTCGGAAACTGTACTCCGTTTCAACGGTTTTTTTTTTAAATTTTAAAGTTTAAGTCTCAACCTAATCTGTGTAAACAACCAACTGTCATGAGAGAGCAGTACACCTTTAATTTGGATTATCCTTAGGTCAGGGAAGGTTCTATGATTTTTATGGACTTGCTTAGGGTTCTGGTAGTTATGTGGCAGGTGGATAATTACGGATAACTAGTTTTAAACGTCTGTAGAATCCCCACCCTGTATTCGAGGCCTAAGGACTTGACTTCTAAGGCACAAGTGCCAGTTTGCATTATCGTGAGTCTTATAAGAAGCACAAGATCACACCGAAGACAGCAAAGACTATAGAGGAAGAGCATTATGGCTTGGTTGCGTGTTAAACAATCTCTTTTAAAGCCAAGTCTTTAATTCAGTAATAGTTTCTGACACAAAACCTAACCTAACATTAATGAGGATTGATCAGCTGAATTGCCTTCAGATCAGACTAACTTGATGGTGCGTAACTGCTGGTGAAGTACCGCTATGGGCATATGTAGTTCATGCCTTGAATCCTGATAGACGCCAAGCTGCGTAATTGAGCTAAGGTTGCCAAAGCTGCCGATCTTCTTCAAAGAGGACGAAGGAGCAACAGAAGCCAGACATTTAGAACTCCTGGAAGAAGAAAACCACTAAGAGGGGAGTACCAGATCAATAATAAACGCTAAAAGCTCTTGATTGCTGTAAGCGGCATAAACGGTTGGGCTGCAATCAACAGAAGAAAGACAAAACATGACCTTAGAGATAAGGAGCTGAAGAATTATCACAGAAAGGTTTTTTTGCACTCCTGGACTATCTTCAGGGGCTCCTTATATGTTGAAAAATGGTTTATATGGTGGGGTTTGAACACATTTTCGTATATAAGTATTTCACGAGTTTCGAAGAGGATGTAGCAAAACCATACGAGTGCTTGAAAAGAGAGAGAGAGAGTGTGTGTGTGTGAATCTGTGAATGCTCGTGAATCTACAATACAGCTATAACTAGAGCACATGATCACTAAAGGCAATATGGAAATTTTCCTATAGTTTTCAAGCTGATTGGATGGAGCTTGAAATTCAGGAATAATGATCTGCAACGCATTAACGCCTCTTTATCTATTCCGACTGGTTCCACACTCTAAGTATTGAAGTTTCCCTTTTCCGGTTGAATTATGGTAACCTGGCCGAGTGGTCTAAGGCGCCTGGTCGAGGTCCAGGTCTCTTCGGAGGCGCGAGTTCGAACCTCGCGGTTATCATATTTCATCATTTTTTTTAATCAAATCCTCAGATAGCAGAGGAACAAAGTTATGCCGACCTTGTGTTACATGACTTAAATCATTCTGGTATCATATCATAAACTCGTGTTTTTTTATTTACATAATTATAAATTTTGTAATTTTTTGGAAGTCAGTCAGAAGACTTCATTTTTCCAACTCTTTCTCTTCAGTAAGGTCGTGCTGTCTCAACTCTTCATCCAAGTCCAAGTTTTCTTGAATGTTCCATAACTCAGCGTACAATGATTGAGGGTTCTTCAACAGTGAGTTATGATCGCCTTCTTCTCGAACGGTACCCTTTTCCAAGACGATAATTTTATCAGCATCAGCAATAGTTCTCAATCTATGGGCGATGGAAACATTCGTGTTACCGTTATCTTTGAAGATGGTTCTGATGGTCTTCAGCAAGGCCTGCTCAGTATGTGTATCTAATGCACTGGTCGCTTCATCAAAGAAAGTAATTGGAGCCTTCTTCAGTAATAATCTAGCAATGGCCAATCTTTGCTTTTCACCACCGGAGATCATCATACCTCTTTCACCAACAATTGTTTCTAAGCCATCCGGTAGGTCCTTGACCAATTTGTCTAATTGTGCTTCAGTGATGACTCTATCAACTTCTTCATCCGAGGCTTCCAGATTACCATATCTGACGTTCTCCAATATGGTTTCATTAAACAAGGGGGTATCCTGTGGAACGACACCGACAGCTCTTCTTAATGAATCCAGATCAACATCTCTAATATCTTGCCCATCAATCAAGATTCTGCCCGATTGGATATCATAAAATCTAAAGACTAGTCTTAAGATGGTGGATTTACCACTTCCAGAAGGACCAACAATGGCGACTTTCTCACCACCTGGGATAACAAAACTGGCATTCTTCAAGATTGGACGGTCTGAATGGTAACCGAAAGTAACGTTTTCAAAACGGATTTCACCGGTCTTTAACTGGAGTGGCAGGGCACCTTCTTTGTTCTTGACTAAGACTTGGTTCTTTTGCAATTGGAACAAAGTTTCCATATCTAACAGTGATTGTTTCAATTCCCTGTAAACTGAACCCAGAAAGTTCAATGGAACTGACAATTGGAAGACCAATTGATTAATCAAGACCAAATCACCGACTGTCAAAGTACCATTGGCAACACCACTAGCAGCCATGTACATCATTGAAGTCAAAGCAGAAGTGAAGATCAAGTTCTGACCAGAATTTAAGAAGGCCAATGAAGTAGCAATCTTTATAGAGTAATCTTGGTATTTCTTTAGGGCATTGTCATACTTCAAGGCCTGGAAATTTTCATTGTTGAAGTATTTAACACTTTCAAAGTTGATCAACGAATCGAGAGCAACACTAGCAGCTTGATTATCAGCTTGGTTGGCTTTTCTTCTGAAGCCAGTTCTCCAAGCAGTGGTTCTAATTGTGAATACAGAGTAGGCAATCATTGTCAATAGTGTAACAAGGGCAAATTGATAACCGTAGTTGTATGTCAAAATACCACTGACAACGGAGATTTCAAATGTGATAGGCAAGATGTGGAAGACAGTAGCAGTCAAGACGTATGAGATACCTTTAGTACCACGATCAATGGCTCTAGTCAACCCACCGGTTTGTCTGGATAGGTGGAAACCTAAATCCAAGTTCAACAAATGCTTGAAAGTATTGAATGCAACGTTTCTGATGGCTGATTGGGCAACAGTAGCAAAGATGGCGTTTCTCAATTCACCAAACAGGACAGCACCGAATCTAGCAGCACCATAAGCTAAGATTGTGCCGCCAATGATCGTTGTCACAGTCCCAACTTCTCCAGACCAGTCAATATTCATGCCATCAATGATTGATTTGAAGAAGAATGGGACCTGCACGTTCAGTAGTTTAGCTAGAATCAAGAATGATAAGGCGATAACGACCCTCACTTTGAATGATGTCTTGTTTTTAGGCCAAAGATAAGATAATAAGTCCTTGATTATCCGCAGTTGTGATAAGGTCTCTTGCTGCTGTACAGCCTTAGAAGCAGCATTGCTTAGAAGTTTGGTGGTGCTGAAGAATCGTGGAGTAATGAGATTGCTTCTAATCAGTTTAGTATTAGTGCCTAACAGTGGTAGCTGATTGCTATTGATTAATCTTCTGGTGGATAATTGGCGGATTTGGGAGCCGAAAGCACGTTGGAAACGCACCACTTGAGGACCTTTCAGTATTGAGGGGCCTAAAAGACCTCGACTCAGAAGCATAACGGAGGATTATTGTTCTTTTTCCTGCAATTAAAGAGATAAAAAGGTGTACTCGGTCATTATGCACTGAAAAAAATGTGTATGGAAAATATCGCGAAATCCTTCGCGAAAAGTGTGGCGCACAATAACGGTAGGAGCACTATTAAAGCTTTCGGCCGACTAACACCGACAATTCCACTAAAAGCTCTTGAGATCTTGAGATGTTATATACAGGCAGATGGTGATTAATATTGATATTTTGGGGTGTATGGGTTAGAAACTGGGATATCTGGGTGAGTTTTGTGCATTTATAGGGCGGTTAAATTTCAGGATATATTTGTCTGGCGTAAAAGGTCTACCACCAAGACCATCTTCTCTTGGATTTCCCAGAACTTGAACCATTTTCAGCTTCGTTAGCTTCTTTTTCTTTGATCCGTTGAACCTTTTGTACAGTTTTATCGAATCTCTCTTGGTATTCTTGATCAATGGCATAGTTGTATAACCCAACACCTGAACCAATGAGCAAAACGAATGAAAACAATGACTTCAGCACCGTCAGCGACATCGAAGACTGTGGTTTCGTTGAGCGTGGACCCCACTCACCGTAGTATATGTAATACATCGCCCTTTTCTCCTCTTGAGTCAGGGTATTCCAGTTTCCCTGAGCTTTTGCATCTAGATGGTCCACTATGTCTGCCTGTTCTAATTCCTTCAATTTAGACCATTTTTTGTCGATATGTGCAAGAGATGGAATGGAAGGAGCTGCAGTTGAAAACAGTCTTTGGAGAGGGACACTGGATATCCTTGAGGCTCTAGAAAGCATGCTTAGGTTGGTGGAAAGGATACTGATGATAAACATTGAGTTTTGGAGCATTTTTTAAACCGAAAAGAAAAATTAAAGTGTCATATAGGTGGTTCAACACAAAGTGCCCTTTCACCCCCACCACAATGTCCTATTCAGTTCTACTGGTGAGTAAATTCAGGAACTGGTGAGACCACAATTCACGTTTCCATCTTTTCCACCACCATTCTATGAATCTTAATAACATTCAAAAGGAACAATTCGAACAGGCATCAGCCTTCAAACCCCCAGTCAAAGCCGCATCCAACGGTCCTTTGGCTTTATTCTCACTTCTATTGAGTATGCCACAGTATATTAATAACTCAAGAAACTCTACTAACATCGCGAGAAGCACTTTTCTTAGGCTCTGTCGCCATTGCCAACGGCCATGTTGGTGTCATCAAGACCACCAGCTTTACCGTCCTGAGCGTGCTTATCTCATTGTCCTTAGGGTATGTTTCCATATTTCTATATTTCCACCCAAAAGTGTGATTTCCAGCCTGTCACTAGTACTAACACCAGAATAGCTTTGGTATCATCTTCCTATCCGATTACTTTGGTGTTTATGTCTAATTGTACGATCTCACTGTTGCTATAAAAAGCTGTAAAAAATCTCCACAAACCTTCACCACTATAGCAATGTCCACACAAACTCCCTCCAATGCTCAAATTCGCCCCTAGAATCTTCACGAGAGCCCTTTCACAATACAAGAAGCAGCCACAGTTGTACCTGCACCCGGCAGACGGCGAATACGTCGTCTCGTTCTCGCAGGACCCGAACAAGCTGTTTGTGGGCAAGGCCAAACTCTTTGCCGACCAACCTGAGGAGGACGATATCTCACCAGACAACTTTGAGGAGAACCCAGAGTTCAGAGAGCTGCTACACAAGGTTGTTGCTGAACATGTCGCTGACGATTTCACCTATTTGGTTGAGTCCAAGGACTTCAGTGGTGACCATATGGCCATCTATGACTTGAGAAAGATCCCTAACTACCAAAGAACCCCTGAAGTCGAGGACACTTTTGGCTTTGTCAATGTTGACGAGAAGGGGAACGTCATTGAAGGCTCCTACCAGAAGAATGACCTGTATCGGTTGGTGGAAACCGGTAGTGGGCCTGTTAAATTGAGTGATCATTTACGTGAAAAGTTGCTCGAGTATTTATGAAGAATCTAAAGTCTCCATTATTTATTTATTCTTATTTATTCCTACGCCCTTTATCTCATTTCAATCATATCGTCAAATTAGATGTGGCTAATCACGCTGTAGTCCTTTATAGCCCCAAATCCTCGCCATTGATCAATAGTGACTCCAATTGATTCTTTGAATTCAAATAGCTGATCATTGCTTTATTATGCTTGATCAAACCTTCTAAACTTGAGATGCTTGACTTGCCCAATGATTTCAAGATCTCAGAGTTCAATTCATCACTGACTTTGTAGATCTCATCCTCATTCAATAAATACCCAAACTCGCTGTCATATGGGTTTTCAAACGCTATTAAGCTTGAAATATCATTCAGATATTCTTGGAATTCTTGATTTGAGTCATACAAATTGCGTAAATGTTGACCGAATTGGATAGCTTCGTCAAGGGATGACTTCTTGATGCATTGAATAAATTTGCAGCAGTTCAATTTGAACAAGATACCTTCATTCTTCATAAAGACTTCTGGAAATTTCAGTGTAGTTAATTTAATGGCAGAATCGACATCTCCAAGCAGTAAGTATTTTCTTATCTGTTGACGAATCTTTAAATTACCTTCGTCAACACTGATATCTTCGGGATTCTTCAATCTTAGTCCATCATCTTTCGTCTCTGCAGCGACTTCTTCATTGAACGTTTTAGAAATATCAACATAGCCCAAATGATCAAAATAAGAACTAACCAATCGTTGCAAGATGCTTGGGATTTCCCTATCAGTGTTTTGGTTGAATCTTGAAATCAGTGATTCATCTTCTTTCAATCTAATCGAGCTGAAAATACCCTTTTCAACATTGACTTTTTCATTGTTCACATATCCATCAATATCAAACAAAAACTCATTCTGACCAAAATTTGAAGTTATAGAATTCCCATTCTTCAGACCAATGATAGGTATTAGGGCAGAATTGATATCTTTGAGTGCTATCCCAAGATATACACCATTTTTTGTATAGAAGATGGTCTTTGTTGTAAAATTGACACCACAGCCAATCGTGTCACCCAGTCCAAACTTTCTGTTGTATTTCTTTGTCACCGTCTGATTGCAATTGATACTACCGTCATTACCATTGAATCCATAACTACCAAGTTGCAGACCTGGCATCTTAGTAACGGTCCCCAATGAAGAGTTCATGAAACCAACAGTGATATCAGAATTACCCTTGATGTTGTCATTTGTCACTGAGGTCACCTTGACCTCATAATAAAACACACCAACGTTAATTGGAATTTCATTGTCTGTCTGTGTTACCAAATATTCACAATTCTTTGAGATATGTGATGAGGATGAGGATGAGGACGGATTCGTTGCTTGGTTCTCCACTTTTAGATGAAGCCCATTCTGTGAGACAGTCATGGAGCTATTTGATGGTTGTTCCCATTTCGTAGGCAGCGGGTACTTAAACCCCGTCGATGTTGAAGCGCCTTCGCCATTGAGTACGTTCAAAGTAGATCTTGAGTTCTTACGGGACCGAGAACGGCTGAACGAGGATCTTCTTCCGTCGTCGGTGTATGCATCCAAGTCCAGATCACGGTCCTCCTCTTCGTCGTCGTCGTCATCGTCATCATCGATATCCATCGTGTCGTGGGCATAATGTACACTACTCAAGTAATCAGGGTCTGTTTCTCCGACGACAGCTTCAGCCTGGTGAGCATCAGCAACCCTACCGGGCCTGTTATCCTCCAGGATGTCTGCAAGGTCACCGTCGTAGTCAGCATTCAGATAGCGTGATGGGACATTTCCCAGGACACCGTTGGCACTCAGTTTAGAAAGACGGGACTGGTCATTGTTGACAGGGCCAGAAACGTTCATTCTGTGCAGCAGAAGTTCCCCAAAGGTGGTTTTCAGCAGGTACGAGGGCAAGGCAGTCTCAGAGTCCTCGGAAAGGTTCATTTTATTTGTGGCAACAGACTGTCTCTTGACTGTGTTTATGGGTTGTTTTGGCTGTTGTTTTCTATGAGTATTCGTATTCGCCTCCAGGTTTTTCTCTATTTTTTTTTTGGTTCTCCTTATCGCGAAAAAGTGTGCACGCGAGAGTCGAACTAAGGACAGACCCCAGAAAAAAAGCGATGACGTCATCTCTGAGAACGTTACTGTTTGGCACATTTACTGAGCCGTGAAACAATGACAGATCAGATAATAGAACAGCAGTACCCAATGACCAATGACCAAACTCTTGCATAAGATCTCGAGACGGGGATGGTCTGCACATGATCTATTATGAATCTCGTTTCCCACCAAGGATCAACTCAATCATCATGGAGAACTTGCAATTTGATAAGAGTTCTAACAAAGATATAGTCTTATCCAGAGCAATTGAACAAGAACATCCTCCTTAAGAAATTCATCTCTAAGAAACTCTGGGTCTGCTTCTATGTCTTTATGAATGAATCTAGCCAATTGAATATATCAACGAAGTCCAAACGATGAAGTACTTGCTTCAGTGCACAGACTCCATCTTCCTAATGCTAGTCCCATCAAACTTTTATGTGGAGAAAGATTTAGAGAAATACCCAGTTCAAAAATCTGATGAAGGACAACTGTATCCCAGTCTAATGACATCAACAATACATTTGGTAAAGCTGGAAAGCTAAACAGTCCAAACGACAGGGTCAAAAAGCGATGACATTCTCCATGTTTTATGAAAGGCTATTCTATAAGCAATACTTCATTTGTGAACAGTGAACTAAGTGATATTGTTACCAATATCTACACAAGTGCATGTTGCTCAAACTCTTGTGCCCCAAAAATATCATCTTTCATTGTCAAATTCTTGGTGCTAAACTTAAGTCTGATGGGTCCACAAACGTTTGGTTGGCCTAATAATGAACTTTTAAGCTCGGATTTCAGATTAGAAACTTTCACAGCTGAGGACCTGTCTTCTTCAGAGAGAGAGAGAGCCAAAATGGAGTAGCTAATGACCATACAAGGAGTATTACCAAAGTGTAAATCTCTGAGCTACAAACGAAAAGATTTGATGGCTTCAAGAATGTCGTATACGACTTTGAAGTTTTGATGAGAGGTCTAAAGAAACGATTAGGTGGAAAATATTACAATGAGTCCTGTGTGTTGGTGGGGACGAGAACACTTCATTCTATAGGGAGCTTAAAGGTCTTGTAGACAATTCCACGATGATATAATGAACATGGTAAATCACTTCTAATCATCCAGCAGAACACATTTGAGTCTCTTCACAATCTAAAAGACTTGATAATAAACATAGAAGCGACCCCATTGAGCAATCTCTTAAACCTACTTTGATATTAAATTGAACTACAGAATTCTTTTCACTCTCAAAGAGTTGTAATGATATTTCTCGCGAACTCGTTTTTTTTTTTGTTCATGATAGAAAATGGTTAACTAAACTAAAACTCCTAGATCTGTCCCTAAAGCTCCCAATTCACAGAAGCAAAGATGCCTCTAACACTTCGACTCCCACAGTTCCCACAGTTTGTGGCCATAGTGCACAAATTCAGCAACGTTTCCAACGCCAAACAGATCAAAGCTGAGCTTTTGCAGGGCAACAACACCCATGATTTCGCATTCATTACTGCAAAGACCATAATCTCCATTGAACAACTGTCTTCCGCCATCTACAGGGCACTATTGGACCATACGACGGACAGGATCCGAACGAGAACTCTTCATTCGGAGGTCATTTTCAGCCTGAGTCCAAGCTCAAACATCGGCGATGCACTAAGGAAGTTTGGGATTCAGGATGATAGTGAGGATTTGCTTGTTGTGAAGATCCTACAGAGTGATGTTCCTTATGATTTGAGCATTATTGATGGCAAAGAGGTGGAGGTCACTGATAACGAATTTGAGAGAACAGTGGATTATAAAGTTATCAAAAAGAACTATAAGATCGATTCACAAGATCCAGGTTTGATTACAAGACAAGCTGTCAATTTCATCCAATTAAGAGGTCATTAGAAAGACTATCAGGATCAATTTTACAAAAATTTGTATCATTAATCATCATCAGCATTGTGTGCTTTTCTGTTGTGTTTTCTTTTTTAATAATTTTCCCTTCTGTAAAATCTATGTAGCAATCTTTTCATCAGCAATGAAACAACCCAACCCAGTGAATGCCTCACTCAAGACACGCTCATAAACCAATTCAGCTCTGAACCCAGCAGCGATATAATCCTTCTTTACCTTCAATTCATCCACAAACGGATCGTAGTATTGATCTTTGATTTCAAATTGTCTTTGAATAATTCTATCACCATTGAATGGTGTGAATGGTACAACACTCTTCTCTTCTTCTGGTTTGTTCTTCGCACTCAGTGATTTCATAATCTCATTTAATTGTCTTCTTCTGGCCGAAGATCTCTTCAGCACTGATTTTTTCACTTGTGCAACGGTTTCTTTAGCATCTGCACCTGATGATAACTTGTTAACAATCTCCTTCTTAGCCAATTCATTCATTTCTTTCTCCTCCTCTTCTATTTGCTTCTCTAACATAATTTTCTTCAACCTTAGCTCCTTCTCCAACCTCTCTTGTTCTTTGAACTCTTGATATTCTTTCTCTCTATTCAAATTATTCTCACTGATCTTTGATTCATTCTGTAATTTATACTCCTGCAACTTTCTCTCCGTGTCCTCCACATCAACATCATTAACCAAATTGAATATGATCTCCTCTGTGTCTTCCAAATACTTGTTATACTTTACCAAATCCCCGAAATCCTCCTGAGTTTTATTGAATATCTGTGAAATCCTCTTTCGTATGTCAATCTCTCTTTCAACGTTGATATCATCGAATATCTGCGGCTTGAACTTGTTCTTTCTCAGGATCTTCCCGCAGCCAGGGTATGGGCATTGTGAGGGCCCCAGGGAGAAGATACGGTCCACGCAGGACTCACACATCTTGTGGTAACACTCGGGATTCACAAGAAACTTCATGTCGGGACTCAAGTATCGATCTGTCTTACAAATGGGACACATGTCCTCTGTGCGTTCTATTCGAGTGTCAGTAATGTGAGCCCAAGGGACAGTTGCTGGTAACGTACCTTCAATCATGGCTGAATGAGTGGTTTCTGGGATTCTATTGGAATGTTCAAATGGGGTTTCCAGTGGCCAAAGCGATGGTTTAAACATATAAATCTTTTGTTCTGTATGAAATTTTCGCGGTTATGATTATATACCGGGGCTCAAAACCGGGGGAGATTTTTGGCTCTATGTATTAGTAATGGACGCCACTGGAGCTGGGGGAAGGAGATTGGGGCTGAATGTTGTTCCAACAATGACACTACTGTTTTGGGGGAGAAGCTACCCTCGTAGAAAGAAAAAGAGACTATTTTTTGTGCAACTTTTTCAGTATGCTACTCTTATCTTTTATAGTGTTGATATATAATCGTTAAGTATCAGGATTTTATATATGGAGCTGTGGATTGGGAAAAACTCCAGCTAATGGGCTCACGAAGCTCTTGAGATGTGTTCATCGTGACAAGAACACTGCTGTTACGAGAATACATTGAAACGTGTCAATTGCCCTTGTAGCTACAACATGACTCTTTCAAGGGGAAAATCAATCATTTCCTAATATACTATCAATACCGTCTCTGTGGCAGGGCTGGCCTTAGCTCACCGTTTGGGCCCTGCGTTCTCCCATAGGTGGCACTAGCTGCCCCCGGAAACATACTGGAACTGGGACTTGGACGTGGACGTGGAGGCAGTCTGGGACTCACTGGCCGTGGCGCTGCTGCAGAAGAGAGTCTGTCTGGGTGCTGTGGAGGTTGTGTATCCAGTGCCAGCTGTGGCTGCTCGGCAGAGGGACGGGTGTATGACTGTGACTGTGACTGTGACTGTGACTGTGACTGTGGTAATGGTTGCTTGAAGTTGGGATCCACTTCTGAATAGGCTGGTGGAGGCCCCAAGGACTCTTCCTCTTGGTCATTTTGGATGCTGATTCGAGGCGTTGGCAGCTGTGCTCTCTCACGCTCGTAGGACTCCCTGCTTAGTCTTAGAGCCTCTTCTAAATCGTCAGGCATCTTGATCTTCTGTACTCTCCTTCCGTCTTTTAGTGTCTTAAAAACTTGTTTGAGACTTTATCCCATTTTGTCATAGCCTTAGAGTATGCTGCCCCTACCATCTCTCTGTACATATCGAACAGATTCGCGGAGAACGGAAAATTTTGAACAAAATGAACTATATGGTTCATGAAAAGACATTAAAAGGTTTAGAAGAAAGGACCAATTCTCCATTCTCCATTCTCCATTCCACAGCCATGTTCAGAGCCACTCCAGTCAGTGTCGGCACTGTCTCCCGTGCAGTCGACGCCACCACGCGCTCCTTCTCTATCCCATTAGGCCCTGTGCAGTTTGCCCGTGGTAAACGAACCAAGAGGAGAACTGTTACAGTGTCACCAGCTACCCAGCGTGTGATCACCCAATTATCCGTCCTATCTCAACGTAAGAAGGCCCCTCGTATGATCAAACTATCCAATGAGGACCTGGTAAGACATCAGACGGTGCAGCGTGCCTGGGCTATCTTTCAGAAGGATCAAAGAGAGTTGAGAGTTCAACAATTGGCTAAACAATTCGAAAGCATCCAGAATGCATTGGAAGATTTGAGAGAAGTGGATAATGAGTTATACAAGATTGCTAATAAGAAGGAAAAGGGCAAGAGATTCCCACTGGATAAAAGAATCCCAGTGGATTACCCTCCAAACCAAATATGGCATTATGAAGTTAAGAAAGAAGAATAGACTTACGAGTTTGTGTACATAACATTAAAAAGAATTCCCCTGTTTATTATAAGTTCTTTTAGTAGAGTTGTTAGCCTGAATGTTCTTAGTGGAAGATCCTTCTACACTCAACTAACGGTAACCAAATGTCACTTATACAATAAATCAAAAACATCATGTTCATTAATAAAAACTCTTCAAATTTACTATCAAACAGGAACAGAGATTTTTCCCAGGACACAATTAACAATAATCTCAGGAGTGACTCTTTTCATCAATTCTCTAGCTAATGAGATATCACCACCCCATTGCAAAGATGGTTCCATCTCAGGTGCAATTAACTTGATATGTAACGGGATCAACTTCCTTGCAGCAAGCTGCACAATTGTCGGAATGACAAACTCACGGTCGAATATCACACAGATGGCCTTACACAACACTTGAAGCTCTTCAATGATCCTTGTGGGAAGTCCAGTGTCCACACATCGATGGGTCCGCACAAAGACGACAATATCGTAAGTATAACGCATCATCTCGGGCACCATTGTGATCTCTCGCACTTTCAGACTCATTGAAAGGATATGATGGAGTTTGTCCATTGGTGGTATACTTTTTTTTGCAAGTTGTGGAACTTCGGGATGATGTGATTGTTGGATCCAGAGTTGATTGATCAACGATCTCTTTAAAGGGTTTGATTTGATCTTCTTCTCATCAAACACACCAATGACACTGAACAGCGTTCCTTCATTGTATTCCACCCCATCATGGGCCAACTTCTTCTTCCTCAGCATTTCAGTTATCAAATCCTGGCACTCCTTCTTCAGACTATCAATACCAACAATGACATAGACATACCGCAGCTTCTCTTCCCCCTCAACGGTAAAGCTCTTTATGAAATCCTGAACGCTTATATCTTGGCCAGCAGTGATAAACCTAGCATCGAGCCCCCACATCGTGTTCAAGATGATCCTCATCTCATTCTCAGTGTTTTGTATATCATTTGACCCTATCAGACTGTGTCTCTTAGTTATGAGCGTCAGGAGCAGCGCCACATACAAGTTCTGGTCTATTTCCACACCGTACGTGTCACCCAAGGCCATAATTTCCTCCTTGACGGCCATTTTTCAACCTTTAGAAGCCTTAGAAGATCAAAAGTTAACGAGATTCTTAATTTGATGTCAATAAATTTATCTATGTGGTTATGTAGCCCTGGTTCTTAGCTCAAAACGAAAATTTCCATTTTAGGGATTATATTAACTTTTTCTAAAAAAAAAAAAAAAAATTTAAAAAAGAATACTTAGCGATGAGGTACTTTGATTCAAGAAACATATTCGTCTTCACATAACAAAGCAGGGTAAAGATGGCTAAACTGGTGCATAATGTGCAGAAGAAACAGCATCGTGAGCGTGCCCAGCCTGGTAACAGAAAACGGTTCGGGCTACTGGAGAAGAAGAAGGATTACCAACTGCGTGCTAAAGACTTCCATAAGAAACAAGCTACATTGAAGGCCCTGAAAGCCAAGGCATTACAAAGAAACCCTGATGAGTACTACCATGCAATGGTCTCCAAGAAGACCGATGATAGGGGAATTCTGATCTCGGAGAGGGAAGCTGAGAGTCTGAGCACAGATCAGGTCAAATTATTAAAGACACAGGATTCGAACTATATCAAAACCTTGAGAACCGAGGAGCTGAAGAAAATTGAAAAATTGGAGAAGAACATAGCATTTAAGAACACTGGGAAACATACTGTCTTTGTGGAGAGTGTCCAGGACAAGGAGTCCTTTGATCCAGTGAAGTATTTCCAAACGGATAGAATCTTGTTCAAGAACAAAGAAAATAGATTAAGAATATCACAATTGGAGACAAACACCTCCATCGTGCCACAACTGGACGAAGACCTGATGCCTAAGGAGTCTCTAGATAAGAAACGTGTCAAGAAGTTTGCTCAATTACAGGCTCATTTGGAAAGACAAAAGAAATTGAAGGAAGTTGAAGAGAGAATGAACGTGCAAAGAGAAGGTATGAAGAATGGGAACAAGAAGAAAGTGGTTGATGCCAACGGGAGAACTGCGTACAAGTTCAAAAAGGAACGTAAACGTTAATGTACATTATAATGAGTCACCTGAATCTATCTCTGTAATGTGAAAAGACACATACACACTTTTTTAGAATTCAATTTTCCACTTCTTGAGAGTGGCATCTTTACCTCCACTGACAACCTCGTTTTCACCAATCCATTGAACGGTGGTGACACCTTCCTTGTGAGCACCTAGGAATTTGATATTCTTCGCTGGCACTTTAACTTGATACACGATAATGTTAGTGTCAAGGGACCCACTAACGACGTAGTTGTTGTCTTTGTTCCAAGAAATACAAGTGATACGACTGGTATGGAAGGCCCATCTTGAAGTCTGGATCTTTTTGGTCTCTAAATTGTATAGGATGATCTTACCACTTGAATCACCCACAGCGATGAATTGACCATTTGGTGAGAATGAGATGTATGAGGGAGTTGATCTAGTGGATGGCAAATCAAACACTTTGGTCCCAGAAGCGGCGTCATAAATGCTGACACTCAAGTTTTGGAAACCAACAGCGATGTGTTCGGAAGAGGCACCGACAGCAGTGGCAACTTGATCCACTTTTGTGGCAAATTGTAATTTACCGGATGAGTATCCAAGTAAACTGTCCTCAGTAACAACAGCTACTATACTTTCACTCGAAGAAATGGCCTTTGGTTGAGCAGGAAGTGATTCTGAAGACTTGGTGCTCAATGATTGAATCTTATCATCCCAAGCGACGGAGTATATATCTTCCTTATCTGAGCACAAACCAACAATCAGGTTAGTATGTCCCGGTTCCTCAGTGGCTTCACCGGTTGATAAGTCCCATCTGTTGATTTTCCCATCATATGAACCGGTGTATAAATTTTTTGAGTCAAACAAGGAGGCAGTGATTGATTTTTGATGGCCTTTAACGATTTTGACAGGTTCATTGGAGTCCAATGACAAATAATTCAAGTCACCAGAGAAGGATAATGAAATAATGAGCTTACCAACGGCAACAATCCCAAGTTGTTGGTTTTCAACTTTCTTTTCAAAAGTCCATGTCTTTACCAATTTCTCATCGTTGATACTCCATAATTTGACAGTAGCATCTGCAGAAGATGTAACGAATTGATCATCGTCAATGAAACTGACGGCAAAGATCCCACCTTCGTGATCATTGTCGATCTTTTTAATAAATTCACCGGCTTTACCATCATAGATAACAATCTGTCTATCAACACCGACGGACACCAGGTATTCACCGTTTGGAGAGTATTTAACATCCTTGATGAAGTTTGTGTGGTGACCTCTCACTGAAGAATCGAATTTGAAAGGTGGGCCTTGATAAAACACCAAGGCAGAGTCATCTGAAACAGTGGCTGCTCTATAAGGTCTGTTTGGCTTGATAGCCACAGCGTTGATCTGAGCGGAATGGCCAGAGATCTCGCCAACAGTGTTCCCTGAGTCCCAAGTGAACGCATGGCCGTAGCGTTCTTTCCCATTACCGACAGCAATGATCCTCTTTGAGTCAGCGTCCCATTGGATATCGTTAATTTTACCGTTGAAGATCTGATATTCACCTTTGACCAGCAGTTCCTCCTCATTGACAGTGTCCCAGATCTTGACGTTCCCAGCCTCGTCACCAGAGGCGATGTAGAAGCCCGAAGGCGAGAATGTGGCCACGGTGGTATTGTACTGGTGGCCAATAAACTGGATGGCCTTCTCAGGGCTGGCGACCGATCTGATGAAGACGGACTTCCCGGCCCCATAAGCGATTCTGTCGCTTTTGGCATCGTATGAGAGGCGTGTGGTCTGAGCCCTTGCGGTGGCTGGTTGTGCTGCAAAGATGGCGTCACGTGTGATGGGCATTGTGAGATCAATTGGGGGGGGGGGAATTTTGGTGCAATTTTGTAGGTTTTAAAATGCAACTTTCTGGAGTTGATCGTTGATTCCATAGTTTTAGAGAAACTGTTATCCACAACAAGTTCGCGCATTTCGCGAATTTTTCTTGATTTTATAAAAAAATTTCAAAAGTGCGATGAGCTTAAGTTAAGGTAAAAGAGATTCGAGAAGTTGTCGATATTTCCCATCGTTTCCACAGCTGTCACTTCTCAGAGCCATGTCCTCCGTCAAAGAACGAGTCTCAGTCACCAAGAACCCGGTGCTTCCTGCCCAAACGACCCCGGAACAGAGATACTGGAGAGGCTACACTAACACACAGTTAGTTAAGGAACATAATGCTGTCAGCCACATTTGCTTCAATCCAACATCTCCATACGACTTCGCCATCACAAGCAGTACGAGGATCCAGGTGTTCTCCTCCAAGACCAGAGAAGTTGTCAAGACTTTTTCACGTTTCAAAGACACCGTGTATAGCGGTGAGTTTAGATACGATGGTAAACTACTAGTTGCTGGTGATGCCTCCGGTCTGGTCCAGATCTTTGACGCTATACAACCAAGAACACTGCTAGTGACCATCAACCCTTCCACTCACCCTACACACGTCACCAAGTTCCATCCTTCAAACTCCACCAATCTATTGACTGCCTCAGATGATAGATCCGCTAGACTATATGACATTTCCAACGCTGCCAATCCAATAATATCATTCGACGACCATCAGGACTACATTCGTACTGCCAATTTCATCCCTGGCTCGAACTTGATCACCACCGGTTGTTACGATGGGTTTGTTAGAATCTTTGATGCCAGAGTCGGTGCTGACCCTGTTGCCAAATTCAACCAAAACTCACCAGTGGAGGATATCTTACCATTATCACCAACATCAATGGTCACTGCTGGTGGTCCTTCAATTAAAATATGGGACATGACTGCCGGTAAGCTGGTTAACGAGATGGCCAACTTCCAAAAGACAGTCACGTGCCTGGCTAGAGCCGGTTCAGATTACAGAGGCATCATAGCTGGTTCGCTGGATGGTCACGTTAAAGTGTTTGATGATATCAACTGGGAGGTGAAGTTTGGCTGGAAGTTTGGTGGACCAGTCCTAAGTTGTGGTGTGTCTCCGGACTCCAAGCATTTCGTTGCCGGTTTAGTCAGTGGGTTGTTATCAATCAAGACCAGAAAGACAGAACCAAAAGTGAAACAAGGTGTCAAACAACAAAAGTCCAATGCGTTCAAGAAGATGTTGAGAGGTGCCGAGTACCAAGGTGAAGAAGAACATAGGGTCTACAGTGACAAACCAAGACCACAGAGAAAGTTACGTCAATATGAAAGACATTTGAACGCCTTTAGATGGTCAGAGGCCCTTGATTCTGCTTTCATTCCTGGTATGTCCCGTGAGTTGACCGTTACTGTCCTAGAAGAGTTGAAGAAGAGAGGGAAAGTTAGAACATCGTTACATGGTCGTGATGAAACCACTTTGGAACCTCTATTGACTTGGTCTATCAAGGCAATTGAAGATGTTCGTGCCGTCACTATTGTTTCCGACTGGGTAGCTGTGGTTATTGAAGTCTACGGTAGCTTGATAGATAAATCACCAGTGTTGGAAGAACTACTGTTAACCCTAAGAAAGAAACTAAGACAAGAAGTCGAAAAAGCAAGAGAAGCGCAGAAGATTGAAGGTATGCTACAGTTGCTGACAGCCAATTAGAAACTTCATAGAATGGATGCATTAATTAAACATTTTAGTAGTAGTACTTATCTTCTAGATCTTTCACCGAAGAACTTTTCTTCTTTTGGACCTTAACTTTTGTTTTAATCACGTTTTGATCTATTATCATCAGAGACCATGTCTAGGACTTCTGTCAAAGATTTCTTATTTGATTCAACTGTACCCTCATTCGTCTTGTGTACAACGGACTCTCATTTTTTGCTTACGACAAGTTCGAATTCCACAGCAGGAAATAATATCATCTTCCCAGAGCCTAATATAAATAATGATCTTGTGTGACTAGCAACAGAGCTAGGTGCTAATAAAAGAATATTGCATTCTTTCTCTTTCTCATTCTTCGGCCTTCAACCTCAATTGGGATATCTCCGAGCCTAAAAAAATACGACAAGCTTAGGTTTTTACAGTTTTTTGTTATCAAAGTCTATTGTGACAGAGAAAGTCTCAATTACGTAACAAATTGAGCGATGAGGACCCTGTCAGTTGTCTGGGCCCTACCATTGGAAATATGTCCTTTTCAGTACACGTATGTACATAATGTGCCACTCATAGCAAAAGTCATTATTGTTTCTTCTCATACATCCAGGATCACGAAGAAGAGGAAGTTGGCACTGAGAATCATCACTTAGATCTGATCACAGCCAGGTTTACAAAGTTTTACCATTAAAAATATGGCTCCAATACCACGTTGGTTTGCTGGTGGTGGACCTTTTGGATTCGGTTCAAGCTTCAGTTCTTTAAGGGGAGGCTCAAGTTCATCCGGCTCGAGCACTAAAGGAGGCTCAAGTTCATCAGGCTCGAGTACTAAAGGAGGCTCAGGCTCATCTTCAGGATCCAGTTCTTCGACCGGTGGCTCAAGTTCAGGATCCAGTGCTGCCGGTGCTGTCTTAGGAGCTGCTTTTGTAAGTAGTCATCATGGTTCTTGCGGTGGGGGCCACGCAAACAACAGAACAAATAGCACAGTGGATTGCAGCTCAGGCGGCGCTCGTTATTCTGGGAACTTGTATTGGATTGCTTTCTCAATCCTAATTTTGTTTGGTCTTGCCGTTGTAATATTGGCAATTTGGTTAATTGTAAGGCATTATTGGCCTAGAAAATGGAGGCTAACAAAAGGCAAACAAACCAGGTATCAAAGCCCGGTTAGGCCCCATCCAAATTATACTTCCCCACCAGCTGATGGCTCCGTTGATGAATACAAGTCCAAGGATCAAGAGTCCCTTCTGGCTCTTTTGCTTCCCCTCCCCATAAACTATCAAAGGGTGTGATGAGTATATGGCTTTCCAATTTTGTTGGATTCCAAGATGTGATTAGTGAGTTAGTTCACACTACTGTTTGTTGATAAAATACCAGCTTTGTAGATATTACAGTGTACTCTTCTTAAGAATATAAATAGTTCTAGACAGAAAATGAAAATTATCTTGCTCGTTATCGCTTTCAATTCTTCCTCATTGCTTTCATTATTGAACAGAAAACAAAAACTGTAGAAACTCCTACAGTCAAATTCAGAAAAGAAAAAAAAAGTTATTCCGACATTAAGACAATAGCAAAACAAAGACCCTTTGATCTAAAGAAACCACCGGAAAGAGGGCACTTCACAATGACCAAAGTTCTAAAGACAGTCAATGAGCACGAGATACTGATCAATTCTTACCTGCTTAAAAGAAACAAGTCCCACAACTGGCAGAAGAAGTGGTTTGTTCTAAGAAGAAATCAACTCTCTTATTATAAGGACTCAAAGGAATACAAGGCTTCCAAGGTCATTAGTATAGAGGATGTGCTCTCATTCACCGAGATCCCCGATAATTACAAGAACCACTTTATTGTCGTTACCAGTGGAAGGGTCTATCATTTTCGTGCACTGAACGATAAGGATTATAAGCAATGGGTCACCCAATTGAATGCATTGATCACTGAAGATGACGAGGAAGTCAAGAAACAAGGACAAGAAAAAGAAGAGCAATTCCAATGGATCAAGCCAAGGAAAATTGATGATAATACAGAGAGGATCACCTCTGATTTACGGAATTTACAATTCTCAGGGACAGATGATAATTTTACTTCAGGGAATGCATCTGATGGGTTGGAATCAAGAAATCAATCATCGACATCTTTAAGCGAGCCACAATTCCCTAAATCAATTCCTGAAGAGGAACCCCAATATTTCAACTCCCTAGAATCCACCGCGCCCGATCATATTATCGCCAAGGGCCACCTATACAGACTGAAGAAACGTTACAACCAATGGAAGAAACTATATATCATTCTTACGAACCATTCGCTGTTTTTCTTCAAGAGTAAGCAAGAGTTTGAGACCAATGGGAAGTTCTACAAGAAGATAGACGTTGATGACATCCTTGATTGTGTGGAGGTGGATCCATTGGGGAAGAACAAGGTGTATTGTATGCTGATTGTGACTGCATTGAAGAGAATACGATTCTGTGCCGAGAATGAAGATGAATTGATTAAATGGGTTGTTTTACTGAGGACCATTGTGAAGACCAGAAAGAGGGAGAGAGAAAAGAAGATTGTATTGTAAGATTTAGTTGGAATGAATGATTAATGATGCCATTAATTGGAAGCTGGATTCTGTAGCAAAATGCTTTATGGAAAAAGGCATTAAAATCTCCTATAACATTCCATTTATAAGACTGATGATACATTTAACATTCTGATACATAGAGTGACCGCTGAAACCCCCATGTGCCACACTAGTGTCTCTTCTGTTGAAAGGACATAGTTTCGCTTCGGCCGAATGTGTGTTTTCTTTTCCATAGAAAAGAAAAGTAGTCCCAACACATACTATCAAAACACTCAAAATGGCCAACTTTGATCCTCCAAGGCTCAGGTTTGCTGAGTTGAGAGAAGTTTTCCCACTGCTGAGTGACGAGACCATTATTTCAACGCTGACTCTATACGAAAATGATGTCCAGAGGGCCATTGAACACATTCTACAAGATGATGACATAGAACCAGACAAGAATGATAAGCAGGAAAACTCCCACCTCTCAACTCCGGTACAATCCCCAGTTATATCAGAAATAGACTATACGGTTAACTTACTACTAGATATGTTCCCAGATATCGATTCATCTGAGATCAGAGCATCTCTAGAACAGAATGGCCTGGATGCAGATAAGACCACCGAAGAACTACTGAGTAAAAGAGCCATTGACCATTTGAGAGATGACCAAAACCAAGGGCAAGAGATTGATTATGAAACATTGGAAGATGAAGAGAGAGAACGAAACGAAAAGAGATGGACATCTATTGAGAGGCAAATCCATGACATTGTTGAATTAACGGGGATCCCTTGGAACGAAGCAGAGCGTTACTTACAATTGAAAAAGACGAAATGTGATGCTATAGTAGCTATCATCAGAAACAATGTAAAGTATTCCAAAGATTTAACAAAAAATTCAAAGAACGTACCGGAAGGTGGCAGAGTTCAGGGCCCATCCACTAACCTTTCAACCACACTTGAGGATGGTTACACCTATAATGAAAACAGTCCTGAAGTGAATGAGTTAGCTGATTACGTTTATAATGATAACATATTGTCAGAGATCCACTGGAGTTTCTATGAAGAGTGCTTAAAGTTTTTCAAAGGTGATGTTTCAAAAGTTATCACCACGGCTATCTTCATTCATGAAAACAAGCATATCACGGCCACTTATAACTCAGCTCCACCGAAGCTTGACTTCACCACAATCACCAACAGCTTCAGGAAGCAACAATCGCAAAAACTAAGGGGTGTGTCTCCATCTATCTCTTCATCGCAACACCAAGAATTTATCACTTTTTCTAAGAAGAAACGTCCGTCCTTGATATCCACTGCTAAATCGGACTCAGAAAAAGATCTAGAGCCATATGAAATCACCTTGCAAAGGCTACAACTGTCCAGGGCCCGTGATAACCATCAAATTGATCTTCACGGTTTCCACGTGAAGAATGCAAGATTAACCTGTTCCAAAGCCCTTGAAGAATGGTGGGCTGATGAGCTAAGTGCCCGTGAAATTCACGGTAACACGGCACCACGTCCCAAGGCTAGACAAATAGCTCCATTAACCATCGTCACGGGGAGAGGCATCCATTCAGACGGCGGCTTCAGCAAAGTTAGAGCTTCAGTTAAAAAGTTCTTGAATTCCAGTCAGTATATATTCGAAGAAGAGTCTTCCAGATTCATTGTTCAAGGGAAGAGATAGCATAAAGATACGTTGTCGACTTCCTTCATTATTTAGAAATGTGGTACTCTATTATTCATTAATGATTCTCTAAACCCGGCTAAACCCGTACTTTAATCCGGATATATATCTGTTGCTTCCTGTTATAAATAATTCCACCGCACCCAACAGCAACATTAGCCCCAATCATCGGGAGCTTTTCGCAAACTCGTTGCCTTGCCTAAAAAAACTCTCAGTCACATAAACACTCAATGATGTACATCGAACTGCTCTTTAGTGTTATTTTTTTTAATGCTACCGCAAAAAAGTTCCACAAACAAACTTTCTACAAAATATTGCCATCAAAGCATATATAAATAAATATAAATAGATAAAGTTAGAAATATATATCCCAATCAACTCAAACAATTAGGGAGGATAGTATAGCAGATTTTTTAATTCAATCTTCTCATTATCTTTCAAACCATCAAATTCTGTGTAAACTGCGCTGCCAAAGTCTACGATGTACGCTAAAGGACCAGACGAATCATGCGCCAAAACAATGTTCTGAGGCCCAAGGTCCTGGTGAAGAACGCCCAGCTTGTGGATTTCCTCCAAAGTTCCCATGATGTCGGCCTTAGCTTGGGCACTTAAGTTCTTGTCAATATCACCAATATCTTCCAGAGTGGACGACCCAACACTTTCCATCAGCAAAAACGCACCGTGATACAATGTTGACACTCCAGTGAAGTCATTTGGTGACTCCACCATGGAAGTGTCCGTCATTAACCCAAAGGCTATGACCTCTGGTACCGCTGGAAGCTTCCCGGAAGACGACCGTCTCAGTTTGAGTAATATATCCGCTTCTTTGCATACCAGGTCGGCACTTACTTGCATCAAATTGACAGGCCTTGGAGAATCACCAACATATTGGTTCTCTTTAGCATCAATGTCTTCTCGGTCCTCCTCGCTCCATGTGGTTGGTGAATAAATCTTGATATATGGCCAGTGTTCAGAATTCTCAAGTGCAGTTTCATCATCTAGTGACATTCTTTCTTCTAGCAACTCTCTGTATTTACCACCAAGCAAACCTAATTGCTGAACCTCTTGTAGAAACAACGGAGCAATCTGAAAGATGCTGGCTGAGTTATGAGTCTGGTCAATGGCAATCTTTTGGTACTTCAGGAAGTTAATGTTGAAACTTTGGAATTTGACGTCCTGAGTGCTGTGAATATCAGTTGAAGTGATTGGGGCAGAATAAGATGTGAGATTGCTCGTTGTGGAAGTATTCTCGTACGGAGTCTTTGGTAAATTGTCTGGGAAGCTGAATCCAGAAGTACTTGGACCAGAAATCATATCAATGAGTTCGGGTCCTCGAATCTGATCTTCTGGTAGTACAAGTGATTTTAAAGTGGCTTCAGTCGGGTCATATGAAATTTCAGTACCAGCACTTGTTTCACTTCTATCTGAATCATTTTCATTAAAGTTCCCAAATTTCTTGGATCTTTTTGAGTCTATCAAGAAGTTATTGATTTCAGATGTTACCTTCAAGAACTCTCTCTTTTCTCTGGTCAGTTTCTCAAATACCTTATCAAAACTGAAGAAGGCTAGAACTTTTAGTCTGAAAAAGGGGTCTTCAAACACCTTAAATGGTCCGAATAATTGAATGTCTAGTGCCCCATTTTCATCGACTTTAGAACCTAGTTCAATAAAGACAGCAAATCTCCCATCTATGATCATACCTTTTCTGGTGAGTGAGCGAATAAGTTGCTGTGTCAGATTATTCAGAACTTTGCCAAAAGCCGTATTTGACCCGAAGTCAATGGGCACTTCGTCGATACTCATATATTTCGATTGAACTGAGCCTGTGCCTGAGGAAAAGTGATTTGGATCTGACTTCAAGTTTTCTAGCACCTGGATCAAATCTTCATCAATTATAGGCTTATTGAGTTTTATTATTCCAAACATAACCAATGGGAGAGGAGTAGAGGTAAAGGGAATTGTACCATCAGGGCGCTTCTCAAAAAGAGATAGTGAGCAAGCCAAATTAGCAACAGTCCAGAGCCCAAAGGACTTCAAGTGGCGTTGCCTCCCAAAATCAATGGCCAAAGTATCTGCTGGACTAGTCTTGTTCGCCTTTTTGATACTCACATTGTTAATCTTTGTGATTAGTTTCCGATAACTAGCAACAGCTTGCTCGAGGGTAACCGGGTTGGATTCATTGCACTTGTCGAAAGAAACTTGTAAAAATGGCTCTAGCATCTGTGCAACAGAGTTGTATAGCTTAGACTCTATATCAGCTTCAGTCTCTAAATCGTCTGCTGAACTCAAGCTACCAATCAAGCATTCTCTGTAGGGTCTTTCTCCAGGATTCTTTATGGCAAAGATTTCAGTAGCACGTGGGATGTCAGCAACAGTGAGAAGTGGCGTTAATGGGTATTTCTCAAAGAATGTTTCATCTTTGGCAACTATTGGCATAGAGGAGTCTAATTGAGTATCCTTTGAAACCCGGTGAAGTTTTGTGAGGAAAATTCTGTTGTTCCAATCTGGGCCATTGTTTTTGAATTCAAACAAGTTGTCTCCAATGTGGACCGGTCCCTGGGTATAAACCCCTGAGCCTCTGGTGTTGCTTGAGTAATGGGAATCGAAGCGGACAACCGCAGAAGGAACAACCATCTGTAAGGCACTGAGAACAAGATTTTCCGTTGTATGATTCCTTGCATCCACCGCAGTGCCGAACTCGTCCTGGACAACCTTACTCCGCGGATCAAGCCCAATCACAGCGTTCCATATCGGCTGCGCAGGAGCTCTGTCAGACATCTTTGTAACGTTCAGTGGTTCCTTATAATGAACTTAATGTGAGGTTCTCACTTAAATTTCTGGGGTACTTTCGCGAATCGAAAGAGCATACCTAGGATTATGGTACGTATTATTAAGCTGTTCCTTACATTATACCCATATCTGTGTTTCCATAGAGTGAGACCAAAGGCCTATATACCAGGTCATTCCTTCCTTTTTCTTATTTGACTGAATACACACTAATAGAATTAGTTGTTAACGAAGCGTCCTTAAGAGATTACTTGAATCGTTACAACAAAATTAATTAATCAAGAATAGTAAGATAAAATGTGACATATTTTTTTTTGATAAGGAGTGGTGTGAAAAGGATCCTTTAGTTCTCAACCTGGTACAGTAACAATATATTATATGAAAGAACGATGACCAAGCTGACTGTTGCAATTGATATCAAGAACGTTCCAAAGACGGATGGGAAGGAAACAACAGGACTCTCACCTGAGGAAGAACGATATTTAAAGACTGAGAGGTTATTGAAAAGGGTTGATGAATTGAGGGTTCGTGTTAAGAAAACAAAGGAAGGTGATGCTGATAAGAATTGATCTGGAATGTTTGAATGCTGGGCGGTGGCAGTGACAATTGCGGTGCGTGCCAAGTGGAGCTGACTCGGATTGGGTAAAGGGGGTGAAAGGTGACAGGTAATGTTATGATTTGCAGGATGGAGTTTTAATTAGGCTTTTGATTTATGAATAGTTGATTATCCAAGTTTATAATGTAGCAGGTATCGTTAGCCAGAAACTTATACTCTTCATACGTATGATGTCTTGTCTAATCCGCCGAACTTCCAGGATCAATTTGTCTTCGAAACACATCTATCTAGAACCTCTAAAGATAACGCATACCCCAGAAATCTACACGTACATCATCAACAAAGGACGAGAAATCGCGCCCGTAAGATATTGCAGCACTACAGACCCATAAAGAGATAATAAGCAATTCATTCGAATCTGTCTCTGTTTTTCCTATGAACTGAAAAAAATAAAAGCACAATCATCATGATGGTATCAATCATAAATAACATAACAACCCAAATAAAACCCAACTGAAACCTCCAAATCTATCTTGAATACTTCCAATCGTCATCGTCACTATCAACCTCTTGTCTTAGCGTCGTATCGTTGAGCGCCTCATCCGGGTTGACGACCCTCAAGGTCTTTTGATGTCTCGCATCTGGTAATGACCCGTTACTTAGTCTCTTGTGGCCGTTTTCCATGTAAGCGCTAGCAGGTACCGGAGGCTCTTCAAAGCCGTAGAAAGAGTTAAAGTCGTTATGGATAGGAGGTCTGTTCTTTTCCGAATCTGTATGGTCTTCTTCGTCATCATCTGAAGAACGTGCTCTGATTATTAAGAACACCATCAGTGAGATCAGAGCACCGACACCGGCAACAGCACCGATAGCAATACCAGCAATGGCACCTTTGCTTATTGATGAAGAGCCTCCAGAACCCGAGGAGCCGCTTTTTGATGAACTTGAACTTGAAGCTGAAGAGGTTGGTTGAGAGCTTGTGGTGGTGACAGTCAACACGGTGTTTGAGGCCGATATGACACTTGTGATGATTTGCGTCGTTGGACCTTGTGATGTAGAGGCTGAACTTGTTGTGGTGGCCGTGCTCTGAGTGTCAGAGGTTGCCGTGGATTTTGTAGAAGTGGATTTTGCAGAAGTGGATTGCGAAGTTTGTGTTGAACTGGTCTTGGTAGAGGCATCAGTAGAAGTGAGAGAGGTCACAGAGGAGATAGCACCGGTGAGGGCGTTTGAAGATGAAGCACCATTCTGACTGCTGGAGCCAGATGTTGGATCTGTGTCTTCTTGACCATTAGTGAAGACACTCAGGTAACCAGTACCACCACAAGTATCAGTGCCAAAACCTTGACAAGTTGAGTCACAATTGGATTGGTCAACAGCTTGGATGTTGGACGGTAAGGAGTTCCCACAGTAGCAAGTAGAGCCTCCCAGCGTGGCAGCTACAGAGTAGCCAGAGCACTGGGTCTCACAGTAGGAGTTTGTCTGGTAGATGTATTGGCCCTTAGAGGTCAACAGGCTCTGGAGGTCGGAGTAGGCGTAGCAGCCCTGGGAGGAGAAGAAGGCCGCATTGGCAAGGCCCAGGGAACAGACAAGCGTCAGGGTGCGCAGAAGAGTGTGTGGGACCATTTTGGGGTCTGTTTTGGTGGCGACAACTGGAGTAAGATGGTTCTGTCCAGTGTTTTGGAATCGTTTTTTTGACAAAATTCTCGACCAAAAAAAGGTACGCACCAAAATCAAAACAAAGGAAAAAGAAAAGTTTGAGATTCTAAAAATACGCTTCGCTACTTGGTGTATGTGGAGGTGGTGAAAAACAATGGAGAATGGTGAAAACGAAACCTTCAATAGCTTCTTGCAAGGTATCGTGGGCAAAGAACCAATTTGCAGATTTTTCCTATGAGCTTGTTCCATATGTTCAATCTTTTGAATAGAAGCTGTCAATGGTTAATATTGAGGTCAACAGTGCAACCGCAGAAAAATCTGCAACCTTAAAAAATATCACGATGATGGCTCAATGATCTCTGAGAATATAACACTTAAGACTCTGTCAAAGCCGCAATCCGTTGAAGAATTGGACTTTTGTAAGCGGGCCCAAATGATCAGTAATACCCATATCGGTGAAACACCCCATTTAGGAAATATTCGCGGTAAGTCGCGTTGGTTTCAAGCAAAAATTCGCGAAAATCGCGAAAAAGGGCGCGTCGGGGCGCGTTAATTGCACGCGTCAATTCCGAATCGGGCAAACAAATTGCAGAAGGAGGAAAAAAAAATTGCAAAATGGGAGTTTCATAAAATTCAAACCCTTCTAATAAGAACTGAGTAAAACCACCTCACTTTGCTAGAGTACCCTGAAACAAGACAGAAGACACAGACAATGACTACCCAGGAAGACCTTGCTGCTGAGAACATCCTGAAAAGAGCAGAGCTGGCTCGTATCTCGAGACAACTCAAGTCCAGACTATCCAAGACCAATCTCAAGATTAAAAACTCCCCCGTCAAGAGGTCTCCTACCAAACAAGCCCCTCAAACTATCGTCCCATCGATCTCCATCTCTGAACTGAAACCACCACAGCCACAGCCACCGCAACAGCAGCAGCAACACCTGCCTGCCTTGACAAAGAGAAGATCTGTTGAGTCCATAGATTTGAACAAGACCGAAGACGAGTTTGAAGAAGATTCATCTCCTGCGAAACGTCACATCCACAGGCAACCAATTCCGCCATCTTCTCCAATCTACGAGGAGTTCGCCATCCCGCAGAACCCACCATCCACACCTCCGCAACAGAAGATCCAATTAAACACAGACATTTACAACACACATTCCACAAACAAGACTTTCATCCAGTCGTCTTCACCAGCACCACAACAATCGGCACATAGGGTCCCATCCACACCAAAGAACTCACACGATGAAGGTGCAGACCTGCTAATGTTCCTAGCGACTTCACCATCTCCTGTTCAATACAAGAATGTCCCATCCACGCCTTCAAACCGCTCCTTGAATCCAAAATTCCAATCTAGATTGAATCCAGGCTCTTCGATGGCCCAAGTCAATGCTACTCCGGGTACACCAATGAGGAACTTGATGAAGACACCAGGTTTCAATATGAATGATTACGTCAATTTGTTCACCCCTTCACCGGGGAGAATATCCAAAACACCTGATTTGAGCAAGGATGTGAGTGGTAAACTGATTAGATTCTGAAGCTCACCTCCTACCTTTTGCAATTCATTTCGTTTCATGACACTCCCTATTTTTTTCATCAGCTATGTTAATCATTTTCTTAGTTAGTGCTAATTTTCCATTATAATTTGCTCCGCAGTCTTTTCAGTTCATCACAACCATTCATTTCTTTTCATTTCTTATTGATGATGGCATCCAGTTTTTTCAATAATAAATAATAAACCTTGCTTTGGTTATAAATATATCTATGTTTTCAGTTTTTAATTTGGTTTCAATTCGCTTAATTTTTTATACCGTTTATAATATATACTTGTGATGATAGATAGACCATCCAATATTGCTGTAACGATATCACCGGTGATCAAAAAAATCAAAGAGACCTAAACGCGCGATCAAACGGGTTTCTATCAAGTACTAATCATTTGAGAAGTTGGAGACAGCAGCGTACGTGAACGATACTTGGCAGTGACAGTGTACGAAGTGTAACTCATCGCAATCGGTGATCTGTTGTGTTTCCAACTCCCATGACCTTTGGCAACACACATCAACATTGCCGTCGATCTATCGTATTTCAAGTGAGCTGCAGCTCCAGTTCTACCCAGATATGAGCCACGTATTTCATGCTAAAAGAAGTCGTGGGAATATCAGCAAAACTCACCAATACGACAAACTACATGGGCAGGGCGAAATCCATAATTCTCTTTAGTCTAAACTATGCTCAAGTACCGCAAAACACACCATAAATAGGAAAGATAACTAAATGAATCTTACAGCTGTGGAATACACTGGCTGATCTACGCAGAAAAGCGCATCATACAGACATTTATGGCATAATATTGCATATAATTGCATACAACAACATCACTGTAAAAGCCTTTTTTCGAGGAACTTTGGGCATAGGTAGGCTAAAGGATCGTATAATTAACTGGATAGTAGTTAGTGATGTCCTATTGAGAACGAGAAGAAAAGAGTGCTATTACAGAGCTCGAATGACCTGCTAGCTTCGATTTCCACTTCCAAGGCCTCTCTTCAGGCGTTTTCCCAGTATGCAGGAATTAAAGACTAGAGTGCTGACTTTGGTTCCTGGTTCTAGTTCTGGTTCAAAATTCGCGTGTTTTTCTGTCGAGAAAATTCATGATTCAATTTTTTCTGTCTCTAGAGAATTTTAACTAATTGATTCTAAAGGGACTTTCAACTCATCGAACGCAGCCCTTTATCTGCATATTCACAAACTACTGCTTTGGCTTCATTTCTCTCTAGTGTGCTTTTAACGTCGCTGAGAGGTTTTTTTGGATCCCAATTGCTCCGTGATCCCACTGGTTTCCATCTTTGTAAAGCAAGTTTGTTACCCAACTGATCAACACTCATTCGACAACATTTCGACATCATGAGCCCCCTTTGGTTCAAGGCCAAGAGGCTTCTCAAGAAAAGAGGGTCCTTGATTCTCATAATAGTCATCGTCACCTTCTTCATCTTCCAATACACGTCGCTGTCTGCGTACACGTCGGATCAAATCGCCAACCTCAGGGCCAATATCAATGATAACAACAAGAAGTTGTACAGTGATCAGAGGATCGATTTGAAAGCGCCAGCCAAGTCAGCATCGACGGTGAACGAAGATGGTGAGACTGTGCCTTTTTATAAGTCCAAGGCTGCTCAGAAGAGCAAGCAAAAGATTGAAGAGAGTAAAGATCCAAATGAAGTTCGTTTGGAAAAAGCTAAACAAATATCCATGGCTATGGAAAATGACAAATCAGGTTCAAGATTGGTGATGGGTCACGAGTTGTTTAATAAAGTGTTTGAAATCCTGAAGAATGGTGAACCAAAGATTCCTAAATTGGAAAGATACAAGACAGAGCATCGTATTTATCATGCAGGTTATGATGCAGGGTCAGATACAACTTTCACAGAAGAATACCTTGGTGGATTCTTAGACTTGACAACACAAGAAGTTGAGAGTTTAAAAGCGTCACATGCCTTTGTCGTGAACCATCTGCCTGATAAGGTGCCTAAACGCTTATACAATGGGAATGGTATCGTTTATGTTGGTGGTGGGAAGTTCAATTGGTTGGCTTTATTATCGATCAAGTCATTGAGAAGTTTGGATTGTAAATTGCCCGTGGAAGTGTTGATTCCAACTATTGACGAATATGAAATTGACCTATGTTCAAGAGTGTTCCCTGCGCTGAATGCCAAATGTATCCTATTACCACACGTGCTGGGAGACAAGGCTGGTGAGAAGTTTAAATTCAAAGGCTATCAATACAAAGCTCTAGCATTGATCGTGTCCAGTTTTGAGAATGTTTTGCTTTTGGATTCAGACAACGTTCCTGTCCACGCCCCAGATTATCTGTTTGAGAATGAACCGTTCAAATCAGCAGGGTTGATAACATGGCCGGATTTCTGGCGCAGAGCCACCTCGCCCCATTATTACACCATTGCCGGTGTCGAGGTCACTGAGGAAAGAGTCAGGTTCGGGTTTGACGATCGTGAGAGGGATTCTGTTGAGGTGCCATTGCACGATAGGAAGGGCACCATCCCTGACCCAACGTCAGAGTCTGGCCAGTTGATGATCTCCAAGAACACCCACGCAAAGGAGCTGTTCCTGGCGCTATACTACAACCTGTACGGCCCAGATTACTACTACCCTTTGTTTTCGCAGGGTTCTGATGGAGAAGGTGACAAAGAGACGTTTTTGGCTGCGACAGTGGCGCTGAACTCATCATACTACCAAGTGAACAAGTTCCTGAACGCCTTTGGCCACTTCAACCTGGACCACGAGTTCATTGGTACAGGCATGGGCCAGTTCGACCCTGTTGAGGACTACCAAGTGACGCTGGCGAAGATCAGGGGCCAGGACCTCTCCAAAGTGAAGGATCCTCGGGTACTCTTTGTTCATGCCAACTTCCCCAAGCTGAACCCGGTGACACTGAAGGAGGAGCGCAAGGTGTTTGACAAGAACGGCGGCCGGATCAGACTCTACGGCACGGGGATGGCGAAGCGCATCGGCTACGACTTCGAGCTGGTGCAGTGGCGGTCCATGTACTTCCTGGTGTGCGACTTGCGTATCGACGTGACGGCCTTCAATGGCCAGGACACCGCCAGTGTGTGCCTCGAGATTAAGGAGCAGCTGGCGCATTTGGAGAACACCGTCAAGGACAACGAGCGCGACTGATTCCGCCCATTGATACCGGCCACAGCAAGTAACGACCAATGTAAACGTTTAACTTATTCTGGTTGTAGTGATGTCCCTCTCTAGCGCGGCTAATTTGGGTATATAAAGCCGAGACAGCCCCAATTGTCTCTTGAGAATTAATTAATTGGTGATTAGCGCCCAACGTTGGAAAAAAAAAAGAATGTGCCACGTCTATATCATGGCAACAGGGCTATGTCTCCATGAAAGTCGGCCCATATAGACCTCTGTGCACGAGATATCCTTGGGTTCATCCACCACTATCAGAAAAATAGGCCTGGCTACATTACTTGAAAGAGTGTAATCGAGAGCCGAACAAAAGAAACGTAGAAGCGTGGGCATCTGTGTGTCAAGTTACGAAGCAGCATCAGTACCATGGCTTGGAAGACCCCAGCATTCAAAAAGATCAATAGATTTCTCATATTCAGAATCATCAAGTGGTCGATCGTCCCAGTGTCCCTCGTCCCCATTATTTTGAACATCCTTGTCCTCGTCTCCTCCTCAGACAACAGGAGCAATTATGAATCCAACACTTATTTCATACGGTTTGACTTACAACATGCAGATCTCTCGAAAGTGATCAAGGGCATCAATGCCACCGTATTGGAGAACATCAAGCCCAACTATGGCGTAAGAGAGTCCTTCTCATTTGGGTTGTTGAACGATTGTTCTGGCTTATACATCGATGATGATTACAAAATCAAGAAATGCTCCAAGGTAAGACCAGATAATGGTGTCCCGTTTGCTAACAGATTTGAAAGAGAGTTCCAATGGAGTATCAAAGATCCCTATCCAGATGCATACATTGACTTCCCCGAAGATTTTGTATCTGACCTAAGACAGGCAAATAACAATTATAGAGCCATTACTGGGCTTTCCATCCTGAGTTTGACTCTTTCCGTGGCAGCTTCAATCACTTATCTTGTCAGTTTGTTTGTTGTGTCGGATTTATTTGTCGTTGGTGTTACCACGAGTCTCATATCCACTGTTTCGTTGCTAGTGGTGGCCATCATTGCAGTCTCGACAAATGTCAAGCTGATGAGGTCATTCAATGATGTCGGCGATGGTTTCGATTCTTCACTGGGGAATGGTACCATTTATGTGTGTAATTGGCTAGCTGCTGCTTTCCAATGTCTGCTTGTGTTGATGTTGTTCACTTTGTACTCGATTAGAACAGTGACTTTCAAGATGGGTGTCAAGTTTAAGTTTAAAGATGTATTGAACCATCCTAATGAAGAGGGGCAAGTTACCTATTACGAGACAGACGAGGTTGAGAGGTGGTAGAATAACGAGATTTATAACGAGTGTATAATTTATACCAATGAGTGAAATGACTTTTATGGCACTGTAAGTCTTGAAACTGTAAATATTCAGAAACTGATCGCTAATGTTAAGCCGGAGAGAGCTATTGTCAGCTTATGTTAACTGACAGAGAGACCCTGAACCAATGAAATGCCCCAGTTGGCAAAAGCCGCGAGTAAGCCGAATATGTTACTCTGGGATAATCTTGTAAACCTATGCTACTGGACAAAGGGACTTGTTCTTATCGATCAAGAAAATTAGTCACTTTTATAAAAGCCATTTGTCGCCTTTTGCTTGGTCTCATGTCAGATAAACGTCAACAAGTTCTCAATAGTGTGAAAAATTTGTCATGGGGTTCATTCAGTACATGCTGCTCACTGGCCAGCAACATCCATACGAGTCCATCTTCACTGTCATAACTGCGCTGGTCACTTATCATTTCTTCCTCTATCCATTCATCATCAATCCTCTCCACAAGATCCCCGGTCCACTGCATTACAAGATCACCTCGTTATTCATCCTCAACGATCAGAGAAGAGAACAGAGAAACGTCAAAGTCGACCAATGGCACGAGAAGTACGGATCAGTGGTTCAGATTAGTCCTAATGAAATCTCCTTATCTTCACTGGAAGATCTGAAAAAGATCTATATCCAGAAAAACCTACCAAAAACTGGGTTCTATTCACAATTCATGAACTTTAATGAGAAGAATGCGTTTTCTACACTGGATACGCAGGAGCATATAAAGAGAAAGAAATTAATGACAAAGCGATACACAAAGACTTCCATCTTTACCAAGGCTTCACAAGACCATTTGAACTCAAAGACCACCAACGTGATCGAATTCATACAATCAAATGAATCACTACCAATGGATGTTTATGAACTATTCAACTCATTAGCAATGGATGTGATCACGTTTTATGAATTTGGTCCCAAATGGGCAACAAATTTGATCTTGGATCCTCCAACTCGTGAAATCATCAAGGCCTTCAGAGCCAGTTCCTCTATGTGGTTCTACACGACATTACTACCTAGCATGTGGTCATGGGCTGCCTCGAAGGAACTAGCTGAACTAAGTGATCAGTGTAGGGAATGGACGGAGGAAAAGTTTTTAAGAGCCTATAACGATTTGGAAGCAAATGGTCCACAACCTGATGATCAGTCATTATGCCGCACATTGTATGATCTAGGGTTGCCTAAATATGCCGTTGGTAGTGAGATGTTTGATCATGTTGCTGCAGGTCATGAAACCACGGGGACAAGTCTTGCCTATTTGACTTGGGAGTTGTCAAGACCAAGTTATCAATACGTCCAGGATAATTTATATGATGAATTGGCCTCAATTGGTGGTGTTGCTGAATCAATGGATTTAGAAGTGATTGACAAGCTGGAATATTTGAATGCTATCATTTTAGAAACAGAAAGATTACATGCTGCAATTCCTGGTGCTGAACCAAGAGAGATTACAACTTCTGAGTATGAGGTCAAGTTATCCAATGGTGAGATCGTAACATTACCAAAGGGGACAATTGTCTCTGTACAGCCGTACACCATCCATAGAAATGCCATCTTTGCTCATGCTGACCAGTTCATCCCAGAGAGATGGCTACAACAATCGGATGAATCTCCAGAGGATTTCAAAAGGAGGTTCCAATTGATGACGAAGCATATTTTCACTTTTGGCCAGGGAAATCGGATGTGTCTGGGGATGAACATCGCTGTCATTGAGATGAAACTTATCGTGGCTAAGTTATATTGGCAATATAGATCCAAGATCAGTGATTCTTGGTGTCAACATATTAGTGACTCGAAGACTACGATTACTGGCTATTCTACGTTCAAGGGGAAGAATAAAACTCAATTGACAGATGTGGAATTGATGAGTATGGCTGATAGTTATACTAGTAGACCTATCCATGATGAATGTTGGTTAGAATGGGGGAGAAGATGAGAGAAGATGAAAGATGTTTGATCCATGCTTTATTTATTCATTAGATGCTAGAAAACAGGTGATGTTTAGAAAAAGACTACTTCAATGCATACAGACGCTAAACCACCAAATATTATTATTCACAACAGTGCGTTTTCCTGGTAGCACATCTTCTGAGACTTACGCCGTGCTACTAGGGTAATTAACTATAATAATTAAACTCTATATTCTTCATTATCTAATTCAATGTTTTATGCCCAATATATCCATGTACTTCGAGGTACAACTATAATCCATCAATGTGAAATCCCTGGTTTCATCACATGTACACTTCTTTTCCAGCCTTGTTTGAGCATCCATGGGACATTGCAGGTATGGGGGGTGTAAGTATCCAAAGTCCTGGACCCAATGGATTTCATGCTTCTCTAGGAATAAACTGTTGAAAATGGACCTCACTGGTCCATCACCGTATCTTTCATAAAAGAACCCACCTCTCTTATCCAAAAATTTGAAATATTCTTGATATACTTCACTTCTGTAGATATCCAAATCGGCAATCTCGAAGTTTGTCCAGAAATGACAGAGGTTATAATCACCAGAGATTGGATCTATAATGAACTCTTGTAAATTATCCTGGGGGAAGTTGTTTCTTATTAGTTGTTCGTTTTCTGGACTCTGGAAAAAATCAAGGACATCTTTAAACAGGTTGGAAACGGTTACTTTGTACTCATAAATGGATATGATGAATGCATACTTCTTCTTGTTTTCTCTCATGTACCTGAAAATATCATAATCTACATCACAATAGAACTTGATCTGTGGTTCCACCCTCCAATAGTACTGATAATCCAACAATATGTCATGCCATTGGAAAAACCCAGAATACCAACGACACATGTGTCTATAAGACTCCGAGTCACCATAAATTACTTTTCCCTTCATCTCATGCAACGATTGGTTAAACCTTTCAGGGTCTATAAAGGACGGCAATGACCAATGATCGGTGTCAATCTGGCCAAATCTAACTCTTCCTGACACCAGTGACGACACCCTTTGTTTGAACTCATCAGTGAACTCATCATCGTTCAGAAACACCCAATCATAGTGGAACTGGTGGTTGAATCTATCTTCGACGTTCCTGATGGTCTCCAGCATGTCATACATGTCACTGTTCCGGCAAAGAGTGAGCAAAGTAGCGTTTTCTCTCTGGTGGGAAGAGGCCCAAGACCTAATGATGCCTTGTTGAATCCAGTTGGACTCATTCAGTAAAGCGTGCAAGGGACCAAAAAGCACAGCAACGAGCCCCACTATCAAGGTCCAAGGGATCATTGTGTCATAACCACCGGCCAGACAGGACAACGAGCAGGACAATCCTCGTTTCAAATTACAAATTTAATTTGATGTTTCAAGATTTTTCTTTTGCCAAGTTAAGCGAGAAGGGCTTGATATGGTAACTATAGCAACGGAAACGTAGATTGATGGTCTAAAAATACAAGTCATAATGCTAACTTATCAACTCTTCTAAATGTCAACCTAAGTTCATGCAATCTTTTCTATAAACAAATGCCCAGTAAGTCAATAACTGGATAACTCGATAACCCAATAACCCAATAACCCAATAGCTCTTCCTTGAGCTCCTCTACTCTGTCACTAGTCACAGCATCCCTCCGTTTTCACCTCCATGTGAAAAGTGGATCTCCCCTTGCGTTAGCGATCATCGTTCAGGTAGATAATCAACCATCTCCTTCAAAAGCACATCAGCGCTGATGACTTGCATGCCGTTGAATGATTTCTTCTTGTACAACAGTTACAATGCTTGATCAGCAGGGAGATATCGATTTTTTGCAATACCGTTAAACTTCACCATTAAATCGTTAAATGATCCGTCTTCGTCATCAATAGATGAAATGGCGCCTTTTCTTTGCGAGCTCAAGTCCTGGATCACATTGCCCATATCTTCAGCGCTCACATCCATGGTGACGTACATGATAGGTTCCATGACGTTGAAGTTGTATTCATCATTGGCGATTTCAAAGGATGGATTGACAGATCAAGTTGGTTATTTGGACGGTATTTGTGAAGTCATCGGGAATCTCGATGGCCTCAACTTGAATCAACGTTGAATGGAAGGGGGCTTTTAGAAAATTAGGACCACATTGGATCGAAGAAACAATACCGAAATCCACCATTAGACCAAATTAACATATGGTAATGCCTTGAAGTCCCAAGACTCAGGTTCATTATCTTTGATAAAGTAGTTCTGATCTCCTAGATCATAACCTTTTGCTAATAACTTGACCAACCGCCGAAACTTTGACCTTGACGCACTCTGGAGTTTCCTTGGTCACTGTTCTCTTGTCCAGAATTGTCCCCTTGTATGAAACCACAATCTTACCCGTTTCAAATCTTGGCTTTCAACTCAAGTATTCTATCTCTAGCGATTTCCAAATGTAATTCACCCATACTGGGAAGGAGGGTTTGTCCAGTCTCCTTATCGACAGTGATTCTTTTAACTTGGATCTTCTCTCAATAGGGCTTCGTACATAAATCTCTCATCCGCGAAAGCAATGATTGAATTAACAATGCAGTCCCTCTAATACAACAAAAAGGCAAGAATTGCTTTTCGATTTGATTACTGATCTTCTGGAATTTCGTCAACAGTTGAAGACATTTCGAACATCTATATATCTTAAGAGTGCAGTTTTTTTTAAGCGAGTATTGGTTGTTGGATAACTTGTCTCTCACATAACCATTCTGGAGAACAAGAAGAACGCTTCAATGCTCCTTGGTGTTCGTAAATGATCTTTTTCCCCAGCTCTATTCGAACTTGTAGTTTGACAGAACCTTTTCGTCATAACTCGCTATTGCTATTATACCGATGTCTTAGGTTAAATGCACGTGATGTTTCCCCGATGAACTGCATTTAAGGCCTATCTATTACCTAGAGGGCCAAGCGAGGCTCAATAATTGGTTCAGAGTCCCTCGATAGATTGTCTTCTAAAAGCGGAAACGCATCTTGGAATTGTACAACGCTGCTTCTCAATTCTCACAATCAGAGAAATTTCATGTTGATACTAAAAGCCCAGCAAGGCAAAAAAAAAAGAAAACAATATCAATAAATCAAATCACCAGAACTCTTCCCTGTTTTTTTCTCATAGAACCAAGTCTCTAAAGATGGGCTTATTCGAGAAAGTGAGTGCTGTTATTCTGAAATGAGGTGTCTCTTTTACTAACTCTCCCTCTTTTAGAAGCGAGACCGTAGGGTCCCTGACCTGTCCCGTTACTCTTCTTACTATGAAAACCAAAACTCCAGGTCAAACAGCTTATCCAGTTCAGCCGCCGCCACTGCCTTGAGGACCCAATCGTTGAATGCAGCCTCACAACACTACAACTTTAATCAATCACATCGTTCAAACTCAATGAGATCTTTTGAACCTCAAAGACTAGGATCCTTAAATTCCAGATCAAACTCACTAAGCTCCAGATCAAACTCTCTGAGAGGGAACAATCCAATCATAATCCATACGACGAGAACCACTGACGAGTATGGCCGTACAAAGTCAATTACCACTGAGACTATTGAACAGTTTGGCTCTTTTGAACTGGTTAGGAAAGAGACTCAGGAATTGCATCCACCAAGAGCTCCACATTCACACTATGCTGGTAGTCTAATGAGCAATGAGCTAACGTCGATCCAAGAAGAATCAACAACAAAACCAAAACCAATAAGGAAGGCAGCTTCGAAGCCTAAGGGTATTTTGAAAGTCCCCGTGAAGGAAGTTGATAGTGATGATGAAAGCATGTATTCAGACGCTCATGAGACAGCTCCATGGGAGAGAAGGATTGAGTTCAAGCCACCACAAAACTTTGAACCTTCTCCCAGAGTGCCTAAAAATAAGGTACCGGTATCACCCTTGAATTCACAAGGTGTTCCAAAGAGACAGTTGACTGAAGCTGAGATGTATGCTAAAGCCATGGAGATTGCCAAAGAGAGAGTTTATGGTTCGCAACAGCAGAAGGTCCCTGCACCGGCACCAACATCGTTTAAGAGATATTCATTGAGAGATCCAAAACCACAGAGTCAACAGACAACAGAGTTTGAACAGCCAAAGATCAATAGAAGACAATCTGTTGGTTCATTAGAGTCTGAAGTTTCACAACAAAGCAGTGGTGTCAAATCATCATTCAAGAATTTCAGACCATTTAGAAAGAACAAAAAGTCCACAGCTATCCAACTGGAAATTGCTGCCAGTGGCTTATTGAACTCCTCACAATCTGTCATCTCACCTGAATCTACAAAAGAAATCACCACGTCTGTTATTTCACCACCATTAGTTGAACCTGTTGTATTGCAAAAGCAAGAGACTACTGAACATGCCAAGGTTCCTGAGATAACGGTTGATCGAGACGATACTTTTGTTAAAGATACAAGCGAGTCTGGTGTGGAACAGGTTGAAGACAAGACCAAAGATGTCATTGTTGAGAAACCAGAAGTCTTATCCAAGGTTGAGGAATCCATTGATGAGGTACAAGGTAAATTATCAGAAAATGAGGAAGGTTTGCAAACTCATACAGAAGTTGAATCAAATGTTGGAGATTTCTCCAATCCAGTTGTCAAGGCTGCTGAATCTTCGGAATTTGAAGAACCACATACACTACCTGTTAGCCTGGACGTAAAGAGTGCACCACAGACGCAATTGGCAAACATTGGTAAGCCGCTTCAAGAAGAGTTAGTCCTCAGAGAGGACTCAAGCTTTGTGCGCCATGATTCTCCTTCACAATCCTCTCAGGTACCACCAACCAAACAGCAGAAGAAAGTGGGAAAGAAGTTCAAGATTGGTAAAGTTCTTGCAATGTTGTTCAAGAAGGAACTGGACTAAAATGGGCTGGTTCCCAACAAGTCGAGAATTCCAAGAATTACAGATTACATAATAACAAGGTGTTTTTTTTTGATGTGTTGATAGGTTTAACCGTACAATTTTTTTTCATTATTTGACCATAATTTTGTTTTTTTTTGACACACACTTGACCAGAGTGGGAATCTGCGCAAAATCCGAAAGAGGAAATTGCTGCATTTGGCAAGAGCGGAGAAACCCCCATCGCTGGTTCCCCTCATCTCGCTCCACTTTTACTCCACTCTGGAAAAACTCCAACCGTAAATATGTGGGAAAAAAATACACACGGTATAAAAGTACTGTGAAATCATCTTTAAAACGAAAGTTTGAGATGTGGTTGATTCTCAAGTCCATTCTGAATAGCCGCCCACCATGAAACCTACCAAGAAGTACATTTGTTCCTTCTGCGCCAGACCTTTCTCCAGATCCGAGCACAAGCTGAGACACGAGAGATCGCACACCAATACAAAGCCCTTCAGCTGTACACATTGTAACACGTCTTTTGTCAGAAGGGACCTGCTCCAGCGCCACCTCAGAAACGTGCACAAGATTGAAAACAACGAGGCTAAGAACTTGAAAATTGCCACTTCGCCTGTTGTTGCTGCTACTGCTGCTACTACTTGCTTGAACAAGGACTCTTTGAACAACAATAACCACACATCTCCAGCAGCCAATGTGCTGTCGCCACCGGAATCTCCAGCCTCCATAAATAATTTGCACCATGTCCATTTCAACGAGGATACCGACTTCACGCAGCTGTTGACCATATCGAAATCCTACGAGCATGCTCAGTTGGATCTACAATCACATATTCCTACCTTATTCTTCATCTATGGCACCTCTGATATTCCTATTGAAATCGAAGAGTCCACTATCTATGCCGCTCTTGCATACGGTGCTAGTCGGACAAACATGGACGATTGTGTTAAATTGTTCAACAAGGCGCTTTCGTCATCTGTCAAGACACTTGCCATCTTGGCCACCATCTATTTGAAACACTATGAAGAATTGAAGAACCAACTGATACCTATTGATGTCATCTTTAACCAATTAGATTCACTGCTATGTTCAACGAGAAAGCAAGATGTTGGGTTTGATCATTGGTATATCTATAACATTCAAGCTCAATATTGTTTGAAGTTCAACAAGCAACCGCCATCAAGTCATTTCAACTATTTCTTAAACGAAGTGATAGAATCCAAGAGTTTAAGAGATTGGTTACCTTTCCTTTCGAAATCATGCAACTATTTACCATCATCACAAAACTTGAATATCTTGTTGAACTGTTTGATTATGGAATTACAAAACTTGAAGTTTAATTTTGACAATACCACTTTATCCAAAGTTGAATTACATAATTGCATCATTATGTTGAACAGATTTTACATTTCAAAATTGATACAATTTGGTCAAGTTAATGACTCCAATTCTCAATTCATCAAGATCTTTCAAATTTATAAAAGACATCTGTTGTTGAACGTTCCACAATCATTCCAAGATTTGATTATTGATTATGTATTGATTCCATTTGACAAGAATCATTTGAACTTGTTGAAGTTAACCTTGAGAGAGTTTGAATACTGGAATGCAGTCCAACCATTGAACACGTCAACTTTGAGTTATAAGAAGTGGTTTAACGAGTTGCAAATCTCCACTATCAACAACAATTTGGGTTTGATTGCCTATCCATTGTTGGTTTTGGGTTCATTACCTTTATCAATGTCTCAATTAGATTCTGATTTCAAGGATGTTGTCCTTGAGGTATTTTTGATTATGATTAGAGTATTTCAAAGAAATGACTCTTCATGGACTGAAAATGTCGTGTTGAAAGGTGCTGCCTATTTGTTGTTTGAATCATCAAACGAATCATTCAGAGAGAATTACGGTAGTCATGAGATTATTGACAAGTTATTTTCCGTGTTGAAGAATTGGTTAACTTATTATAAGATTGACATTGATATTGATTCATTTCAAAGAGAAGTTGGTGTGTCACCATTATCCACACCACCAAACTCGATGTCTCCAAGGACCTCATCCATTGTTTCCATTGACTCCTTGACAAATGAACAGTCGGATTATTCTTATGGTTCTACTACTACTTCTACTTCTGGTGCTACAAATGCAAAGATTACGCTGCCCCCATTATCAGTGCTTCCAAACTATAGAGAACAACAGTATGATCAACGACTAAGATTACCATCTGTGACGATTGATTCATATAAATTTTAATGCATTATGACTATTAATTATGGAGAAGTGAGAATGTAGTGAAAAGTAATATTAATCCTCTCGGCCTTTCCTTTGTCATTTCTACAAACTAACAGTGTTGTGACCTGTCATTCTTCAGAGACCCCCACGCCCAGCCGCGTAGTGTTTCCCCTTTTGGCGGGGGCCCCTTCGGAATCCACTGTCCCCTTTGTCATTTTGTCATGGCGGCCCATTGATTAGTGTCACCAACTGAGGCCAATGACACAAAGGTGACAAATCTCCAACAGAAATGTGCAGGTGGGGCTGAACGTTTCTCCGATGGGCGGGAAAAAGAAAAAAAACTGGGGTCTTATCACTGTGGAAACGCCAAAAAGTCCCCCACTCTCCCTTCCATCTTGGAACATTGGAGTTGGAGATAAACTCTCCCTGGGTGGAGGAATGGGTGGGCATGGTAGGCAGGGCGATTCTGGCACCCTGGTGTTCCACTTGGTCCCTACTACTCCAACCACGGCTGCACGGTGTTAAGCATCTTGCCTAAAAGCGTAGGGAGAGAGGGGCAGCGCGGGTCGGAGGTCAAGGTCTAACAGGTCTAGGCAGGAGGGTCTAGAACACAGAGACGAGGACCACTTACATAAACTTACGTAACGAATCCTGTAACGAATCCTGTAACGAATCTGGTGTCAACAGCATGGAAACACGTCAGCTGACACAGGCAACTCCGTCATTTGTAGGACTCCTATTGCATTACACACTATTACACTATCACATTATTACTCTGTTGCTTTTCATGGAGCTCTTTGGTTGGGATTTTGGGGACTGAAAATGGGGAGACTGAGTACCGGATTGAAATCGTAAGTCTTAAACCTCTTTAAACCTCTCTTTACTTTAACTGTTCATTGGTAACTTCTGGTAAAACTGATAAAGATATGGCAAATTTGGAAATGACGTAATCGGTTTCGGTACCATGTGAAAATTTGGGAAAACAAGAAAAGATACAAGTATTACAAAAACCTTTCAGCAACTACAGACAACTCCATAGAACTGCACCAGCAATGTCCTTCGTCAAAGAATACGCCAACAAAAAAGCCATCATCTTCACCGACTTTGACGGCACAGTCACCTTGCAAGATTCCAATGACTACTTGACCGACAACATCGGCTTTGGTTATCCAAAGCGTAAGCAATTAAACATTGACATATTAAACGGCCAGGCTTCTTTTAGAAAGGGCTTTGAAGAAATGCTTCAATCCATCCACAAGCCATTCGACGAGTGTATCCAGTACTTGTTGGAAAACATCAAACTGGACCCTGGTTTCAAAGAGACCTTCCATTGGGCACAAGAGAATGATATCCCAATCATTGTCGTTTCAAGTGGGATGAAACCGATCATCAAGGCCCTAATCCAAGACTTGATCGGTGAAGATGCTATTGACAAGATCGAGATCGTGTCAAATGACGTCAAAATTAATGATGATAAGACTTGGGAAATCATCTATAGAGATGAGTCTGATTTCGGTCATGATAAATCAAGAGCAATTAGACCTTATAGAGAAGCAAGACCTGTTGATTCTAAGCAGAAGTTGTTCTATTGTGGTGATGGTGTCTCTGACTTGTCAGCTGCTAAAGAGACTGATCTATTGTTTGCTAAAAGAGGAAAGGATTTAGTCACTTACTGTCAAAGAGAAAATGTCCCATTCACTCAATTCGACTCTTTTAAGGACATCTTGGAAGATATCAAATCCGTGTTAAGTAACGACAAGACCATTGATGACTTGAATGAGAACAACAAGATATAAAATTACTGCTGGGTGGTGATGAATTTTTTAAAAAAAAGAGATCAGAGGTGTCTTTATCCTTATAGAATTTGGTTAGATCATATATACACTTAACATCTTTAAAAATCGTATTCTTTACCCCGATTTCTTATATTATCAACACATTCTAATCATACCACATCTTGATCAACTCTTCAGAGACAGCACTTGGAGTCAACACACCCAAATCGGTGATCAAAGCAGTAATGAAATCATGAGGAGTGAAATCAATGACAGGTGAAGAATTAGCATCATTATCATCATTCGTCGTGAAATTCCAAGGATTAGCTTCGGTAGGGATATCATCTGGCCCCAATGGGAACATTCTGACAAACTTGTGAGATTCTGACACGACGTAAAAAGGTTTATTAGCAGCTTTGGCCAACACACCAATTTGATAAGTCCCAACATGATTAATGATCCCACCGGATTCAGCAACACCTTCAGCACCAACAAGGACCTTGTCAACTTTATGTATCACAAACCCCACTGCAGAATCAACGATCAAGGAAACTGGGACGCCCTGTTCACGTAAGTATTTCGACATTATCTCACCTTGGAAAGTTGGTCTTGCCTCAGTGACAATGACTCTAAATCTGATCTTCTTTTCAATCGCATGGCTCAACAAAGTATACACAGTTCTTGAGAAAGAATGCACAAGCACGATATCGTCATCGGTGATGAACTTACAACCAATCTCAGCAATCTTATCTCTTGAAGCCTTGGATCTTTGCAAGAACAATTGACCATTCTCGACTAAATGACGTCTACAACTCTCATAGTCGTGGTATAGATGTGTGTTCCTTAGCACGAAACGCATGAACAGGTCACAGCCGGCAGACAGGGAAATGGCATTAGGAATGGACTTTTTCAGTGTCTCTGTGGCGTCTTGTAATAGTTTGATCAGTTCAGTGGAGGTCGATGGTTGTTTCACTTTTAGCAATGTCACGAGGGACTCGATGGCGGCAATTGGCATCGTCATTTCCGAGTCTTCCTCCAGAAACTGTAGATAGGTTCTTTTTATGTCAAAGTCCGTCATTTTTTGGTGTCTTTGTCCGTTGGTGATGAGGTTAAAGGTTCTTTTATTAGTATTATTTCATTTAAAGAAGAAAAAAAAAAACATTAAAAAAAAAAAATTTCGAACCATAACCAAACAGAGCTCATCTCAGACTAATTAGTACTAATTAATACTACACGCCTACATAATAATGAGCTCCAAACTGTTTGTTGATGATGAGGAGGAGGACAGAATCGAAATGGAAAGCACCGTCCCAGAACGCACAATGACTGATGCCCCAATAGACGAGTCGGAAGAAGACCAAGAAGACAACGATGATCCAATCATCACTGAGATTCCTGTCGTTTTGAAGCAAACACTCTCCACAGACCATGAGGCGGTGCTATTACAATACCCATCGCGCCCTCAGACAAGACCGTTCACGGACGAGAGCCGTATCCTTGAATCCAGAATTAAACCACAATCAAACTTCATCGAGGTTGATATTCCTATTGATACGACCAAGTTCTACGACCAACAGAAAGGTGAGGAATGGGGTCATGTCAATAAGCAATCCCTGAACGGTGTCATGATCCCACTGGACGGCTATTACGTTGCGAATGTCTCCAAGGGTGAAATTGTCATGCTACCAGTGAAATCCATTGCTCAATTAAGACCCAGTTTAAAACATATAGATAAAGGGATTGCCGACAAGAAGGAATTGAACAGATTGGATAATCAGAACACAAACCACCATAATCAAGGTATCCAAGTCGTGCATATGACAGTGAAGAACACCAGTGATAATACCCCAAGATTAGGCGGTGCTCTATCGGCAAGAAAGAAAGTGGATGAAGAGGAGTTTCAACTTTATAAATGGAACGACGTTAATGATGGCAACACGAAGGAACTAAGAGAGAAGATTATCAATGCTGGTGTGTTGTTGAATAAAGAACTGATCCCTGTGACTAGTAAAGAAGACTATGTTGATTTGTTAGTTCAAGAGACCATTGTTAAATAGAGAAGTCTAATAATGTTAATGAATTCGTAATTGGTAGAACATAATTAATAGAGCATAATATTGACCTTTAATTGCAATAAAGAACTGTGACCTACACACATTCGTAAATAATCTAAAAATCATAAAAAACACACATAAACAAAAAGATCATGCCAACACGCTATCCAATTGATCCATATTCTCAAATTGATCCTGTTGTCCCACCATTTTCAAGACATTAGTCTTGGAACTATCACTAATCTCACCGGCTATTATCAACTCATCCAGGATGTGGTAAGCTCTTTGGAAATTGAAAATGATATCAAGTTCAGAAACATTACCATATGATTTATCCATTTGTTCCACAAAACGATGAATGATCTCCAAAGTCAAGAGTTCGTTCTCATCATTATCAATACCGGCAATGAAGAACAACGAGGCATATCTTCGGTAAACAATCTTTGAGTCTTTATATTCTGAAACATTGCACATCTTTGCTCGACGTGCCAACACTAAAGCTGTAAGTTCTCTCGTTATTTTGGCCTTGTCCTTCTGTGACATTGGCACGTACCATTTGGACAGTCTGACTTTGCCCTGTCTGGACAGGAGAATAAGGAAGTTGATGGCCATTGTGTGGGGAGAGTGTTTATTTTTGATTAATGTTCAATGTTCATACTCTTTTATACCAAAATGGTTCATTTCACAAATACACAACAAGAATGCTGCCCTTACCAGAAAAAAATGTGTCCCGGCAAAAAAGAAATTTGGACGAGTCCGGAGTCGAACCGGAGACCTTTCGCATGCTAAGCGAACGCGCTACCAACTACGCCACACGCCCCAATTTAAAAATTTGAGAACGCTGTGTTTATCGGCTTGAGTCTGGTGCTATTTTGTCTCCCTAGTTAGTGGACCTCTTTGGGACCCAAATCCTGTGGGTTTGGTGGATTCCAGTATCTAAAGTGACCCCTATTTATCTATAAACTGCCAGTTGCCAGGATAAGGGCTCTTTCTCCGTCTCTTTCCCTCTTCTTTCTGGTATTTGATGGACTTTTTGATTAAAAAGTCCCAGCCGCACCCGAAAAAGAAACAACAGTCTAAAACATGAAAACATGAAACTAAACACACACAATTACAAAACAGCTCCTAACACCACGAAAAAGAACCAGCTCTCTGCATATCCACCACACACACCTTCTTCTTGCTCTGCTCCGTCCCCGCCATGGACCCTGACAGGCAAATTCTCCAGGCACCAGACCTGTCGTCAGACAACGACCACAGGCTCGAGAGCCTGTTCTTGGGCTCTACGGCAGAGTTCGGTCCCCAGCAGCCTCAAAACCCGTACCAGCAGCCTCATCAGCCCCAACAGCTCCAGCAACAGCACCAGAACCAGAACCAGCAGCTCTTCCAGCACTCGGGCCCCCCACAGCGCCAGCAAGAGCCATTATGGAACCCCAGTTACCAGATGAACCAGTTTCCAACTGCCCTGAACGCCGGTCCAACGCCACCAAATACTGGAGGGAACCACTTCATGTACGGATTGAACCAACAACAATACCAACAACAATACCAACACCACCAACATCACCAACAACAACAACAAGCGGCGTTCTTCCCCGTGACAGAAACGCCCACCTTTGCAGCCAATCCGCCTGGTTTTCCTCTACAGAATACCCAGGTGTCCAAGAAGAGAGTAAGAAGAAACAATACTGGGAAACAAACAACTAGAAGACGAACACTGACTGCCTGTGAATCCTGTCGTTTAAAGAAGATCAGATGTGATTTGACAAAACCCATTTGTGGGTCATGTTTAAAGAATGGTGCTAGTTGTCTATATCGTACTACAAACCAAGCAGGCTCAGACATCATTGCTAATCCCGGTAATACCATCAAAGATTTGGCTGGTTTGGACAAGGTTGCCAATCCTCCAAAATGGTCCAGTTGTAATTGGTACTCCAATTTTGAAAGTATCCTATCATGGCCAATCCTAGAAGACAAGTATCAAGTGAAATCATTAACCACCGTGCTCAGTGAATCAGGGAACCAGAACATGCCTAGTTTTGGGCTCTTCACTCAGGATGTCCTTGATCAATTGAGTATTTACTTCCAAAGAAATTTGTCCAGATGTGTGGAGAATTTCATCACTAATGTTCAAAATAAGAATCCCTTCATGAACTTCAAAGTCATGTTGCAAAGTGTTGAATTCTTTGCGAAAAACCCTCATGTATCCATTTATGAAATTACAATCCCACAAAATCTACTACCATTGCCGATCATATTGTTGATTGTCGCTAATGGTCTAATGGCCAAACCGTTAACCTTCAAGAATCTACTTGAATTCAAAACCTCATCTGATGAAAAGTCTCAAGACTTGGAAATTGCACATAGATTCTACACTTTGGCTATGTATCTTCATTCAATTCCAAAATATCACATCCCAGATTTTGACCTCTACATTGTGAAGTTCCAATTGTTGAAAGGTTCTTACTGGATGTACAATATTAAACCATTAAAAGCCTGGGATTGCATTTTTAAAAGTTCAACATTAGTTATGACCATCTTGGAAAGTTTAAAGAGTTCAGATAAGAGTTTTAGTGAAGATGATCATAACATGCTATCCAGAGTGTTTCATACGTCTTTGAAATACGAATCTGAATTAAGGGTGGAACTTTCCCCTTTTGTCCCATCTAGTGGTATTGTCAATTATGAATATCAGGAACTATACCCATCTCCACCATTAGATGGTTCCATTCTTGAATTGAATGAAGAATTGAGTTGGTTTTACTACCTGACTGAAATTGTGTTGAGAAAATTGGAGAATAGAATCTTGGATAAGTATTATATCCCAGAATCTAGAGCCAGCGGTGAAGTGTCACATAAAGAGAAGAGAGGTTTCAAAAAGGATAAGCATACCTTGAGATGGGAGTTGTTGAAATTGGATGAAACCGTCGGTGAAATGTCTAAATTCTTGGAGGAATTAACAATGATTGAAGAAAACATCCAGAGACACATCAAATCCGTCTTTGAGGAAGACGAAGATTTAACAGAAGGTATTCTCCAACCTCATGGTTTCCATTTGAAACCGGTCACGTCAGATACTTCACAGCCTGGTGGATCTTTATTTAATGAAGAAGGAATCCTCACACCACCATCAGATACATCATCAGCAATTTCCCAGAAATTGGAATCGTTGACCAACACAAACACTAGACTTCCAGAAGTCTTGAATTTCATCCAAACAAGAATGATTTCCTTGAAATTATTACTTTTCCGTCCAGTTTGTTACATTGTCCTACATCATGATATCCCAGGCAATGTTAACTATTCCACAAAGATCGATATCTGGTCTCATCCTTTCATCTCCCCATTCTTGAGACAGTGTAATGAGACAATGGATCTATTGAATTTACCATTAGCTTCGCACAGGCATTTTGGTTCTTGGTTCTACTTGAGAAACGTGTTGATTGGTGGGTTTTTAACCTTCAATATCTACCGCAAGTTCAAAGAGAGATTTTGCTCCAGGGATAAGATTGAAGAACTACTGAAGAACACGATCGTTATCGTTGAATATTGGAGAGCTGAAAGTGATGATCTTGGGGAAGGTCTGAAATGTATTAGGCAAGCCTTGGATGAACTTGCCAAATTATGAATTAATGATAGTTGTTTGTTTTTCAAGAGGGAAGCTGTATTGTCCAGCTTCCTGTAGCGGGCTGGAGGGGAAAGAACAAAGACGAGCCACAGCAATTTTATCGAACTTAGTGTAATTTATGCACGTTAACCGTTTGATTAAATCTCGGATAAACCTTAAAAAAAATGTTTAATGTCGGAAATATGGGAAAAATGTAGAAAAACTCCGCACCAAAGTCATTCTTGAAGTTGTGCAATAAGCCCACATTTAACTGTCCAGGCGTCCAGTCCAATATCCCCTCAGCTGCCCACACGTGGCGTCGTCTTATCGTTCGATCTAAACTGATGGTTAATGTACAAATTTACAGGCCAAGGTCAGGCCAAGGGCCACTAATGCCATCTATAATATGGGGATCGACAAGAGGCCTGTAAGTTCTGTTCTCTGTTTCCTGTTCTCTATTCCCTGTTTTCAACAGTTCTTCCTTCCATCGACTGAGTCCCCTACAGCTGTCCAAGATTGCTACTTCAGGTGTCCCTTCACTGACTTTTAACGGGATAGAAAGCCTCAAAAATGGGCAGTGAGCCAACAAATTTTTGACTTAAAGACCTGTTTGTCTCCCTTCAGATATACTGCACCCCGTCCTTCTTCTTGATTGGAGCCCGTCTAGCGAAGATCAATCTTATATATTGTACATCAATCCTTCCTTGCATCAAATTTGCGGCGTTCGCAGAAGTGGGAAACTGAATGTTCAATGGCTCCATAATTTTATCAGTTCACAAATAATTTTTAAGCCTCGTTAATTATTTTCAAGTTGTTCTAGTTGAGTTTACACACTTCATCTGTATAAATATGAAGTCCTGTCTCTCTCTCTCTCTCTCTCTCTCTCTCTCTTTGTTCTTGTTGTGTTTTTACTACCCTCTAACATCTTTCTTCGGGGCCACTTTTTCGACTCATGAAGTTCTCCATCACCATTCTAGCCTCCATCACGACAGCTGTTCTAGCTGAAAACCTGAGGCTACAACATTGGAACCTGAGATTTGACTCCAAGAAGGACGGTGTCAGTGTCAACTCCAGTATTGCTTCACTAGAATCGGCATCTTTCCCCACTGAATCGGGCTATCATTACTATTCTGATACAGTTGAAGAAAGTTGGTCTAAGAGAAGAGTGGGCATAGTCAATGATGTCATTTTCAACAAGGCTGAGGTGTTTGCGGTCAACGAAGGCTTGCAGAATCAAGTTGAAGATATCCTATACCTATTACATTATTTAGGTGACGGTGATTCTTGGGATTATATCGGTGTTGGTAGAAATGATGGTAAGACTAACGGTGAATACGAAGCTATTTTTTACAACACTAAGAGGATCCAAGTCCAAGATTGGACTACTGTGTGGTTATCACAGACACCATTCACTCCATCTGTATACCCAGGTGCCGGTTCTTATAGAACTGCTACCATTGGTCACTTCAAAAAGAACAACAAAGAGTTCACTGTGATTAATACCCATCTTGATGACAAATCTACTGATCAACGTATATATGGTGCTTCCATATTGAGACAAATCGGTGCTAGTGAAGCTGAAAAGGGTAATGGTCCTGTTTTTATTACCGCTGATTTCAACTCTATGTCTTCCGGTGTTAGTTCTGGTGCTTATAATATAGCTGTCGGTGTGCAAGATCCGGTTCCCATCAGTGATGATTTCAAACAGAAATACAGCTCCAGCAAGACTAATAACTTCAAGTTTAATGATTTGGTTAAACAAGTTGAAAATAAGAACAGATTAGGTAACTTGGCCACATTTACAGGTTTTGTTCCGTATGCTGATCTGCCCTCGAAATTAAATGGTAGAATTGATTTCATTCTAGGTGGTAACAATGGTGGAAACACCGGTTATTCAGTTCAAAGATTCAAAACTGGTGAAAACTTGTATGATGATTCTTGTTGGTTATCAGATCATCGTCCTTCAATTATTGATCTTTCCTTTTAAAGGGATCATTCTGCATAAGTTGAGCTCTATAATATCTGTTATGTTTACTTCTTAGTCAAAACATGCACACGCTACACGTATCATGATGATATTCCTATCATACGTAATACACGTAAACATAAAAATATCCATAATTCTGTAATAGTAGGAGGTAAGAGCTCCTAACTATACCTAATTGATTAATTCCCTAAATCAAGGAGACGAGGTCACGCAACACGAGGTCACGCAACCCCTTACTCTTAGGAGAACTATAAAAGGAGCTAATGATCCCCTTAGCTCCTATTATCCTGTATACTAGAAACCAGCGTTTATTAGGCTACTTTACTGCCCCAAGCAATTCATAGACCCTAGTACTCGCAAATACACAACTTAAGTTAACCAAACTTAATACAAATTCGGTATTATAACTCTAGTGTTCGTTTCGCAAAATATAGTGGTTTGTATATATCAGCTAGCTAGCAACGGGTTCTAATTAAGTCATACTCACGTCGCATCTGAGATTACAACTAGCTTGAAACGCGGAAAATACTATTATCTAGTGAATCCTCAGAAGCTTAAGTCAAGGAGCTTTGATATATGAATATTACCTATCGGCAACTTTACCACCGCGGCATTTTATATATATAATGATCGACCGCAAAAATTGGTAGATATCTCAGCCACAGAGTTAAAAATTCTATTGGCTTCATTCTTTATATCTGGGATTCATCAATTTTGGAGCAAAATACAATCGTCAAATCTCATCAGTATCTGTTGAGCTTGCGTGGAACTGGATATCAAATGATTCCAAGCTATGAGACTCTGGGACCGAGGAGCCAAGTTCCAAGACTCTAACATCATTCAACAACCCTTTCACATACACTCCTAAATTTCTGGAAATCTTTGGAGTTAAGTGATCCAGTGTTAGCAAGCACATGATTTTAGCAAGATTTCCGCAGTTTATCTGATCATGCTAAAGTGTTCGTCCTAGAAAACTCTGCTTAATCAGACAAGAAACGGTTTCATTAAGAAGATCATAGACCAGCCTTGACCCAACAAACACCATCACTGGCCATTAATCCCCGTATACACTTCATAAATGTGTATACGCATAATTCACAACCAATTCTGCATGAGAGTGTACTTTCTTCTTTTTCAAAAGCCGGAACTAAAAATTTATACAGAACTCGTATCTGTGTGAGCTGTATATTATTTCTTAAGGGGTTTTTCCTGGTCATATTGGTACTTTATGAGCCTCTGTACAAGTCCGCAAAATGACTTCAGGGATCAAAGGGTGTCAACACAAAGCCAAATTAGGTCATAGTGTATATATGTCTTTATAAGAGGCTCTCTTTATTGCGAATTTATTCCTTTTCATTTTACCGAACGAAGGGGAAAAGCTCCGCAAATCGCAAATCGGGCGTCAGACGTTTACCCGAAGATCGACGCAGAAGATTGGCACCCTGTATTGACTGTAATGCTGTAATGACACCATATCGGACGTTAAACGATGACCCAAGTGGTCGAGTATGCATGCAGGTTTTGATCAGGGAAAACTTCCGATTAGTAAGTCGGGGAAAGTTTGCAGTATTAATTTTTTAGCTAATCTTTGAAACTTGTTTCATCTTGAACAAGATCTTAGATTTCCTATAGAAGTGGTCAATTGGATATTTGGATCCAAATTTGTAGACATATCCGTAAAACTTTTGATGCCAAAGGGGGATTGGCAAAGTCCAATTATGGGATCACTCACTCCGTGATCCCATCTTTAGTTTAAACACAATTTAAAGCAGTTAACTAGGTGTTAGGCTTGTCTGGTTAGTTAATTTCATTAACAATTAATAATAATATTCATGACAGGCCGACCATTGCATGCAGTTAGCTCTAAGTGGCATTGGTACCCGTATTTTCAGGAGGTCAATCGATATAGCTGGTGTACAGCTTAAGCTTTAGTGACTTTATCACGCCCCCTTACGGCTGTTGAAGATCTCTTGACCTTTATTAAAATAATTGGATCTGGAAATAAATGGGCCGTTTCGGTAGAGGCTTTTCATGGTGGGAAGGAAATTAATCCAAGTTGGTTTTGCTCAGGAACACCCAATCTATGTGGAACACCCAATCTATGTGTTTGTGCAGATTTAGCGTTTAGGCACCATGAATAACCAGAAATATCCTCGGGTTTTCAAGCAATAAACCGAAACAGAAGAGGGTTGAGTTATAGATTATGAATTAAAATTTGGGAGGATTTCGAGCTTTAAGAGTTAAAGGTACGAATCAGCCATGACGTTAGGCATATTGTTATCGAGTCAATCTGAAATAAAAAGATACTAGATATTCAAACCAATCATCTTATCATCAATTCAACAAGTTTGTCTTCTCTTCTCTTCGTTAGATGCACATCTATGCAGGAGCAACACGCATATAGGTGCAAAACTTTTTGTAAGAAAGCATTACATGAGTCTGCAGGTAAAGATGTTCATTACTTCAATTGAAAATGAAGCCTATTTAGTTGTGATTGGCTTGTGAATAGAAGCCCACCTTAAAGTAAAAGAGTCTATAGGAGAACCCTGGCAAGAAGTCCTTAGTAAAGGTTGAACACCTCGAGAGGGGACACTAAAGAGGAACGAAAGCACCCCTGTCTAACATTGTGCTGTTTCCCCTTCTAAAAGTCCGCATTTGCGGCATTCCTGTACCTGGCCCAGGCAGGAACACGCCCATATCCGAATTTTCCTCCCTTTTGCAGTGCCTTTCTGTGGGCCCTTGGACAAGCCAATGGGACTCTGGCTGCCTTCCCCTGGCATTAAGCAGAGACATTGATGGGGCCATTGATGACTGATGGGTCCCATCAATATCTAGAGATCCTAGAGAGTCTAGGCCCAGTGGCCAAGCAGATGTACTGTTAAGCTGTACTTACGCTGTACTTACGCTAGGCAGAGTCTAGGCAGAGCCCCCCGCCAAAAGTGGTTCTTTTTTTCCCCCTGGCAGATATTTAAAAAAAATTGGTTAAAAGAAATTCACTTTTGCAACAAATTTGACATCTCGACAAAAAATCGTATAAAATCAATTGAATATTTACAATAGGTTAAAAAAAAAGGTACAAAACAATAATCGTCAACTGCTGTTAATTCATTGAAAAAAGTCGTGCTTTTACTTTCTGGTTCAGTTTCCCTCTCTGTCCATCGCAGCAATTCACCCTCCGCATAACCCGCACAGCGTTGCTCCTGATCTGAGATCGTCCTCCCCCATTATTTACGTGTCTACTCATCTTGCTTCCCATAATCGTTGCCACTTGAGCTCAGATTCGGCACCCAAAAAAGACCAAAAAAAAACACATACACACATTGCTACTCATACTGCAACCACATATATCATCACTTTACCACTTTCTCCCACTTGTTTTCTTCCCTTTAACCAACCAAAAAACGCCCCCTACCTTATCTACATTTCCCCCCAAAAATGAGCTCTGTTAAAACCACAGCTTCTTCAACAAGAAGAAAATCTAAAGGAAGAACCTTCCAATGCACAGGATACCCAGACTGTAACATGACCTTCACCAGATCTGAGCATTTGGCAAGACATATTAGAAAACATACCGGTGAACGTCCGTTTGAATGTGTCCATTGTGCAAGAAAATTTTCAAGATTAGATAACCTAAGGCAACATAAACAGACAGTACATGCCCATGAACAGATGTTTATCAACTATGGTAAGCCTTTACCTGCCTTGCCTCATGAAGCCCAACAACAAAATAAAGAAAATGAGGTAACTCATCAGGAAATCATTGTTCAAGCTAAAGAGAATGGTGAATTACCTCAAGGTTCAACAGACTTATTGAAACCTACACAGTTTAGATCCAAGCATCGTCCTAGCCCACTAGCACTTCCTAGAGGTTCAGTCTATAACGATGCTCCATATACTGCTCCAACTCCAAGATCTTCTAATTCACAATATTTCGCTCTAAGCCCCGTTTCTCCAAGTCATCAAAGCCAACATTCAATGACTGGCAACTTGCCATCTTTCCAATTCTTAACGACCCAATCCATTAGGGACTCTTCATATTCTAATCAATCTTCAGTTAGAGATTCAACTTTTTCAAACCCAAGAGACTCCACTTATTCTAACCGAAGAGACTCACTATATTCAAATCACTCTTCCCTAAGAGATTCTACTTATTCAAACCCATCCATCAGTTCCAACCATGAGTCATTGGTTTCACCCTATAACTCGTCCTTCACCTCATATTCCAACTCCAATACCCCAGTAAACTCATCTTTTGACTCTAGTGTGAAAACACCCACGAGCACTCAACTCCCAACCAATATTGGCCAGAATGGTAATAGCAGCGGTCAAAACACAGGGAGTAAGAAATCATGGCTAAACAATGTGTTGAATTCAAGCTCTTCCAACGGTGCCAATCTTTCCCCTGAACCAATCCCTGAACATCCGCATTCACCTGTAATGAATGGTAATGGTGGTAATAGGCTACGAATCGAGAGTTTGTTGAACAACAGCGATCTTAACAAGCGATTGCCTCCGGTGGATAACTTGGGAATTGAAACTGCAAACAGAATCTGATGCTTCACGGCTTGAAGATTCTGAGGTATATTGATGATATGAATAACGTGATTTCCCATATTTTATATGATGATGAATTTTATGACCCCCCCCCCCTGTTAATTGCTTCTATAATATGAACAATTCACCACCGTAGATGAACTAACAAAACTCATAAAAACGAATCTTGCCCTACCCGGAGATTCTGCCTTCCCCATTGGGAAGTCAAGGCTAACCGTGGTTACGTCAGCCCGCGAAAAATTTGGGAAATTTCTTTTTTTCCCATTAAAAACTGATAAAGTATTGGGAAATTTCGATTCGAGAAAAAAAGTACCAGCCTTCTTTTCCTCTTTAACAAATTACTACAGAAACTTGCTGCTAATTAAACCGAGTCCCACTGCCTATTAACATTATACCCATATACAACATTTCGCTAAGTTGCTTCCAATCCTCACAAACTGGACCTTCCTCCATCTCCTTGCTCTCAAGACATAAACACTTAAAGACCTCAGGGGGTTTCAGCTTTTGACACAACAATTTTATTTACATCACAACACAACAAATTTGCTTGATTTTTTCACAATGAGCTATTACAGAAATGGGCAAAACCCAAACATGGGTCTTTCGTCATTCGATTATAGCGCATTCACTAATTCTCCATTGTCACAGAACGCCATGTTGAGTTCAAATTACAACAACTTGAACTTGTCAACTAGAAGTAACCCAACATCAAGTTCCAACTCTGCCAGCTCCAATAGTGGCTTAAATGGGTTTTATCCGACCCCAAGAGCTTCCAACCTCTCCCCAAGTTTGAACTTTGCGTCTTTGTATTCAAATCGTGCCAGATTTAATGCCTCCAAGGGCTTTGACGTTGAGGATGATTTGGAATTCTGTCCTGAGATCAACGAGTCATATTCGCATCTCCATTCTTCCACACAGAACTTTACACATCGCAAGTTCAACCCATACACCTCCGCCACCTTCTCCCCACAAGTGTCGCCAACTTCTGCCAATGCTCTAACCACTTCGCCTGTGCCAAAGCCCGCCAGTACCAATGTTACCACCCCAACATCTTCAAGTTTGGGCGAACGTTCTCCAAGAGTCATCACTCCAAGGGCCAAGAAGGTCCTGGAAATCGTCAACCCGGCTACCGGGCTGAGAGTCTCCAGCCCTGCTCCATACAAGTGATTTTTGGTGATTTTTGGTGATTTTTGGTTTTCATGATGATGAAAGATTTGATATGATTTGATGATTTTTATTTAGTTTAGATTGAGTCTACTAGAGTACATGTTTTTATTAAGAGCTTGAACAGTGTAGGAGTTGAATGGCTTCTTCAATTGAGTAACTTATTAGGTGTCACCGGGGAAACATATGTATCTTGACATTTGTTTGTTTTTATATCTTGGTGGTAACTATAGTTTCATTATGTTGATTACGTAATACATCCGCGAATTCGCTTTTTTTTTTTTATGTTTGACCAAATGTCATTTATAACAACACAAGAAGGACAAAAAGACACAGGTCAATTGGTACTCCATTGTATACCATTTCCATTGCTTTCATTTCGAGTAAAATGGATCTAACGAAGCTTCTTGGGCCAACATCTAATGAGGCCAGGGAAAACACAGAGTCCCCAGAGTCCCGTCCTAATTTGAAGAAGAATCATTCCTCCATCAGTGACCTTGTGAACAAGGACGAAGGCCCTCAAAGCTCCAGTCCAATCCCTTCACATGTTCGTTCCCCAGTGCTGACAAAGACCCCTACTGCGAACAATACCAGGAATGTCGTCACACCGCACCAATTGGACGCCATTAGGGCCCGAAGCAGTATATCTTCATTGACCAATGATAACGACGTTAGTGTTGATGGGAAAGAAACCCCAAGCATCGCAAGAAGACTCAGTTATGAGTTGAGTGCTAGTGAGTCTAATTCCCCGGTGCTAGTGAAGAAGACCATCCAAAGACAAAGCTCCCTGCAGGATATGATCAATGTGGACAAAGCTGTTGAGTTTAAAGAACCAACTTACGATGATGATGTTAATGATGAAAGGAGTCCAAACAAGAAAGTTGGAGAGGAGAAACCGGCTAGGATCACCACTAAGAAAACAACACCAAAGAAAGAACAAGTAAACCCTGTCTCTAAATCAAAAGATCAAGCTCAAGTGGCAACGAAAGAACACTCCAATTTTCAAAGTAATGGCCAGCCAAAATCAAAACCAAAACGTTATTCAAAACCACCGATTTGGGCCACTAAATGGATATCACCAAAGCACAGACAAAGATCTCAAAGAGCTGAAAAGACCGAAAGCCCACACTTGGTGTCCATCACGGGTGTTAAACCATACAATGATCTCACTAGAAGAGTTTCAAGTTGGATCTATTCCCAAATAGAATCTATTCCAAAGGAACAACGTCATTTCTTGGAACTGGAAGTTAAATTTGGAAAGATCTGGGACAAGACCACCGATAGAAGAATCAATCTCCCTGTGACGAATGAGGTCATTATTGATAAAGATGTTGCCTCTCATGATTGTTATTTCAAGTCCGGGTTGGAAAAGAACTATTATGAACAAATTAAGAGGAATTTGGTGGACATGACCAAGAGACAACCAAACTTATTCAAACAATTAAGAACCGATCAAATTGATAGGCAGTATAGAGAGGCTATTCGTGGTGAGATTCCAAAGTTTTATAGAATCACTTTTGATTCCAAAACCAATAGAATTGTGGACAACCTTGAAAAGAGAAGAATAGGAAGTTTGTTCATTCATACCAGAGACTTGAAGTTTGACTATAGAATATCTATAAGTGTTGAATTGCCAAGTAAAGAAAACCCAGAAAGATTCACCAATCAAACCCCCGAGAGTGAAAGACAAAAGAAGAGAACATCAATCATTCATGACTCTACAGCTACAAGATTCGATTTAACTTCAGTGGTGCAGAAGTCAAAGAAACAAAGTCCTCAAGATGGTGAGAATTTGGAAGTTGAGTTGGAAATTGATACAAATAAATTGCTAGACGCATTCAATAGATTGGATGTCGATAGTTATACTTTTGAAGACATGTCTGAGATTTTATTGGATAATGCAAGGATTTTAAATAGAAAATTGGAGACATGATAAATGGTTAATTTAATCAAAAAAAGAAGTGTCCATTGTTATTGGTGCTGCTTTGTAGTTTTAATGAAATAACAAACACTTTGGATGGGCTTTAAGTACTACGAAAGCAACAAGGAAATTGTCTGATTGTGGGCTGCCTCTCTTCTATTAGTTGTCTTTGTAAATACCTAGGATATAAGCCAATCTAGTCACCACCAAGTCGATAGCCATGTTAATACTATCTCTCGCCAAATCAACCTTAGAACCATCAACTTCATGCCATGAAATTGGGATTTCTTTAATTGGTATCTTCTTTCTAATAGCAATGATCAAGATCTCAACATCAAATATCCAACCCTCTGTATGCAAGTATGGGAAGATTTCCTTGATAGCCTTCTTGTTAAATAATTTGAATCCACATTGAGTATCTTTGATTTCTCTGATGCCAAAAATGAAGACCAAAGTGTGCAGACTGTACATCAAAAAGTTTCTGATGAATGATCTCTTAACAACAGCATCTGTGTCAACCATATGCGCTCTGGAACCGATCGCTAAAGCTGGTTTATCTTTGAAATATTCAATGCTCTTGATCAACTTATCAACATCGCTAAACTTGGACGCACCATCAGCATCAGCAAATATACCGAATTCACCTCTGATGAACTGTATCCCATGAGCAACAGCACCACCTTTCCCTCTATTCTTGTATAATTTGACGACTCTTAATTGACCTGGTTTCAAGTGTGCTTCGTTGGCTAAGTTTAGTGCATATTCGGAAGTACCGTCGCTTGACCCGTCATCAACAATTACAATCTCCCAATCATGACCGTATTTGGCATTTAAATGTTCAATTGCCTCGTCAAACATGACTTCCAGTCTCTTTGTCTCATTGTAGCATGGGATCACGACACTCAACTTGATACCTTCAACTGGGTCTAATGTGCTTCTGGCTGGTAACGGGTACGGTTTCGGATCGGCCCCACTGTTGTCCGGCAGTGTGGTGATGAAATGAAGTTCTGACTCCACAGCTTGACGTGGTGTATGTGAGAAGAAGAGGATGACTGAATACATCTGGATCAAAGGTGTTAGTTAGTACAGTTTCAAGGTTGTCGCAGTCGAAAATATGAACATACCAGGCCAACCAGCGTCGCTAGCGATGCGATGATGTAGTACTGTAGGTTATCCATCATTCAGAATCAGCTAATGAGAATATCCAAACGTGAAACTGGAGGGGAAGAAGGTGTTTTCCTGGCAGTTGTTTCCTTTAGTTATAAATTTTATAACGTTTACATAAACACAAAAACACGAATTCTTGTTTCGACGAATTAAAAACGAAAATTTCGCGATGGGATTTCCTGGTTTCTGTAGCAACGCAAATGAATGTTTTCTCTAAATTTCTTGAAAGTGGTGCAGAGTTTTTGCAATGTGCAGCCAAACCTGTCATATTCTACACAGTTCCAAGTCACCAATTCACAAGGATTTTAAACATCTTTCAAAGGCTTTCTATACAATAGAATCAAGTTACAAAAAATCAAATAAAGACTGTTCTAGGCGATACCACTCAACACGACTTCTGAGAATTCATCATCATCAGATTTGACAACAGCCTTTAGAGTGACACCACTCTTGGAGCTCTTTACCAATTTCACCAAAGCAGCGACTCTTGAACCTTGTAATGATTTACCGAATAGTTTCAAAGAGTGTGCAGATTCATTGGCAACTAGTTTACCTTCAATTGGTTGTAGTGATAAAGTATCAACCAAGTAATCAACAGTCTCTTGGATGGAGTTGGAGCTCAAGTTGAAAGTCCCTATCGATTCTGAAGTCAATTCATCAAATGCAACTTCAAAGTTTCCAATGAACGATGGAATGATGTAGTCACCTGGGGTTAGGTCTAGATCTTCAATTTGATATTCATCTTCGAAACCATCTTCTTCGAATGGTTCATACGTGGTGGAATCACATTCTTTACTGGTGTATGATAAGGTGTTGCTGAAGCTGGTGGTGATAATAGAGCCTGCTGGTCTTGAGAATGACACATAGACGGTACCTTTACCATGTGGATTCAATTTATCAACTGATAGGATAAATTCCTCCTCAATATCGTCAGAATCTGGTTGAGAAACAACAGACACTAGCTCTAGCAAATTTTCTTCCAATGTGTTTTCAATGTTGAATTGTAAGACAATATGTTCTTCAAAGATATGTTTAACAGCATCAACGACAAATTCCGTTTCCCTTTCAGTCAAAGGAACAATGTTGGAAGAATGTAAGACGTTACCGTAACTGTTGAATTCAGGTATTTGTGATAATTCTTGAATGTATTGTTGTCTTGATAATTCTGAGGTTTGACCTTCTTCTTGGCCAGACACCGGTTTAGCTTCATAGTCATTGTCCCTAGAAACGGTTTCAACTTCAGCTTTTCTTGTCTTGTTCTTCAATTCGATGGCTCTTAGTTCATCTTCAGAAATCTTTGGAATGGATGAAATGTCAAATGGGGTGACGAAGCTTGAGGCATCACCTGAGATGTAGGTTTGTAATTTTGATTCTAAGAGGCTTAGATCATAAGTATGGGATGGTTTAGTGAGTTCCTTAACCAATTCATTTGAAGCCTTCGAGGCGTCCAAGTTTTCTAAGAATTTCAATGAAATGATTGCACGATCTCTAACTTCATCATCAACATCAGTCACAATTCTCTTTAGTAAAATCTTGATGGATTTGTTAATGTTTGCATCGATTAGGGCAAATTTAGATAAAGCAATAACGGCAGCTGATCTAATGATGGAGTTTTCAAGGACAACTCTGTTGTAAATATGTCTGATGTATAGAGTTGGGTTAGTGGATTTTGGACCTTCATTACCTAACAAGTTCAAAATTCTGATGGTGATTTCAGTGAACTCACAATCTTCAATGAATTCACACAAGTTCTCTAAAGCTAAATCTCTTGATTCTGGAACGAAATGAACCAAGTCGAATAGAGCCTCAACAACTGCATTCTTGAATTCAAAACCACCTTCATCATTCAAGATGTCAACCAAGAAGTTCAACATGATTTGATAGTTTTGTGGGAACTTTAATGACAAAGTCTTGATTGCATCAATGATGATAATCTTAAATTCGTCAGAAATCTCATTGATAAATTTGGTGATAACTTTGATCAATCTTTCAATGTTATCAGAAGAACCGGTCTTTAACAACGTGGTGATAGCATAAGTGGCAATGGATCTGTTCGAATCAGTGATCAAGGATTCCAATTCGTTGTTTATACTAATGATCTTTTCTGGGTTCTTTAGTGAGATTCTATTCAAGATTCTAACAGCCGCAAACCTTGAAACGGCCTTTGGTGAAGTTAATAAGAATTGTAATCTTAGGACAGCAGCACCAAATTGTTCATTGGTAACTGGTAAGGAAACAACTGATTTGATAGCTTCCAAATTAACAGAATGATTTCTGTCATTCAACCAATCTTGCAATAATGGGAAGAAAGTCGGGATCAATGAGCGGTCATCCCTCAAGATATCATTCACATAGCGAATCAATTGACAGATAGCCAATGGATTTCTTAAATTTTTTGAGTATTGTTGGATGATTTTCTTCAGGGCCATTTTATCATGACTTCTCAAGGCATAAAGTAGACCTAGGGCATGGTATTGTGGGATCAAAGAGTCGTTAATGTAACCGGTATCACCAGATTGTGGGAATGATTTATTGGCCAAGACAGCTTCTTGTGTCTCATTGGCCCATCTCTTGACGGTTTCTTTGGCAACTGGTAGTAAATGATAAGCACTGACCAAAGCAGCAGAAGAAACTGATGGATGTTTGTCAACGATGGCATTCTTCATCAATCTGTCAGCACTGTGGATGGTGGAACCATCCAAGACTCTTGATAACGTTCTAATGGCATTTGGCTTAACAAGCACTTCACCACCTTGGATATCCTTCATAATTGAAGACGTGACCATTAAGATATCATCTGAGATCGCAGACAGTTCCTTGATAGCCAAGTAAACAATTTGTCTCAGAGAGGCATCCTTGTGTTGGAACAGCTTTGAGATGGAGAAGAACAGAGTGGTGGCTTCTTGCCTTGGGAAAGTTTCACCATTGTACAACAATCTCAACAATCTGGCAATCAAGTTACGGGATTTTCTGGCATCAACTGGTGATTCATTGAAGGCTCGCAAACAGTCCTGGAAGACGGTCATTTTGTCAGGGAGCTGACCAGACTCGATGTCTTCAAACTTCTTGTAAGTGTGGGTTGACATCTTTTGATCTGTATTTCAACAGGGATGATGGTGTCTCGGTGGGATTTTGATGGACTTTTCAACGGTTTCCGCTGGAGACTTGTCTCAATTGGGGTAAAGAACAGTCGCAGGATCCAGAAAACGATACAAAAAGCAGCAAATTCAGGGCCTAAACACAGCAATCGACGATTTGATCTCGAGTTTTGATGCTTTTGTTGACAGATCGCGTTGGCCTTTTTTTTTCTTCAAAGGAATTTGGCAAAAAAAGGTCGGAAGTTGATTTGAATTCCGAGGGTTTTTTTTCTGACAAAAAAAGAGAAAACTGGGAAAAACTCAAAGAAAAGACTTTGTTTGGGTAGTTAAAGACACAATAAACATATTGTTTCCATCAAAGAGGCTCAGTAAACATCTCAATTACCACCTCATCGTTAAAAAAGACATTGTTTCTTGCCATTTATCCGTTTTTTCCACACTTTAATCGTTCCATTTCTCCTGTTCTGTGCCGAAGTCAGTTGCCACAAACGACTGTTCCACTATTTCCCAAAACAATCACCACGACTCACAGAACTACTCAAAGAGGGATTATAACCGCGTGGTGGACATAACAACATCATCATGTACACACAACAGCAACAACGTCCCGGGTTCTTGGATCCAAACAACAGAAGAAACACGGGAACACCAAACTCCCAGATCAATCCCATGATGAACAATGCTTCTACTTTAAACCAACAACAATTTCCTGCATTCAACTCACAGATGAACCCTCTGCAATCCCAGAATAGCCAACAACAACAGCAACAACAACAGCTGCCACTATTGTCAAGCTCATCACAGTTATTCAACCCTCAATTACCACAACAGCAACAACAATCCCAGCAAGTTCCTCAACAATTCCCTCCACAATCCATAGATCAACCACAATCACAGGGCACCAATAGTTCGATTCCTCTAGGATCAAGAGCCCTTGATGATGAGAACGTTTATCAATGGATCATTGAACTTTCATATGGTCCAAACCGTGAACAAGCTCTGTTGGAGTTAGGTAAGAAGAGAGAACAGTATGATGATTTACCTTTGGTCCTTTGGAACTCCTTTGGTGTTATGACTTCTTTATTGGATGAAATCATCTCAGTTTATCCATTGTTATCGCCTCCAAACTTGAGTTCTGCCGCTTCAAACAGAGTTTGTAATGCTTTGGCATTATTACAATGTGTTGCTGCTCACCCAGAGACTAGAAACTTGTTCTTGAACGCGCATATTCCATTATTCCTATACCCATTCTTGAACACTAATTCAAAACAACGTCCATTTGAATACTTGAGATTGACAAGTTTAGGTGTCGTTGGTGCTTTGGTTAAAAATGACACCCCTGAAGTCATTTCATTCTTATTGACCACGGAGATCATTCCATTATGTTTGAGAATTATGGAGTCTTCATCGGAATTGTCCAAAACTGTTGCTATTTTTATTGTTCAAAAGATTCTGGTTGATGATGCTGGGTTGGCTTATGTTTGTCAAACTTATGAAAGATTCTCCGCTGTTGCTTCAGTTTTAAAATCAATGGTTGAACAATTGATCAATCAAGAAACCTCAAGATTGTTGAAACATGTTGTTAGATGCTACTTAAGATTAAGTGACAATCCTGATGCTAGAAAGGCCCTAAGACAGTGCTTACCAGAATCATTGAAAGATGGTACTTTCCACAAGATTTTAAAAGATGACTCTGGTTCGAAGAAATGTTTAGCTCAATTGTTACTAAACCTGGGTGATTATGAAAGCCAACAGCAACAAGCCCAACAACAACCTCAACAATCACAACAGTTTCCTAACTTGCATCAACAACAAAGGATTTGAAGGAGAATAGGGGAATAGAGAGCAGAGACGGGAGAGAAATCAGATTGGTCTTCGTTACTACTGTGCTATAATACTCGAATAATTACGTTTAGATGATGTGAAATGATATGAAACTACCTAAAAAAAACAAGGAAAAACCAACTACAACAAACGAATCATGAATTGTTTTTGCATATAAACTTGCATGAAAATGGGATGGAATCGCTTTCAAGAAGGAGTTACAGAAAAAGTTATGAAGTAGGGCGATTTGGGGGGAAAGAGAAAACGAGGAAAAGAAGAAATAAATCTGTTTTAATATAATCTGGAGGATTACACATTGAATATTGATATTATCATTAGCTGAGTGTAGTATCTCGGAGGTTTTTTTTACTTGCTCACTGTCATATTCGTCTAGTTCATTGCATGTATTGAACTCTTGAAATATAAAAAAACCTCAAAACATCTTTTTCTCTCTCTCTTTATAAATACTTGTATATGATCTCTCAAAGAACAGTAATCAGTCTTCCTTAACACCACGTTTCAACTGTAATTCAGGCAAGAATCCAAAATGTTGAACAAAATTGTACTCCTTCTCCTTACCAATCAAGAACAGTCTCAAATATTCCAAGTAGACCAAATAGTAATAGACACCAGTACCTGTCAAGACGTGCCACCATCCGTGCAACTCAAAGAAGAATCCATATGGCATCCCAATTGAACGTCTTAGGCTGATCCAGGAATTACAGAAATGAACATCCATATTCCATAAGACGTAACCAGTTAAGAAAGTGCCAATCCCAAGGATCATTGTTTTAAACAAGTTAGCCCTTGCAGTCTTATCGTGGACCCGTTCATTGGTCAACAGGACTGATTTGTAGACAATAAGGACGTTCAACAGGGCATATGCGACCTGGTGAATGGTTGGATCCTTGAAATACAAGTATATGGCTGTTAATAGTTGAGCACCAGCCAGGACACCAAGTCCAATGGAAACAGATGTCTTTGTGGACTGGCCCTCCGAGAGCACGCTCCAGACCGGGATGCAGGTGGCGTAGATCATAGGCAACTCATCGAGCAGCTGGAATTCGTACTTGAGGGTCATGTGGAACAGCCAGCTGCCCACGCCCACGAGGCCAAAGCCCAGGGCAATCAACACAAACCTGGTTTCCAACTTGTTTTTGACCGCAGACCAGACGGCAAAGGAGGCCAGAAGAACAAAGACCGCATTGGAGAGTGTGTTGACTAGCTCTGCGATGAAGGGCGTCACGACGTAGTTCTCCTCGCACCAGTCGATGGTGGAGGTGACCTGGTCCCAGTAGCCAGAGGAAGGAGCTTGCGGATACGGAACAGCAAAAGGCAGCCCCATGTTTGTGTTGTGTGTGTGGTTGTGTGGTTGTGAGGTGGCGTTTGAGCAGAGTGTTGTATCTCCTGTGCTATTTAAAGGAGTTCCACAGTGGTAAAATAGGAAGATTAGAGAAGAATTAAGATCTTTTGAGCCGTTTATACCAGATAATAGTAATTGACAGGTTTCGGAATTCGGTATTCGGAATTTTTGCGAAACGTGGCCCGCACAATTTCCTCATCTTTTTCGTCTGCCATTTAGAGACGGGTCAATAACATTAGTGTTATAAAGAAATTTCAATCGCGATGAGATCGTAATTTTGTATTTCAAAGCTCAGAAGCTATAACAAGTTATACTAAGCTATATAATAGCCTACAATACGTGCAGATGTCCAGCCCACCCATGTTCCCAGTGCTGCCACCAGATGTCAACAGCCTTCCTCGTCCCACGTTGGAACAGAAGATCAAAGTGCTCAATTGGCATGCTAAGAATGGGACAAAATCTCAAAGGTATACCGTTTTATATTTCCAATCCTTGGGAGAATTCAGCATCACAAAGTCAAGTTTCAATCGTTGGTGTAGAGATGAAAAAAACCTAAGAATTGCATATTCCAGTTTGAATCAATTTGAAAAGAGAACGTTCAAAAGAAAGTTAAACTACAGTGTTGTTGATTACTGTATGATCAAGTATTTTGAACAGAGTTTGTTTAAAGAGCAAGATATACCACAAGACGAATTGATCTCCAAGGTGAATAAGTTCAATCATTTGATCGATGCCGATGCTGAGATCGAGACAAAGTCTCAGGGCTGGTTTTATTACTTCAGACAAAAGAACCAATTGAAGAGGGAATTAATCATTAAGTTTAACAATTTCAAGCATTCCAAAAACCTTGATACTGAAATTAGAAGATTGAAGTCCTTTATTAGACGATACCGTCGATCTGATGTGTTTCATTTCGATGAAATCTGTTTAACTTCAAGAACTTTGCCCATTGGCCGGTTGTCCAACAAATTCATTGTTGGGTTAGGAATGAACTCTGATATCACTGAGTTCTTACCATTAATGGTAGTCTCAAAAGATGATAAACTAAGCTCCAAGCCTGATTATTATCAATCCAACACATCAATGCTGACTTCAGATATCTTCCACACATACCTTGCCATGTTAGACAAGCGAATAGATGTTGAGTCACCAAATAGGAAGATCCTTATATTGCTAGACAGACTTCATGAACACGTTGTTAACACGGAGACTTTGAACCATATTGAAATCTGTTGGTTTGATAACAAACATCAGACTTTAAACTCCCGTGTTGATGATGATGGATACTCTTTTTCATGTTTTGAAATGCAGCCCTTGAATATGGGGATCATCAAATCTTTTAAACTGATGTTTAAGAATGATCTGTTGAAGCATTATTTGTTTTCTCTGAAAGATGGTCATCGTACTAGTCGAATCTCCAGTGCGTTGATGTATGAATTGATACAAGATACTTGGATGACCTTCCAACAATCAGAGCATCATAGATTTCTATTGAAATGTTGGGAAACTAGTGATATCTTACCTAAGGTGAGAAATAAGAAGAGAGATCCTTTATTGATCGAGGATAATTTGGAGAAAGTATTTTGGCAACTATTATCATTGATTGAACAGAATAATGGACTATCTAAGCCGCTATCAAGAATGACTTTATCATTGGATGATATTTTGTTTCCTGAAGATGAACTACTATTGAACACATTTTTGACAGATCATGAAATCCTAGCATTGGTCCAATTGGAGCACTTCAGTTCAACAAGGGAACGAACACCAGATGTTTCCCAATCGAGACAAATGACCACTGAAGAGATGAATGCCTCATTGAAATCGGTCAATCCTATGATTATCAACCAATTGAACACATTCTTCCAGAAGAACGAGGAAACATTTCCTAACAGTAATGCCGCCTTCCAAAGATTATTGCACTGTTACATAAAAGAGAGTATTGATTCTCAAATTACCCAATGAACACTCAATCTCTTGCACCCGGCTAGAACTGTAGAAGGAACCACAGTCACAACCATTTGATTCAGATAATAATATGCCTTCACAGAAAGAATTGGCGGTGATATGAGAACTACACACACAGAGAGAGAGAGAGAGAATATAGCTGTTGGTTGTAAATCATTCATTATAAGTTTGTACTGATCCCAAAATTCTCTTGTAATTTGGTCTTTAATTCCTCATTACTAAAGTCAACATTGCTCAACCCGTTCAAGACTTTTGTAATCTTTGGTTTATCATTCACTAGATTCAATACTTTCAACAACTTCACAGTCTCAACGTTCAAGTAATCATCACGAGTCTTGTCAAAATTTGATAATTTGGAAGAATTTTCATTCAGAAACGTATCAATTTCTTGTAATTCTTTGAATAATTCCAATGATTGCGTTACTAAGTAATAGAATGTTTCATCCAATGGTGAGATGGAGTTTAGGATGGTTTGGGTTTCTTTGGATAATGATGGATTGTTTGTTTTTGTGGATAAGAATTGTAAAGAGTCTTTATAAACACTCAGGAGTTTCACTAGTTTCTTTGACTTCTTGATTTGAAGGAGTAATGTCTTTTTCAAATATATCTGGTTCGTTATGTCTTTGAATAATTGATTAATTTTTAGGTCCAATTTCACAGAATTGGATTCAGATTCTTTATCAAGTACAACACCTTCGTTATGCTTCAATTTCAAATATCCCTGGGTTAAATCATTGGGTATCGTCAAGATGTTTCTCAAAGCATATAATTCAAACTTGTCAAAATTCTTATCAACAGCATTTTCCAACAACGTTTCCAACTTGGCAACACCGATCTCTATTTCCTCATGACTCAGCACATCTGGTTTCTGGGAGTGTGTCAGTAAGATGGAATCATCAGGCTGTTGATTGTTTTTGGCCTTTTGCTTCAAATAAGTCTCCACGGCTTGTGTACACTTATACATCACCCCATTAACAGCGTTGATGATGTCGTCTATGAGTGCGATTGGAGGGAAGCCCAAGTGTTCAGTGAGGACCTCTGTGGATCTAGCGTCTGGAGGAGCCATCGTAGTGGGTAGTTTGTTAGTTGTGGACGCGAGTTTGGTCTGGTGGATGGGATGGGTAAGTTTTCTTGTTGTGTTTTGGGAATTTTCATTTTGTGGGTTTTAATTCCGTTGTCATGGTGATCAGAGATACATTTCATGGAAAATCTATATAAAACTTCTAAATTAGTTCCAGTTTCAAGCAATTTCTACCGGGTTTGCGACTCTTGAGAGCGTAGTAGCGTTTAGTGCATGAGTGCATTAGAAAAATTAGTGTAGTGCAGTATGATTATTGGTTAGTTTACTGGTTAGTTTACTGGTTAGTTTACTGGTTAGTTAATTAATGTAACGAAAGAATCACGTGATAGTCACGTGCCAGTTAGTGACACGCCAAAAAAAATTTAGAAAAAAGTCGCGGCGCGCGCTAAAAAATATTTCCGCGAAAATTTCTTCTTTGGCTCAAATCATAACAAGTCGCGGTAGGCGCACACAATCACCAATTTTTGAAATCTATGCTAAATTTCTTCTTCTTCTTCTTCTTCTTCTTCTTCTTCTTCTTCTCACCAAAGTTTTCCCTTCTACGTCCACATCCACGTCCACGTCCACCGCTGCCCCTGAGACTGCCGCATTCACATCCATTGCTCTAAGAGTATCCGCGGTTTCACTGGCTTCATTCATTTCTCTGGCTTTTCAGACCCTCTAATAATTCCTAATTCCTAATTCCTTCCAATTCCCAATTCCCAATCACCCACAGAGCAACAGTCGTCAAAACAACCACTATGCGCGCCTACCACATGCCCTCCCTGCCGGAGATGCCTCTAGAGCACTTCCAAAACACCGGCATTGCTGAGCTCAAGCAGATGAAGCGTGAGTACTATCGCGCTAAATAGCTTTCTAAAGATCTTTGTTTACTAACTGAAATTTACCAGTGAAAATCCTATACGCCCTAGACGACAACACAAACTTCTTAGCTAGATCCCCGTCCCTTGTCAATGTGAAGACGGCAAGAATCCCAATCCCTGGCCAACAGAACATCATGACCCTTGGTGTGGTTTCTATCAAAGACGCCCTAAGTCCCGTCTATAATTCAAGTCCCGAACTGTTCAGCGACTCTATGTGGGATTATTCCATCTACGTCAAGGATGTCAGTGAAGAAGATGAACCTTTTGTTGGTCATGGTTTGATTTCGAAAGTTGTGGGTATGAAAAATGATCAAGATATTGATGATGAAATTATGATTCCAGGTCGCGTCTGTTCCAACTTTGCAGCCTTATTGTCAATTAAAGGTCCTTCAGAAACCCTTGAGATTAGATTGAAATTCGTGAAAGTCAAGAGACAAGACCAGCTACAACAATTCCAATTCCAACAAGAAATTCAAAACATTTCCCAACAACCATCTCCACAACCAACACAACTACCACAACCTCAAAGATCCACATCATGTCTTTCATCAGTTTCTAAAGCACAAAGATCCAATCCACAGCAACAACAGCCGCAACAGCGATCCAACTCTGACACCGATGAAGAAGATGAAAAAAAAGATGTTGACACTTTCATCCAACCAAAACTAATGAATTCATCAAACCTACCAAAGATGAACAGATTTGTTAATAATAACCCAGCTCCAAAGGCAGCAAGAACCCAATCACTACCAGTTTTTGAAAATATGATGAAACAACCAACTGGTAAACCAATTCAGAAGTTCCCAACTGATTCCATTGCTAGAAGAATCTACATGGCTGATAAATTGAATGGGAACAAAATTGAAGAAAAATCCATTGGAATAGACAACAACGTTGCAAAGAGATTCGCGTCTGATTTCATCATGGATAAGAAAACTGAACCAAAGAAAAAAGTTAGAAAGACTTCCACAATCACTTCCACTAAGACCAAGACTCCAAAATCCAACATCCCTGAAGAACATCAATTATACCAATCATGTTTCAATTGTAAGACCATGGAAGCCAAAGGTTGGAAATGGAATGAATCTGATGACTTGTCCAAAAGAGGATTGTTATGTTCATTATGTTACACTTATTTGAAAGAAAGAGGTATCATGAGACCAAGAAAGTTATACAAGAACACAGCTCGTGTCTACAAAGACAAGACGCCAAAAATTGCATCATCATCTCCAAGCAGTGGGATAGGTAGTGATTTGAATACTCCAACTTTCCAGAACACCAAGAATTTACCTTCATCTGTATATGACAATTCATCTGATCCATTGAATGGGTTTGAAGAAATGGTCAATGATTTAGAATTACAATTTGGTCCACTGACAGATATTGATCCATTACCACAACAGGATGACAAAGAAAATGTCCCACCAAAATCCCTTTCCATTGCACGTCAATTACAAGAGTATCATGAACAAAGACAGAACAATTCAAACTCCAATTCACCGTTGAACTTGACCAAACAACCAAAAAACCAAACAGCTTTTGAGAAAATGTTGACGAAATCATTCAGTGGTGCCGTTCCAGCGACATCAACATCACCACAAGATTGGATGTCCACCTTGTTTGAAAACGTCGAACCTACTCCAAAAGATGCTACACCAAAGGATTCACCAAAGGATATCACTACATGTAACACACTACCATGTAATGAAGAATCACCAGATACCAAAGAAGAAGAGGCTGAAGAAAAGAAAACATCAACCACAACGATGCCAAGTTCACCATTCCCTTCAAATGACCAAGGACAAACCCCTAGCCCTACAAATGGTGAAGAATGGCTAATGAGCGACAGCACAAAGTTGAACTCCTCAAATGACCTGCCTTCAAAGGAATTACAAGTCCAAAATGAGCAATTCGATGCCTTTAATTTGGTCAAGTGATGTCTTTATGATATAATTCTTTGAGTTTTCACCAGCTGGTTTGGTGCGATGGTTTATGATATTGTTTGTTTGTGTTATGAGAGTTTGTTGGTGTGTACGATGAATAGATGAGCGCTAATTTGCATATGATTTGTACCTTTACGAACAGGTTATGGCCATGTAGAAACCAGAAACTAGAGGTAATACTAATCGATATCACGGACCCGTATCCACCGATCATTGACACAAAAAAAGAAAAATCACACTTCTCGATATAACCGAAAAGCTCTCAGTTCTCCGATTCGCTTTTTGATCGTTTAAAACATTTTCCTTTTTTTGTGTCATTAGTTATACGAAGTTTGACCGATTCCGGGGCACTTGTGATTTTTTTTTTGTCTCAAAATTTGTTTAAGTACGTGACTGCTCTCGCCAAGCTGTGTGGCCGTTTTTTTAACCTGTCGAGCTGTAAAAAAAAGGATGAAAGCAGCATTTTGTTGAGGTTGTGGGATGGTGGTGTGAGATATCATGGTGGACGATGTACTATGCGTGTATTGTATGTGTCTCGCTATGGAAATTGCTCATCGTGGCGTTTTGATCCGGATAAAAAGTGAACTTTTTTTGGCGACTTTTTTTGGTGTCACTGATCGAATTGATAAAACTGACAACAACAAAAAATGTCCGGAAATCTGACCGGGATTTAAAGTTTTTTTTTATCGATTCCATCAGTGCGGGACACTCGGGACATAAAAGGACCGAGTCAACGAAGAAATTACATGAGTTGAAGTGTTTAAAGAGGTATTTGGACTAAGAAAAGCTTATCCATCTGGTGATATGACCTCCTGTAATGACAATGTGTCTTTTATTTGATCACTTCCCTTCAATTTTCATGGAAAAATGGCCAATATCTCTAGAAAAACATTTGTCCTTCATCATCGCTTTTCATTGGCCAGTGATGGTTTTGATAAAATTTTTTCATTCATGCAGGACATTTCAACCTTTATTGGCTGTGAGTCCCCCCAAACACATGAGTCCAAAGAATAAATAAGTTATCAATGCCATCGATTCTAAAATTTCTCAATCTTCTCAAGTAAACTCAACACTGAAATCGACACGGTCCAGGAAGAACACTTTCTCTTGCTGCTGCATCCCATTGAATACCCACAATGTCCAATCAAGGGAAAATAACTTCCAACGAGGAGATCATGGAAGCCCTGACTCCTATCCCAAAATTCAGCGCCCGAGAGGCCATTAAACCTTGGATACACGATAAGTTGGAACACAGAGGCATAAACTTGGTCATTGAAAGATCGGATGCCTCTAAGGTCGTTTTTAAATGTAAGAACAATCAAAGAAAATCAGTAACTACCCCAAGAAAAGCCAGTCTTCAATCAAATGGTTCATCCTCTTCCAAGAATAGTAAAAGAATTAGAAACGTCCCTGAAGATTCATGCCCTTTCAGACTAAGGGTCAGTTATTCCGTTAAGCACAAGATCTGGGCTGTCAATATCATCAAACATGAACATAACCCTCAACTATGCTGCAACTTTGGTGAATCTATTCCATATCCATATTCCCCTTCCTCAACTACCCCTGGAGCTATTGGGTCTGGTGTCGTCAAGAGAAGTCTTTCCACCTCGGTTTACACACCGGCATCCACAGTATCTCCAGCCTTCTCAGCTATCAGTGACGCCTCATTCACACCGGCAAGTGAACTGGATTCTTATGAACATATGACTGGTGATTACAAGTTCTTGAAAAGACAAAAGACTAATACATCCACTTATGTTGAATCTCCATTATACCAAGAAATTGATCCATTTGACAAGATGGAGAATTTACTACCTGAAGATCTAAGTGATATTAATCATTTCTATGAATCCACCCAAGACATGACCTTGATTAATTCCCTACCATTGACCAATTTCGATGGGTTTGATAACTTGGACTTCCCAAATGACATGGCCAATTTTGAATCTGAACTACTGAAACGAGAAGAGCCCTCCACTTCTTCTTCTTCTTCAAAGCCAATGTTTAAACTACCTACCCAACCAAGGGAAAGACCAATCATCTCAAGAAAACTAGGCAAGAAAATCATCCCAAAGAAACAACAAGGTTGTATCTCACAAATCAAACCAATCACCACATCTTCTATCCTTTCAGAACCTCTAATCATGCAGCAGCCTCAAGAGACGACTGTAAACCCAATGAACTTTGATCTGTCGGGCTTAGTGAATGATAGTTCCGTTAAGGGTGAGACCTATGGTGAAGATGATCCATTGATGTACTTGCTAAACACTGGCTCTGGTGCCCAAGACTCCAACTATACCATTGAAGAGCTGGAGAATTTGGATAAGGCAATGGGATTCGATGATAATGATAAGTTTTTGATGAATATGTTTCAAGGTATGTGAAAGTAATAGTTTTGTTGATAGTAATGATTGTTTTATATAATGTGTTATGAATGCTGATGTTGAATTGTAATAGTTTATGCATGATATTGTACCTGATCGATTGGATAGCATACTGTCTCTACTAGCTGTCTCTGGGTGAGTATAATTTGCAACAATTCCCTTCTTCTTCTTTCATTGAAGAAAGGCCCAGGCTCAATGGCTAGTACTGTAACAACAGGTCTGCATATATTCCAATGCTAGAATTTCAAAGGATCTCTGCGGATCCTGAGCCAAGACATTACAATTAACTTCTCTTTTTCTTCAAACTCTAGGCAACAACGCATCTTGGGAGAAGGTATCACAAGAGAAAACGCCAGACATCTTGGGTTCGAAAAGAACGGCATCCATTGCTTTGATGGTCCGATGGAAGCTTCATCTTTGTTATCACTTGGAGTTCAAAGTTACAGAGGTTTTTGGGACATGAATTTCATTGCTATATATACCATCTTCATAATGACAAGACTTCTTGTAGATATTTGCTCCGTTCTACTTCATCCTTGTATTGATCTTTCACCAACGTTTGTAACTTTTGGACAATTTCATCACTCGTCATACTGTCTAGATCACATTGATCCTTCCATTCTTTCAAGATCTTCTTCAACAGAGCAGAACCGTGTGCTATTTCTTCATTAGAGCATTTGGTTCTCTTGTCAGACACGTATGGATCATCCTTGTTGTCATTGTACTCTTCCAACTCTGCAGCTTTTCTCTTGGCCATGGAAATGATCTTTTGTGGGAACTTGACAACTTCAGCAACATGAATCCCGAATGACTGATCAGAAATACCAGGTTCAACTTTGTATAACAATGTGATATCCTGTGAAGTATTGGAATTACTCTCAACATGAGCAACAACGTGTAAGTTCTTCACAGTTGAAGTCTTTTCCGATAATTTGGTCAATTCATGGAAATGAGTAGCAAAAACAGTGAAACAATGTAATTTACTTGAAATATGATCACTTATGGCCCAAGCCAAACCAAATCCATCATAAGTGGAAGTACCTCTACCCAATTCATCAATAATAATCAAGGAATTAGACGTGGCAGTCTTCAAAATGGAAGCTGTCTCCAACATCTCAACCATGAAAGTGGAAACACCTTTCAATTGTGAATCACCAGCACCGACACGAGCCAAAATAGCATCAAACACAGTCAATTCAGCCTCTTCACATGGGACATAACAACCAATCTGGGCCATCAGGGCAATCAGCCCCAACTGACGGATATAAGTCGACTTACCACCCATGTTTGGCCCTGTGATGATTAGGAATTCAGTGTCTTGTTTCTTCAAGTGAACATCATTGGCAATAAAGGAAACATCGTCTTGCATTTCAACACATGGATGTCTTGCCTCTTTCAAGATCGTGGCACCGTCTTCGGAGTTTAAGGGATGCATTTTCGGTTTAATGTAAGGAATTGGTGAATATGTGGAAACATGAGCAAATGAAGTGATAACGTCCAAGTTGGCAAGGACTAACGATAATTTCTCTAGCACTGGCGCGTATGTCGATGTGATTGAGACAATTTCCTTCACGAGTGACGATTGCTGCTTGTTATACTTTTGTTGGATTTGGAAACTTTCAGAACTGATCTCTCGTAGTTCTTCAGTGGTGAAGAAGACACCGGCTTTCACAGTTTGTAATTCAATGAATTTCTTTCGACCTCTGATTGATTTCTCTTCTGTACGTGTGACTCTCAAACACCAGCCGTGATTGGTATGCAGTTCCAATTTCAACTTCTTTTCCGCGTCTAACCCAAGATCATCAGCAACATCTTGATGAATTGTTCTAATTTGAGATTCAATTTCATCTAATCTGGATCTATACTCCAACAACTGTTCGTCGTAATCTGGTTTAATAACGAATTCATGACGATCTAAACTGTCCAAATCAACAGTGGTCTCCACTAACTCTTGTAATTTCGTCAATGGTTGAAAGTACTCCTTGATAGGTTCCAGCCAGGTTGCTTGGATCAATTGCTTCAATTCTTGCTCTTCAACTTGTGTTTCTTTTTCCTCTAGCAACTGGATGATGTCTGGAACTTTTAGCAGGAACTGATAGATTCTGACAACATCTTCCAAATTGGCATAAGTAGACTTAGTCAACTTCTTATTCAGCTTTCTAACATCTGGAATGGAGACCAACAAATCTTCAGTCAAAGAGGATCTTAACTGTGTATCATCAATAAACATCCCAACCAGGCTATGACGAGCCTCAATCTCTGCTAGGTCGATAAGTGGCTGTTTGATCCATTGATGTAACAGTCTAACACCACCAACACTCTTACAATGATTCAATAGGTCAAACAAGTTCGAGTTCTTAGCACCATTGGTCAGCCTCGAGGATGGGAATAAGTTTAACGATTTCAAAGCTGATGAATCCAGTTTCATGAATTGGTTTAAACCATGATTTTTTAGTTTGTATGAACCGAAATTAGAATCATCAGTTAGCAATCCCAAATAGTTCAAAGAGGCTGAGACAGCACTCAACCCAGCCACATTTATGGAGATATCACCAACAGCAAGGGCCAAGTCATCACCTAGCAACCTAATCAAATCCTGTTCGATGTCCTTGTTGTTAAAGTCTGATGCCTTCAATTCACTGACAACGGCACCACAACGATCAATGACACCAACTAATTTCACATAGTCTGGATCCTCTGGATTGGTTGGAGATTGTATCAACACTTCCTTTGCACCTAGTTGGATCAGTAAACTTTCCAAATTGGAGTAAAGTTCGTTATCAATGAATTCAGAAACCCCAATCTCTTTACCATTAGTATCTGTGAAACAGAACCCAATGGTCTTACCCTCAGTTTTGTTGACAACTTTCAGGGAAACAATAACCAGGTTATCTTCAACATCACCACTGTTCATCAGTTCTTCAACGTTTTCGATGTTCCCTGGAGATGCAAACTTGATCAATTCCCATGTCTTATCATAAATCTCAACTTTCAAACCTTTATCGAATAAGGCTTGGTTTAGCAGATTAGACAAAACTTGTGGGGACAGTGTGACGTATTCGACACCGTTATTGGTGGTTTTGATCACCGATGTGGTTCTATAAATCAGATCGGCAACGAATTTAGCATCATCAGTGAAGCAACTAAAGTAATCACCTTTATCCACAATACGTAAAGTCTTCTCGGGTCTTGCAGGCAAATTCTGGAACTTTCGGTAGAAGGAGCGTTCGTCAGTGGTGTCACTGAACTTCAATTCTGGTCTGGTACTGCTCATAATGGGCCCTACCAGGAATAATGTCTTGCATTTCTATTGAAATCAAAGCATCGCGTACGCGTAAAATTAAAAATCTCCAAAGGTGGTGTTAGGATGTTTTCAGTTTTTTTGTGAGCACTCGCGTCTTACGAGGGTGACCAAGTCACGTGCGGAGAGCAACTTCCGGCTACTTATAGTTGACTTTATCAGGGCATGATGTGTTTATTCATTAATCTGTAAGTTCTTCGTAACCATTTTGATCGTCGCTATAGACAAAGAATTGAATGAAAATGATGAAATCCATGACTAAAGTACCAATGGAACCAGCTAACCATGAAGATTGGATGAAAAGATAATATGGGTCTAAACTGATGGATAAAATTGAGATAACATAGGTCAAATTACCCAAACATGCACATAGGAAAAATAGGAATGAGATACCATCGCATGATTTTCTCCTGAAGTTCAATAGGATCTGTGGCATACGTGAACCCAAGTATAAAAATGCAGAAAACCAACCAAAGAATTGGGCCAATGCATCAAAAGTCAGATCTGGTTCTGATGGTTCCTCATCTGGGTTGTAAGAGATGTACCAACCTATTAGACCGGCAACAATGACTGTGAAGATCAGTGAAAATTCAATAAATCTTTTCAAGTGGGATCTTTTTTGCTTTCTAGTTGGTAGTCCAATTTCACGATCTGATGCTTGAGTAGCGGTTTCTGAACCTGACTCACCAAGGACATCATGTGCAATCTCTTGGAAGATGTTTTCCGACAGTGGGTTTGATGGGTTTAAGTGTATTGGGTCTGGAGTAGTGCCATCACCGTATAGGAAGAACTGACCTAGAAGTACAAGATCAGCTAGGGTATAGTAGATGGCCAAGATGATCATAGTTGGTAAAAGATGCTGTAGAATAGCACCTAAAACGTTGAAAACATCACCAGATAACCATAATACAATAAACAGGAAACTTAGACCTTCTGAAGACTTTCTATACCAGTTTTCATAGATTTGTGGAACAAAAACAATAATCCAAAATGAAATTGAAATGGAGCTGTTGGTCAGGTTAGTTACATGACTTCAAACTTAACGGAGACATCTGCTTTGAAAAACAGGGGAAAGCACATACCCTGTGATCCCACTGATGGCTCTGTTATCCAGAGCTATATGGGAGAACTTGGGAGCCACCGCTGTCAGTAGGTCACTCATCTCTGCGGTCAAGAATGCACTAAATCCAGGTCTCGAAGAGAAAAAAATGACTTTTGATAAAAATGAAATTTGTGCGCAGCCAAAGATTTCGCGGAAGATTCGCGGGAAGAGGTTTTGCTTATGTAATAATTTTATTATCTTATCAAAACGCAGTTTCCCGCTCTCCAGCTCCCTCTTGTCACGTGTTGAGTCTGGAATTAGTGGAGATATGTTCGAGTTTCCAACCAAAGTTTTCTCTTATTTTGGTTCCTTTTGGTCCTTAAGACGGTGTGTTGCTCTTGAAAGCGAATAACAACTGAAACTATGTCAAACACGTTGGTAGCTGCTCATAGAGGGTGAGTTCCGGTGTCCTTTTACCGTTTTTTGATCGGTCATTGCTAACAGATGCTTAGTTACAAAGCCAAGTATGCTGAGAATACACTGGCTGCGTTCAACGGCGCAGTAGAGGCTGGCGTGGATATGATCGAGACAGGTGCGTGCGAAGTAAAACAGTGTGGTTGAATATGGAGTGATACTAATAGAATTGAAACAGACGTCCAGGTGACGAGTGACGGGATAGTTGTCATCAATCATGTAAGTCCGGTGTTGGAGTTAACAGTGCCGTCTTTTTAAACTAACATGTCGCTTTAGGATCCATTCACCGGTAGAAACTACAATAGAAATCTGATCATTGCGGATACAGAGCTAGAAGAACTAAAGAAGCTGACCAACAAGGCGGATCCAGAACAGAAGATTCTCACTTTTGAAGAGCTACTACAGTGGTCTGTGGAACAAGCAAGACCTGTGCAATTGATGTTGGACATCAAAGTCTCCAACAATGTCACGGTTTTAGTTAAGATCGTCAGAGATCTATTGAATATCAACAATGATTTGTCCTTTTGGTATGATAGAATCATCTTTGGCCTTTGGAACTTGCAATTCTATAAGTTTGCAGTTGAGGCCAATTTATTGGCCAATTTTAGAATAATCAACATTACTGTCTCGCCAACCATTGCCAAACAATTTTTAGAATTCTCCTCCACGTTACCAAAAAAGTTCCAGCTCCATGGCGTCTCACTACTACATCTACCACTTATTGCCCCTGAATTCAAAGACATTTATGAAGAGTTCATCAAACCCCAAGGTATTAATTTGTTCTTATGGACTTCGAACAAGAAAGAACATTTCCAACAGGCTCTTGACTGGGGCGCATATGGGGTAATTACAGACTACCCAGAAGATGCACTTTCCTTCTTCAACGAGGAGTCACAAGCACCACATAAAGTAGCTGGCTCTGAGACAACGAGTAGGACCAAAAAGCATTACCAACAACCATCCATCTTTACTGCTGAAGGCGTGAAACTAAACTTTAGATTCATGTTGTTCAGGGTCTTTGAGTTCCTAATGCTGAATGGTCTTTTGATCCATAGACCTGTGCAATTACTGGTGTTCAAGTTCATCAGAATGATAATTACTGACCAGTAAGTATGTGGAGGACAAAGCTATGCTAATGGAGTGTTGAAATATACGTAAAAGAGTGATTTCCTAAACATGAAGAAGACGTAAGCATCACATGTATGTATGTTAAACCCTTTGACTTCATTTTCTCTTGATTTTTTATCACGATATCCCCATTGGAGGTCCGACTTCACATATCGAGTTTTGTTTCAAGAAGGCATTAATCAGATAAAGAAATGCGTATTAAACAGTCATCATGGAGGATAGAATCTAAGGCATAGTTCTGGACTTTAGCTCCATTCCAGTGTAAAACTCCAGATGAGGCTCTTTTTTAACAGGGTCGTGCTGAAATATACATCGATGTTTCCAACCATCTTGCCTAAATTCTAGTAAAACTTTGCCTCAACCATCAGTAAAACTCAGCACTAACAAAAATTTATTTTTCCTCATTAAAAAAGTTAACATTTCAGTGTTTCATAAAATAAACATACAAACAATAGGCCCTATAAACACTATGATCAAAGTGAGTTAAGCCCACGGTTGATGGTGCTTGTACTGTGATGATATAGAAGAATTTTCCACTAACAGCGTTTTTTTCAACAGGGTTTTAGAAAGTCTCTAAAGGACAAAAAGTCTACACACTCCTCAATATCTTCCCCATTGAATGACAAAACAGGTTCTATCTCATCCATAAACGATATCCAAATCTCCAGCCACAACATCCTACAGTCTCCAAAGCGCGTCATCAAGGCTCTATACGATTATAAACCACAAGGTCCTGGTGAATTAGAGTTCAACAAGGGTGATTTTTTCCATGTTATTGGTAATGAAGACGATCCAGAGTGGTATGAAGCTTGTAATCCTTCAAAGAACATCCGTGGTATGGTCCCTGTGCCATACTTTGAAGTGTTTGGCAAATCTAGACCAAACACTACAGGCACCACGTCGTCAAGCCAGCTGAATACTCCTCCGAGTGTCAAGAAACTGTCCAGTGATTCATACGCAAATTCCCTTACATCAAGGTCGTCGCAGAGTGGTAGTGGTGCGAACACGCTTTACGCTGTTGTTCTGTATGATTTCAAAGCTGAAAGGTCGGATGAGCTAGACATCCACACTGGTGAGAGTATCATACTTTGTGCCCATCACAACTATGAGTGGTTCATCGCTAAACCTATTGATAGACTTGGTGGTCCAGGTTTGGTTCCCGTGAGTTATGTTGGTGTTATTAATATCCTGACAGGAAACTCCACAGGTAATGATGTTGCGGATGATATTGACAATGCTGGTTTGCCCACAGTCGAGGAATGGAAGGGTAAAAATGCCAAATATAAAGCCAGCTCAATCCCACTTGGTAATGTTGATGAGAATGAAACTAAACAAGACTTCAGAAGCTCTAGAATTACGAGTAACTCCACAACACGTCATCATTCTGGGTCCAACGTGAACCATGGCCACTTGTCCAACGGTTATAACAATTCACAATTCGACATAGCCATTGATCAATCCACTCCAGCGGTAATAGAAGCCGTTGTAGACTCATTCCATGTTGACAATGGGAGATACTGGTTCCATGTCAAAGCACATCTAGACAACGGTGAAGTGCGCTCGTTATGTCGTTATTATGAAGATTTCTATGAATTCCAAATCAGACTATTGGAATTGTATCCTAATGAAGCTGGCAGATCTTCAGAACAAAAGAGAATCCTACCGTTCATTCCAGGCCCATTAACATACATCACAGACAAGATCACAAAAAAGAGACAGATTGATTTAAATGATTACGTCCAAGAACTAGTGGCATTGCCTAGCTATATTTCGAATTCCAGGTTCGTTAAGAACTTGTTTGAAATTAGACATGAACTTGATCACATCCTGGACAACGTCCCACAAAATATCCATGAACAAGGTGGCGATGACACGCTAATCAAAGAAGAGTCCATGAAGACATTAAACCAACACAGTCAACCAACACAACAACCCTCTACATTACGATCCTCCTCTTCAACCAAGCTGAAATTCTTCTACAAAGACGATATCTTTGCCCTATTGATCCCTTCAAACATCCAACTTGAAGAGCTGCAGGAAAAGATCAGACAGAGAATCTATGATGATGACAACTATGACACAGATTTCAGTTTGTACATGAAGGATGGTTCCAATACACCAATTCTAAACAGTGATGATATTGCTTATGTTTTGGAAAACAAACTGAAAATACTAATTGATGACGAATGATGCCAAAAAAATAGCAAACCTATTATTTCACATAGACTCTATAATAATCTACTTATTTCTCCTTCTAATTAGCTATCTTCCTTGTTCTTTTTCTTTGTTTTGCTGCTTTCTTCCAATTCTCCTCTGTTCTTGGCCGTTCTGTTTTGATTTGCTCATGTATTAATAAATGTATGATGATCGGCCTTCTAATCTTATAATGCAAAAGCATGAAGAACATCAGAGGTCTGTAGTACTCTGCTATTATACTCTGTACAAGAGGATACCCAGTCTATCTAGTCAGGTGGGACTGGGGATCTAAATCTAAAAGCTTGCCAAAATAGCGCCACTTGATTGGTCTACTGAACAGTTCTACAAAACATAGATACTGTTATGTTGATTGGCAGTCTTGTGGTACTTGAGGAAGTAAATGTTGAAACTTTGGAATTTGACGTCCTGAGTGCTGTGAATATCAGTTGAGGTGATTGGGGCAGAATAAGATGTGATATTGCTTGTTGTGGAAGTATTCTCGTACGGAGTCTTTGCTAAATTGTCTGGGAAGCTGAATTCAGAAGTACCTTGGACCAGAAATCACATCAATGGGTTCGGGTCCTTGAATCTGATCAACTGGTAGTGCAAGTGATCTTAAAGGGGCTTCAGTCGGATTCATATGAAATTTCAGTACCAACACTTGTTTCACTTTCTGAATCATTTTCACTAAAGCTCCCAAATTCCTTGAATCTTTTTGTGTCTATTTCAGATGTTACCTTCAAAAACTCTCTCTTTTCTCTGATCAGTTCCTCAAACGCCTTATCAAAACTGAAGAAGGCTAGAATCTTTAGCCTGAAAAAGGGATCTTCAAACACCTCAAATGGTCCGAATTGAATGTCTAGTGCCCCATTTTCATCGACTTTAGAACCTAGTTCAATGAAGATAGCAAATTCCCCATTTGTGATCATACCTTTTCTGTTGAGTGAGCGAATAAGTTCCTGTATCAGGTTATTCAGAACTTTGCCAAAAGCCGTATTCGACCCGAAGTCAATGGACATTTCGTCGGTATTCAAGTATTTCGATTGAACTAAGCTTGTGGTTGAGGAAAAGTGATTTGGATCTGACTTCAAGTTTTCTAGCACCTGGACAAAATCTTCACCGATTATAGACCCATAGAGTTTTATTATTCCAAACATAACCAATGGGAGAGGAGTAGAGGTAAAGGGAATTGTACCATCAGGGCACTTCTCAAAAAGAGATAGTGAGAAAGCCAAAACAGCAATAGTCCAGAGACCAAAGGACTTCAAGTGGTGTTCTGTCCCAAAAAAATCAATGGCCAAAGTATCTGCTGGACTAGTCTTGTTCGCATTTCTGATACTCACATTGTTAATCTTTGTGATTAGTTTCCGATAACTATCAACAGCTTGCTCGAGGATAACCGGGTTGGATTCATTGCACTTTTCGAACAAAACTTGTAAAAATGGCTCTAGCATCTGGGCAACAGAGATGTATAGCTTAGACTTTAGATCAGCTATACTCGGTACATAATCTGCTGCAGTCAAACTAACAATCAAGGCTTTTCTGTAGGTTGCTGGTTCATGACTGTTTATAGCAAAGATTTCGGTAGCACGTGGGATGTCAGCAACAGTGAGAAGTGGCGTTAATGGATATTTCTCAAAGAATGTTTCATCTTTGGCAACTATTGGTATAGAGGAGTCTAATTGAGTATCCTTTGAAACCCGGTGAAGTTTTGTGAGGAAAATTCTGTTGTTCCAATCTGTGCCATCGTCTTTGAACTCGAAAAAGTCGTCGACAATACGGACCGATGCCTTGGTATAAACCTGGGAGCCTGAACTGCTGAATTTAAAGATATTCAAGTAGTTAACCTTACAAGGAACAGTCATCTGCAAGCCATTGAGAACAAGATTCTCATTTGTTTGTTTGTCTAAATCCCCAATGGCACGACCCACCTCGTCCTGAGCTAGCCTACTCTGCGGATCAAGCCCAAAAACAGCATCCCATATCGGTTATGAGGCCCTGCCAGACATCTTTGTAACGTTGAGTGGGTGCTTGTAATGAAACTCTGTGGTTAATACTCTCAACTAAATTCTGGGGTACTTTCGCGAAACGAGAAGTGACATATTCTTGCTGTTGGTTTCTATGTAGTTAGTGAGAATCCACCTTAGTATGGTTTACGTTCATTCATGAGACTTCTATACCACTACAACGTGAAGCCTCACCCCTTTGATAATGAGCTGATGGTATATTCTGATTTTTGTAAAGGATTTCTGAGAGCATTGAAGCTGATATTCAGGAATTGTTAAGGTCTAGTTTGCTAAAACCTCATGTACGTATTATTTACAAGCTAAATCTTTTCAAACTGTCAAAATATACCAATGATTGGAAAATTTTCACTGTTGCCCTCTTATGCAAAGCCATACATTCCCGCTTAGACCACGTCATTGAAGCCAAACTTGAAATGATAAGTGAGGTTTACAGCAAGAAGAAGATGATATCGAAGAATTAACATTTATCAACAGTTGGGGAAGCCAGAATTGAGAATGAGGGAGAATCAAAATCACAACAAATCCTTGTCTACTTTGGATTTGTTCACATACAATGCTGTTGAGGCTTTCAACTCTGAAGGCCTTGAATAAAGGAAAGCTAAATTATCCACGATGGTGAAAAGCTTGCTGAACCTATAGAATGTTGATCATTACTAGTTAAAACTGCTGGTAATATTTTGCCAACTCTGAGTAGCTAATATTTGTATAAAACGTCCACTGACCAGTTTAGGATAATTCACGTTTTGTATGAAGTCAATACCATAAGTTCCACTCCCTAAGTTATTTGTCATCTAAATACTGTTTATTGATGATGAATACCACGAAGTACGTACTTACGTTGTATAATACCAATACCAGAGTAGAGCTCATGGCCTATAATGATTGTAGCTTCTAAGATGATTTAAACGAGCTGAGTCAGGTTTCAGGTGACTCCGTTCTTCCGACAAACCTACCACTTTTTTTGACCCGGGTCTTATCACATGTAAGACAATTGTTGACTCTGTCGCGATGGAACGATAACAAGAGTCAAAAACTCTTTGTGTTAAATAACCTAATCAGGGACATCAAAGAAGAAAATTTTGCTAGATCTTTGTTCTGTTTAAGTCTTCTGTCCACTTTCTAACGTTTGGTCTCAGAAGTTGCTGTTCCATTCGCTGTCCAAGTCGCTGCTGCTGCTGCTAATTGACCACACAACCACAATGCTGTCAGCCATCAGATCCGGTCTTAGGGTCTCAAGGGAATCCCACACTGCTCGCGTTGCTCGCGTCGCTGGCTGCCCTGTCGCCACATGTGCCTTCAAAAGATTCAGCTCAACCCAGGGCGACATCTCCTCTGCCAACTTCAAGAAGATCTACGACCCTTCCACTGTCCAGACCACCGAATCACGCCTGAAACCGCTCGATTCCTTCCAAAGACGCCATCTGGGACCAAACACTACAGACGTCCAGACAATGCTAGACACTCTGGGCTACTCAGACCTACAGGACTTCATCAAGGATGTCGTTCCTGAATCTGTTCTGGTGAAGAGAAAGCTTAAAGTGGAACCTGCCCAAGGTTTCACCGAATCTGAGATGATTGCACATCTAAAGACGATTGCTAAGAAGAACAAGGTCTTCAGATCCTTCATTGGTAAAGGTTACTACAACACCATATTGCCACCGGTCATCCAAAGAAACATCCTAGAATCTCCAGAATGGTACACCTCCTACACTCCATACCAACCAGAAATCTCACAAGGTCGTTTGGAATCATTATTAAATTTCCAAACCATCATTAGTGATCTAACAGCCTTGCCAATTGCCAATGCCTCCTTATTAGATGAGGGTACTGCCGCTGCTGAAGCTCTGAGTTTATCATACAACAATGCCAGAAAGAAGAAAACCAAATATGTTGTCGATAAAGACTTGCATCCACAGACTTACTCGGTCATTGAATCCAGATCCATCCCTTTAGGTATTGAGATTGTCAAACTAGATCTATCATCTGCTGAAGGCTTGAAACAATTAGAAGAGATCAAAGGTGAAATCTCTGGTGCCTTATTGCAATACCCAAGTTCAAGTGGTGAGGTCTTTGATTTAGAGCATTTATCTAAGGTTTCTGAAGTTGTCCACTCTGCTAAAGGTTTAGTCGCTGTTGCCTCTGATCTATTAGCTTTAACCCTATTGAAGCCGCCATCTACTTTCGGTGCTGATATCGTTTTTGGTTCATCCCAAAGATTCGGTGTCCCGGTTGGCTACGGTGGTCCTCATGCTGGTTTCTTTGCCGTCACTGAAGGTTTAAGCAGAAAGATCCCAGGTAGAATTGTGGGTGTTTCTAAAGATAGATTAGGTGCTCCAGCTTTGAGATTAGCCTTACAAACCAGAGAACAACACATCAAGAGAGACAGAGCCGTTTCAAACATCTGTACTGCTCAAGCCTTGCTAGCTAACATTGCTGCTAACTATGCCGTCTATCACGGTCCAAAACGTCTGAAACAAATTGCCGAAAGAATTCACGGATTCACCTCCATCTTAGCTTCTCAGATCTCCACTAAACATGAAATTACCAACAAGCAATGGTTCGATACCTTGACTGTTAAATTGAACGGTGTTACCGCTGACGAGTTGTTAGAAAAGGCTAAAAAAGATTATGAAATAAACCTGTTTAAGATTGACGAACAGACCGTCTCATTGTCATTAGATGAGACAGTTACCACCAAGGACCTGGCTGATTTGGCTGAAATCTTCAATGGTGAAACTGTTGCCCTGGAATCAATCACCGAGTTCCCAGCTTTTCCGACTTTGTTAACAAGAACTGATGAATACTTGACCAACCCAGTCTTTAACTTACATCACTCTGAAACTGCCATGTTAAGATACTTACACCATTTACAAACGAAAGACATCTCATTAGCGAATTCTATGATCCCATTAGGTTCTTGTACCATGAAATTGAACGGTACTGTTGAGATGATCCCATTGACATGGCCAGAATTCGGCTCCATCCACCCATTCGTTCCAAAAGATCAAGCTCAAGGTTACGCTGAATTAGTCTCAGGTTTGGAAGTTGATTTAACTGATATTACTGGTTTCAGTGCTACTACTCTACAACCAAATTCTGGTGCTCAAGGTGAATTCACCGGCTTGAAAGTCATCAAGGCTTATTTGGAATCCAAGGGTGAAGCTCACAGAAATATTTGTTTGATCCCAGTTTCTGCCCATGGTACCAATCCTGCCTCAGCTGCCATGAGTAACTTCAAAGTTGTCCCTGTAAACTGTTTATCCAACGGTTCTTTAGACTTGGTCGATTTGGAAGCTAAGGCCTTGAAGCACAAAGACAAATTAGCCGCTGTTATGATCACATATCCATCCACTTATGGTTTATTCGAACCAACTATCAGAGAAGCTATCAAGATTGTCCATTCCAATGGCGGTCAGGTCTACCTTGATGGTGCCAACATGAATGCCCAAGTCGGTTTAACTTCCCCAGGTGATTTAGGTGCTGATGTTTGTCACTTGAACTTACACAAGACTTTTGCTATCCCACACGGTGGTGGTGGTCCAGGTGTTGGTCCAATCTGTGTTGCTGAGCACCTGGTCCCATTCTTACCAAAGCACTCTCTTATCGAAACAAACGGTGCTAATGAAAAATCCATCGGTGCTGTTTCCTCCGCTCCATTTGGTTCTGCTTCCATCTTACCAATCTCATATTCATACATCAAGTTGTTGGGCGCTGAAGGTTTACCATTCAGTACTTCTATTGCAATCTTAAACTCCAACTACATGGTTAACAGACTAAAACCATACTATGACATCGCCTTCATTGGTCAGGATGGTATTAAATTTGGTGGTCATGAATTCATCTTGGACTTGAGAAAATATAAAGCAAAGGGTCTAGAAGCCATTAATGTTGCAAAGAGATTACAAGATTACGGGTTCCATCCTCCAACTTTAGCCTTCCCAATCCCAGGTACTTTGATGATTGAACCAACCGAATCAGAAAACAAGCAAGAATTGGACAGATTTGTTGATTCATTAATTCAAATTAGGAAAGAAATCGATGCCTTCCTAACTGGTCAACCATTAGGTCAAGTGCTAAAGAACGCTCCACACTCCTTGAACGATGTTGTCCTATCACAAGATTGGGAAACTAGAGGCTACACTAGAGAACAAGCTACTTATCCATTACCATTCTTGAAACACCAAAAGTTCTGGCCAACTGTTTCAAGATTGGATGATACCTATGGTGATTTGAACTTGATCTGTACTTGTCCTGACGTTGAAACTATTGCCAATGAATCATAGATACAACAAATAAATTAATGACTTTATTAAAAAAGACGACAACAATACGTAATGATCTAAAATGCAAGAACTCCAAACTCCAATTTCTCTATAACCTTAAACCACCATAAATAACACCACAAGCATGAATGTTAACAATTTATAATTCACTATCATGGTACTCGCACCATTGATAGCTGTAGTATTCCCAAACAGATTACACGTGGTGTAATTGACATTCCTGTAATACTGATAACTCTCAATGATAGAGCTATTATGAACAGGACAAGTGAAACTGAAATCTGGAGGGCAATTTTGAACAATGAACCAACACATATCGATACAAGGCAAGATCTCATAATATTCAGACGGTGGTTGAACCACTTCATTCAAGTACTCGTTTCTGGACTCACCAACGTTTCTTAGTTTGTATTCATCCCTGTTACCATTACCACATCTTGGAATTGTCACCGCACAGAGCCAGTCTTTATATGCGTCACGACAGTCATCACAAGTTGCAATTGGGGAGTACAGTGCATCTTCAACAGAGAAACAATTGATCTGTTGCATGGCCTTGGAGAAGTTTTGATAGATTGACTCAGGATATGAATCATATAAAGCCTTCAATGCAGTGACGTTTTGATCCAATTGATAAGCAGCAGACTGTGGAACAGAGTACGTGACTTTATCACAAAAGTCAAGGTCATAGATCAGCTTGCATGCACCATCTTCACCTGTTTCAAACAAGATTCTTGAATAAGCCGAACCACCATTGTTTGTCCCGTTAAATCCCTTGGTGATATATGCCACGTAACTCGAAGAAGCGTTTAAATTGTTAACGAGAAATTGCTTTCTGAAATCGTATTCGCTTGGTGTATAGAATGTAATGATATCTTCATCTGGAACTAGACCAGCTTCACTGTTCAAGGCACAAAAACTCTTACTTAGCCCTTCAAAATAGTTAGCCGTCTCATCTTTGAAAACATTGATCCTATAAGTCGATGTACCGTTCATAGCAGCTTCCTTCGTGGTACCTGTCAAGTTGAATCTCTCTGTTTGAAAAAAGGCAGAATCCCCATCAGCATCAACTAATGATGCAAATGTGTCCTCATCCCATTGAAACACAACATCTTCTGTAGACGCAGCAAATTGAAGCTGAAAATAATCTGAATCGTTAATATTTGTGGTATTTTTGACCTCTATATAGATCAACGTAGTCAAAGTTGTATTCGTACCATACTCCCAATTCTGTGTTTGGTAATAACCTTCGTCAAATGTGGCCTCTTCAACACCCGAATTTGAGGAAACGTAAAAGTTCAGATATTCTAATGCTTCAGTGGATTTTAAACCGTTCGGATACTGACAGATGTTAGCAGACACAAAGGTTAGAGTGGCGCCTTTGTCATTGCCATCAGTGGAGAAATTGAAGCCATAGACAGTGCCCGGGTATAACCGCAGATTCTGAACCTCCCATTCTCCCAATTGGACATAACTGTGATAAGATCCAACAGCCTCTGAGATCATTTGATCCTCAGATTCTTCCTTCAATTGTGAAGCCACGTCTCTGGAAGCAGCTTCATTGTCATTAAGTGTTCCAATACCAAATATTCTTTTGAACTTTGTTCTTAGATCAACCTCCCCGATCTGTGAACCATCAATAGAGCCGTAACCATCATAAAGGTCCAGTGGAATCAGTTGGTTTGGTTCCTCTTCTTCAAGCTCAAACAACTCTGCTTGCACTCCACATTTGCAAACAAAAGCAAGGATAAACAGCAGCAGCAGCCGTATAACAGTTCTCTGTGTCATTGGAGAGGAGCAAGCGTTGCTTGAACTCAACATCAGACTCTGTGGTCATTTTGTAAGGCTCTATTAAAAATAGTGAGCTATATACAGGAAAGTATCATTTAACCGAGGGCTGTATCACGTGATATGAAGTGATACAAACTAGTCTCAAACCGAGGGTAGCGGACTTTCAAAGGGAACAAAAGTCCGCTTTGTTTAGCCCTATGTACCAGTTATCCAAATGGCAATTGGGTTATTGGGAACCTGAAACGTGCCATAATTTGCAAAGATGTACAAATCATTATCTTTATGGCTTTTTCTTTGCCCATTGAAGACGGCCTTCTTCATTGCGGTCCAGGCGGTATCTGCCAAAACCACACGTGTAAACAAGGCTGCAAAAATGTCATAAAGGAAAAGAGGCAGAATCTGTGACTGAAGACAAAAGAAGGTCAATTTCCCGGTTCTTCCGCTGTTTACAAGACATTTTATACACACACCACGATGACTGTGAAGGCTGTGTTCATCGAACAAGCTGTAAGTATCGCATTTGCTCTTCTATGGCCTCTTCCAGGCTGCTTTGTGTGTGTTTTTTTTTGTCACCAAAAATGCTAACAAACAACCAAGTGCGATTCCTGTCGAAAGAGGAAGTTGAAATGTTCCAAAGATTTACCCAAATGTACAAAGTGTATCCAGCATGACTGGGAATGTAATTACAGCCCACGAGTTGTAAGGTCCCCGCTGACAAGGGTCCATTTAACCAAAGTTGAGAACAGAGTTCGTGATTTGGAGGCTTTGATTCATGACTTGCTACCTGATGCTGATGTTGACAAGTTGCTAGCTAAACAAGTACCACGTTCAGTGACTCCGAAGACTCACTCCGGTGATGTGTCACCTGCTGCACAATCCCCATCAATGAACCAATCCGTTAATTACTCAGAGCATACAGAAAACTCTAATGACTTTCAACCTGAGATTCCAGAGGATGATGTTCCAGAGGATGCTATCTATGGGTTTGATTGGGTCGAAGAAGATACTGATATTGCCTTGAATGATGGTATGGCCGCTCTTAGTGTGAATCCTTCCAACAAAGGTTATTTTGGGGTTGCTTCAAGTGCAGTTGTGTTGAGAGCTTTAAAAATACCCAAACAGTCTACAGACGAAGAGCATAGTCCTTCTTCTCAAGGCCCAGATTCTAGAAGTAACTCCAGAGTACTCGATATGGGCCCCACATTGTCCCTTACAGCCAAATACTTAACCAATGAGTTCATTGAATCCTATTTCAACAACTATCACACTTCATATCCATTCATTCATAAAGAAACCTTCCTTGCACAATACCGTGATGAGATCCCAACACCAACTCATGAAATCTGGCAAATCTTGTTGAACACAGTTTTGGCTCTAGGTGCTTGGTGTTTACATGGTGAATCTTCAAATCTGGATCTATACTACTATCAAAATGCCAAATCATACCTATCATCATATGTTTTTGAATCTGGAAGTATCCCACTGTTGCAGGCACTCACTTTGTTGAGTAATTATGCTCAAAAGAGAAACAAACCAAACACTGGTTGGAATTATTTGGGTCTTGCAGTTAGAATGGCCATGGGATTAGGTCTATATAAAGAATTCTCCAATTGGACAAGTTCAAAGAATCAATTACAATTGGAAATGAGAAGACGATTATGGTGGGGGTTATACATCTTTGATGGTGGTGCTGCCATTACATTTGGTAGACCTGTCAATTTACCAGTTGATCAAATGATGGATATCAATGAAGTGAGTAATATCAATGATGACGATTACTTAAAAAACAATGATTTAAAGAAAGAGTTGATCCCTGTTGAATATCCAACAATTTACTCTGGTCTAATATGGCAATCCAAGTTCACCATTATCTCTACTGAGATCTATAACAGATTGATTTCTAAACCTGCCCCAACTGCTTCTGAATGCTTACAATTGAACAATAAGATCACTGCGTTTATTCAACAACTTCCACCATACTTTTCAGAGAACTCACTGGTTGCGGAGAATTGCACAAAGATTCCAGATTCTCCAAAGACACCAGAATGGTTAGCCTTTGCCAGATATAGATTGATTTGGAGATATAAGAACTTACAGATCATCCTGTTCAGAGCTTTTATTTGGCAAAGAGTCATTGGTGTTAAGAACCCAGAGATCTTGGAACTGGCCAAATCTCCAGAAGGTAAGCAAGCTAGAAATATCTGCTTAACTGGTGCCCATGAGACCATCCTATCCATCTCAAACTTCATTTATAACCATGAAATGAGTGTTATTGCTAGTTGGTACGCTACTTTCTTTTTGTTCCATGCTTCTTTGATTTCATGTGTTTGTTTATGTTCTGAGCCAAACTCGAATCATGCTGCTGGTTGGAAAAATGATATCATATTGGCTAAGAGAGTATTGACTAAATTATCACAAGTGAATTCGTTAGCAAATAAGTTCATCACTGTTATTGACAATTTGTGTGGTAAATATTTGGATGAGACAAGCTTGCAGAACATCTTTGAGAAATCTAAAGGTACTCCACAAGATGATGTCAAGAATACTGAAGCAGCCTCGGAAGGACAATTTGAACAAGAACTTCAAGAACAACAACAACAACAACAGCAACAACAACAACAACAACAACAACAACAACAACAACAACAACAACAACAACAACATCCCAGAGTTGATGATTTCCTTCCAGACTTTGATTTCAACGATATCAGTGCGAACAACAACATGGCTGAGTTATTGAATTTATTACCTGCTGATATCGCTAACATCGGAGTTCATAATAATAGCAACAACAGTAGTGGCCAATTCCCAGTGAAAACGGAAGAACAAGATTTCCAAGGGTTCAGTATCAATTATAGCAATAACGATATGTTGAATAGTGAAGCTGATATGGCTAATAGACTAAGTGCTCAAAGATCTCAGAATCAACAAAAGAATGATTTCTTCAATCTGGTGTTCAGCGAGGATCAAACTGATTGGATTTGAAGTGATTTGCAGATGATTAATCGGCAAGATTTGTATTATGCTTTAATAACGATTTAATGATTATGTTTCAACAAAGTGTATGTGTTATCACAATCAACAATTTTTTGTGATTGTCTTGAATCTCGATTCGACCAGTGTCAAAAAAAAAACAGATTATATAAAACACTATTACATCACAAGTGAGACATTTTTATCTTCCAGCCCTAAGGAGTTCAAAAGGGTTCCGAAAGGGGGAATTAGAATGGACTCGTAAAATATACACACCAAGATGAGGCAATGCGTTGGAATGCCTTTCACGGGCCCAAACTAACATATCCAAAAGCCCTGCAATGTGCAATGTGTTATTTCGGTGACCAAGAAAATATCTTATAAAGGTATGCCCCATTCCACAAAAGAATCAAACAATTCCCAAGACCTCAACGATATATCAAGTAAAGGAGCACAGCCGAAATGTATATAAAGTCACACAGTTTACAAGAATTTCTGCAAAAACACGCGATTATTTACTTCTGCCAGCCTAAAAAATCTTTTCTGCTTCGCCAAAATGGCGCAAATCCTTCGCCAAATTAAGAATAATGGTGCGGGCTTACGTGTCAGTGGATGCAGGTTCATGCATAGATTTTGCCCGTGTTGTTTTGACAGTCCGTCACAAAAGAATTTGAGAGAATTTCCTTCAGAGAAAATTATAAATAGATTAGAATTCCCTGTTTTTCGTTTCATTGTATACAAACTTTCGCCATCCTTTTGTAACCTACATTAGAATTGTTAAATATGTCTGCCCAAGAACAAGTTGAAAACAAAGTCGAAGAACAAGTCGCTCCACAAGTTGAAGCCGTTGAAGCTAACACTGAAGAAGTCGCCCAACAAGCTGAAGAAACCAAAGAAGAAACCAACAAGACTCTTTCTGAAGCCAAAGACGAAGTTGTTGCTGAAGCTGCTAAAACCAAGGATGAAGTCGCCAAGGCTGAAAACACTACTGAAAAGAAGAACATCTTGAAGAGATTTGTCGCCAAGATCAAGTCTATTGCCTCAAGCATCAACTAGAATTGTGCCTCAGTTTTTTTGATTGTATGATATATCTTTCCACATCCTCGTGTTTTATTGGTTTTATTCATGGGCGCCAATGTCCTAGCATGTCATTATACTTTGTGTCGATGTTCTACTTGTGTTTGATTCCAATTATGAGGTGTTTTTAATCTTTTTTTCTGGTTTGATGGTGCTTCTTTGAACCAACCAACTTTTTTTTTTAATATTTTAATCTTAAGCCTAAGAAGAGAGCGCTACCGCTACCGTTTCCAATTCATAATAACTAATACAAGAAGTGTAATATTCTTTTTCTACATTCCATATTGAACAATCTTTATTATTGTAGTGCCGTATAATTTATGCTGGTTAGTCTTTAGAGGGCATAGAAACGCAGAAAACACTAGCAGTTGGCTAGTGAACAAAATTAAACGCCAACAATTCAGCACCTCATGACAGAATTGGTGGTGTTATTTGAAGCTGGCGCTGGCGCTGGATTATTATAATGCCCAAGTCTATTACAATACAGCGTTTTGCCAGTATTATACAAATTTGTAGCCAGCCTTAAAAAAAATCAACTCTAATTCTCAACACAGAAGAAAAAGAGATCTAAAAGCCGGTCTCAAATCTCAAAAGCGACCATTTCCGGCACTTGCCGCCTCGCCACTTCTCTTTTTCAATATATTTTCTTGCCTTTTCTTGCCTTTTTTTTTGCCTTTTTCGCCTTTATATGCATTAAATTTTTGCCCTTCTTCTCATAAACAATACACCGCCATTGCGCCAGATTGCAGCCAATTTGCCATTTTGGGAAGAGAACAAAAAAAAAATCATAAAAAAAAAACAAAAGATTTTGCCACAAAAAAAATCAAAGAAAAACAAAAAAACCTCCAAATACGGCAATTTCCGCTTGCGGCTCATACTAGCAAAAAAAAACAATTGAATCAGCTAAAGACAGATGGAATTCTCTGAATACTGTTTGTGACAACACCAATTGACGCTCTATCATCAACACTTCTCCACGATGAGTTTGATTAACTTTCTTCCTCTTTTTGCAACTTTCGGTTTTTGTATGACTACTCTCTCTATTTCCGACCAACCACGTGACTTTACCATACTTTAATTGTTCCCAATTCCGACTTTTGTCAGCGAAATTTTCCCGAAATTCACAAAAGAAAAAAAAAGTTACACACTGAAACCCCTTTGGCCCTCACCAAATTCAGCAAAGACCAGATCGAACGCTACTTCCCAGGCTCCAGAACCTGCCGCCCGCTTCCCGTCTCCACTATCACACGTCATTTTCCTCCATTTCCTCTAGAAAAAGGACACCCATAATTCGATTTTGCTGCCCTTGTTTTTTTCGTTTGGTTTCACAACTGGTGTTGATCTCGGATCTGGTTTCATTTACAAAAGTCCCAAAATCCGTCGTTATCTTCGCCACATTCCTGTCTTAATCTTCTGAAGCCTGCATTCAACGCCTTCTGGTTCCCCACATTCTTGTGATTTTCCCCCAGTTTCCGCAACTTTGTGGTTTTCCTTTGCACACACAAAACTTGTTGTGTTTTTTTGTTTGTGGTTCCATCCCCAAGAAAGAAACAAGAAAAAAAAAGTTTGCCCTGTTTCCAACCGGGTCTAAAAACTCACTTCCAGACCATTGAAATCGTCGTATAATGTCTGACTCAAACACCAACATGGATCTTAGAGTTGGTAGAAAGTTCCGTATCGGTCGAAAGATTGGAAGTGGTTCATTTGGTGATATCTACCTAGGTACAAACATCATCAGTGGTGAACTTGTTGCCATCAAACTAGAAAGCATAACTGCAAAACATCCTCAATTAGAATACGAAGCTAGAGTCTATAAATCTTTGAGTGGTGGTGTTGGGATTCCTTTTGTTAGATGGTACGGCACTGAATGTGACTATCATGCCATGGTTATTGATTTGTTAGGTCCATCATTAGAAGATTTGTTCAACTACTGTAACAGAAAGTTTAGTTACAAAACGGTGTTGCTATTGGCTGACCAATTGCTATGCCGGATTGAATACATCCATGCTAGATGCTTCATTCATAGAGATATCAAACCTGATAATTTCTTGATGGGAATTGGAAAAAGAGGCTCTCAAGTCAATGTCATTGATTTCGGTTTAGCTAAGAAATACAGAGATCCAAGAACACATTTACATATTCCATACAGAGAAAACAAGAACTTGACTGGTACTGCCAGATATGCTAGTATAAACACCCATTTAGGTATTGAACAATCAAGAAGAGATGATTTGGAAAGTCTGGGTTATGTGTTGATATATTTCTGCAGAGGTTCTTTACCATGGCAAGGTTTGAAAGCTGGTACTAAGAGACAAAAATATGATCGTATTATGGAAAAGAAAATGTCCACTCCAGCTGAAATCTTGGGTAGAGGCTTACCAATTGAATTTGTCCATTACTTGAATTATACAAGATCATTGAGATTCGATGATAAACCAGATTATGCATACTTAAGAAGATTGTTTAGAGATTTGTTCTTGAGAGAAAACTTCAGATATGATTACATTTTTGATTGGGCTCTACAGAAACAACAATTGGCTCAAAAGAAGATGGAGGAGAGCAAAGAACATCAGGATCAAGACCAAGTTAAACAGCAATCTCAACCACAACCCCAACAGCAACCAACTCATCAAGACCAACAACCTCAGCAACTACAACAAATGTTACAACAACAAGTTCCTCAACAATCAGCACCACTACAGCAATATCAACTACTTCAGCAGCAGCAGCAGCAACAGCAGCAGCAACAACTTCAGCAACAACAACTTCAGCAGCAACAACAGCAACAACAACTTCAACAGCAGCAGCAGCAGCTACAACAGCTACAACAGCTACCTGATAAGACTAGTGTTCAAGCTCATGCTCATTCTCAGTCCCCAGCTCCTCAATTACCACCAACCAACAGAGTTCAAGCCACTGCTCAAGTATCATCAACACCAGTGGCTCAAAATAGACCTCCACAAAAGCCTCAAGGCGAAGATAGTGTCCCATTAGCGTCATATAATTTACAGAGAATTCAACCAAGAGTTGGAGGTGATAGCAAAGGTCGTATTAATGACTGGAGATCAGAAGTTGTTTCAGTTAATGATCGACAAACTTCTAAATTCCAACCTGTTTTGAAAAGAAACCCTGAACCATCAAGTCAATCACAACCTCGAGCTCAACCACAACCTCAAATTCAGAATCAACCTCAACAAACACCACAAGGTACTCCTCATTGGTTATGAGTTTCTTTTCATAATTTTCCTTCAGCTTTTGGTTTCATCTTTATTTCTGGATACTTTCGAGATTTGGAGTTCTTTTATTCACTTGGTTTTATAGCATTTGTCATTCTCTAATAAAGAATAATCCATAAAAATGTGCGTAAACATCAATACAGCGCGATCTTAACTTACTGGTTCTACGTGGAAGTATTCATCCTGTAATAATTATATTTGCACTATGACATAGTAGTTAAGTGCTCTATAGCTTGTTCAACACATCATGTTTCTTACAGACATATTCCAACAAGTGATAAGCAATGGCAGTTTTTGGAGGAATGGTATAATCGTAAGTTTTTCCCGGTTTATGATACACCAAATCTTTTAATTCTTCAATATCAACCCATTTAGCGTCAGCCAATTCTGGATCATGACCCAAATTGATCTTTTCATTCACACCATTGAATTCCACATAGGCACAGCAACCAACCATCAAATTAGCAGGATAAGGCCATGGTTGAGTCTTAATGATATCACATCTATAACCTTTGACACCTGTTTCTTCCCATAGTTCTCTTAATGAAGCAATTTCAAGAGCTTCGGAAGGTTCGACAAACCCAGCAATTGTGGAATACATCCTCCCAGGGAATCTTTTCCCACGACCAAGAAGCACTTTGGAATAGTCCTTATTAGTCACAGCCGTAATGATCACTGGGTCAGTTCTTGGGAATGAAACATTAGAGACACTCGCTGATTTGACGGGGCAGTTCTTATCTATTTCTGAAGAACAAAGAAGTTTTGTACCTGCGTGAATTGCAATCGTTGGAGAACCACAGCCGGCACAGAAACGAACACGTCTCAACCAATCCAAGTACATCTTTGCATGACTGAAAATCCCACTGTCAAAAGATGATAATTTGAAAACATCATTTCGGTCTGTGATTCTTTTAGCCTTGTTCTCAAAATAGGAGATCAATGATTCATTGTGGGAGATATCAACAGCAAAATAAGCTTGCCCTTTGTATCTCTTGTAAGTGACACCATCGACACGTTCATCAAGACCGAGGAATGTGAATCTCAATTCATTCACTTTGATATCATTGTTGGAATTGAAAGCCATCCATTGATCGACATGGTCCTTCAGCTCGGCATAAGTGGCATAGTATAGTTCAGTAGAGATATCATTGAAGACACCATACGCAGCATCCTCTTTAAACACAACGATCTTGGTATTTGGATCAGTGATGGCAACGTTGATGAATTCAGAATCCTGACGTAAGAAGGAGAATCTATTCACTGTGTCGTGGCCAAAGAAGATGTATTCATCAAGGAAATCACCTGGTGCAGAAGAGCTGTCTGTTGAATTGGACATTATGTGTTCTTTAACTTGAAGAAGCCTACCGATCGGGGACATCTTTGTGGATTTTTAATGTAATCATCAATTTTATGGGGGAGCTCTGCTTTCTTTTTTTTTCGCTTGATGACAAATCTCCGACCGGCTAATTACCGGATAAATAAAAAAATGATCAAGCCTAAAGGAAAAATAATGTAACATAATTGTGCATTTAAAATGGCATTGCGGATTGTGCAGAACCCTTTTTGGTTGGCTGGGAAGATGTTTTGGATCTTTTTGACTGTGAAGTGGAGTAAGTCCTCTTTCTCTTGGTACCACCACCTTTCTTGTAACTTCTCTTTTGTGATGAACCACCAGTTAATCTCTTTGATTGTGAATTCGTTTGTGCTTGTGATGCCACTTCTTGTGACGCTTTCATTTGGTTAATCAACGCTTGGTTCTGTTGTCTTTCATCTCTAGTGAAAAAATGTGATTTTGTGGCACTTGCTGAACCTGTAGTGACAGCTCTTTCAGTTTGCAATTTCGACAAGGCATTTTTGAAATACTTGAAATATCCCTTTTGATAAAGATTTAAGCCTTTCAACTGCTTAAAACTTTCCTCATCTTGGGGTAAGGACATCGCCATCTCTTTTAACGGTCCATCAGCCATTACAGAAGAACTTTGTTGAAGTCTTAACGAAGCCATAACTTGATTTCTAACATCTGATAGCGTTCTAACGGCTTTGACATAGTTATCACGCTCAGCATTACTAGTAAATCTGAGTTCACTCAATTGAATTGGTTTTGAAGCTAGTTTGCCTCTTGATGGGGCTAACATTTGACCGGATGAACCACTAACTGGAGCCAAGTTTGATGAAGTTCTTTCTAGATGAACTTTTGCACTGATGATTGGCGGAAGGGGGTCCTCGAAGCTTGGGGCACGGTTTGTAGTAGTGCCATTGGTTTCGTTATTGGTTGTACCACCATTCCTTTTCTTTGTCTCTGTGGAGAATGTCATGATGATCTTCTTACGGCCTGAGGTCAATGAGGTAGCATTTGGACCAGGCTTGATATAGCTTGTAGCAAAACCGGCACCGTTCATAACTGAGTACTCCTGTAAGATCTTTTCTGTAATCAAGTGAAATGCAATTCTTTCTAAATCTCTTCTATCCAATGAGCTACCAGCACCATGATACTCATTCATATCATGACCAGATTGTTGAATCCTTTGAGTGCGTGAGCCTCTGAAGACATCTTGACAATGGATCAGTGTGACTTTATCCTTATGGATAGAACTAATCAATTGAGTAAGTTTGATAGCGTATTGTGTAACATCTTTCTCAATTAAGGTAGTTGAAGTACCATTACGACAGTTGTCACAATTCTTACCACACAATTTTTTGTCAAACTCTTCATTGAAATATTGTAACACCTGTTTTCGACGACAATCAGTTTTGTTCTCACAATATTGAATAACTTGGGTCAACTTGTTCATGTGTTTCTCTTTACCTGAGGCATCAAGTTCTGAATCCTTTTGGATCATAGTCTGCATTGATTTAGCGTCTCTGAAGGTGTAAAACATGATACAATAGGAGTATTTACCATCTCTACCAGCTCTACCTGTTTCTTGATAATAACCTTCTAGCGTTCTTGGAATAGTCAAATGATAGACAAAACGGACATCGGCTTTGTCAATACCCATACCAAAGGCAATAGTGGCACAAATCACCATGATTTCACCTTGTTGCCATTGTTTCTGAATGCGTAATCTATCTTCAGCTGTCATACCAGCATGGTAGAAAGCAGTTTTAACACCAACATCATTCAACTTTTCAGATGTTTGTTCACATGACCTTTTAGAATGACAATAGATGATACCTGTCTGGTTGCGGAAACGACCTTTAATTGATTCTTCAATATTTTTCATATGGTTCTTGTCCTTTTGTAAAACTTCATAGTATAAGTTCGTTCTGTTGAATGATTGTTTCAATGACACTGGATTGATCAATTTCAAGTTGTGGACAATATCCATCTTGACATGGTCATTTGCAGTAGCTGTCAAAGCCATCATAGGGACATCAGGATAGGTCTCTTTGAAATAACTCAATGACTTGTAGTCTGGTCTGAAATCATGACCCCAACTACTAACACAATGGGCTTCATCAACCACAATTCTAGCCAATTTCCCTTCTCTGTATAGTTTAGCAATAGCATTCTTGGCCTGAGTGGAAGCACTGATCATTTCTGGAGACAAATAAACTAATTTCAACTGACCAGTGACAAATAAATGGAACATGTTTTTTCTATCTTCCAATGGAGATTTTGAATTGATCATACCTGCTGGGATTTGTTTAGCCCATAGATGGTCAACTTGGTCTTGCATCAACGAGATCAATGGAGAAACAACAATAGTGGTACCTTTGGTCTTACCTGAATTAACAATAGCCGGTAACTGATAACATAATGACTTACCACCACCAGTGGGCATTAAAACAAAGCAATCTCTACCTGATAAAGTGGCATCAACGGCTTCTTGCTGGTTAGGTCTGAATGACTGTAGCTTAAAGACCTCTCTCAATCTACCAAACATTTCATCGGTCCAAGGATATCTAGGACTTTGTTGAGGTAATGGGATATCACGTAAGATCTCATCCAAATCATCATCATTATTGCCTTGGGCTGGGGAGCTTGGTGGCAGGGGCTCAATTTCGGCAAGGTCTTCATTATCAGAAATAATTGTTTCATGGATTGGCTCCAGACGTCTTTGTGGTGGAAGTTCATCCAGATCAAGGTCACTGTCTAGGTCAATAACAACTGCCTGTGAGTTGACTTCTCTTTCTTCATCAAAGTTTTCGGTTTCTTCGACCTCTGGATCTTCAGGCTCTTCTTCTTCCTCTTCCTCTTCCTCTTCGTTAGAATATGGATTATCTTGAGATCTGATCAAAGTTCTGTACTCCTCAGTGTCTTGAATTTCTTCCGCTTCACTAGAGCTAACAACATCTCCACCTTTGGCTTCTTCTTCTTCTTCAACCTCTTCGTCATCAACCAATGACATTTTCAGATTCTCCAGCTCCGACTGAGAGACACGAAGTGGAAGTCTCCCTCTTTCATTATCGGAGTAATCACTATCTGGCTGTGGGGCTTCAGAAGCACTTTTGTACTCTTCGTAATCATCATCACCAGATGATTCATTCCCATTGTTTACAATGAAGCTTTCAAGATCTGACCCATTATCATTCTCATCGATTTGACTTGTCACTAGACCATCCATTGTGCCATTACCAAAGTCATCATCTTCTTCCGCTTGATCATTCAAATATGGATTTAGAGGTGGGGGTGAGGGTGGACTGCAAACTCTTGTTGGTTGTCTTCTAGAAACTTGTTCTTCTTCTTCTATGTCATCTTCCAGCTGGTCATCAAGCTCCATATCACGAATGCTTATATCTTGTAAGTCAAAAATTTTGTTGTTTGGCTTTGGAGTGACTTTCATTCTTTCAAATTCTTTAGAGGTATCAGCAACTTGAACATTCCCTGTAGTGTTGAAACTTGTTCTCAAGTCAAATGTGGGTTGTCTGGCAATATGAGCAGGTTGTAAACCAGTTTCCAAAACTTGGGCAAAAGGCCGAGGAGCTTCTGTGATGTCTGCACTTGGACTTACAGATTCTTGTGATGCTTTAGTGGCCAGTAGTTTAGATAATTGAGTCTTCAAAGTGTCTTGCTTCAGTTCGATCTGTGATATCTGCTTGTTTAAATCACTTCTTTTGACCCTCTTATCGTTTTCAGATAAGGCTGTGGATTCTTCAACTGAAAGTCTCTTCACCAACAAGGCGATCCTTGTTTCACAAACATCAATGTATGAAGTTTGAAGTGCCACAATTCGATTTGTCATCTTATCACCTCTGGGTATCTCTGTAGCAGATGTAAAAGACGTGGTTGTGTTGTCCGTTGACAGAGGTTGCAAAGTTCTTGGGAGTGGCGTAGGTGGTGCAGCTCTCTGTGGTGCTCTGGCCGAAGTTCTGTGTATCACTTCAGATTCGGCAATATCTGATGGTCTATTGAAATCATAGTTGTCCAGAGCAGTCAAGTCGGATTCATTAAGGTCATTAATATCATTATCATCATTGGCAGATGTCCTTAGACGAGCCGATGGTGTTGTCTTGTGTTTCATGGTGGGAATATCTTGCATGGGCTTTGTCGTATGTCTTCGCTTTGTGTTTATGGTGGGTGTGGAGTCAATCTCATCATCAAACGTTAGATCAATAACAGCTGGTGTTGTGTTGGACCTTTTCGTTGTGGGTAGGCTTAGCTGTTGGACGGTTGGTTGTGGAGACGATTTGTTACTTGAGGTGGAGCCAGCTCTTCCTATTGAGTTCTCACGTCTAACCGATCGAAGACCTGGAGTACGTATTGACTTTTCCACGTTTGTAAGCACAGAGGCCACCTCAGGAGCTGTTGGAGATCGATGTTGATGAGGTGTTGGTATAGAAGCGACGGGGGCAGTCACAGTATTTTCTTTGCTCTTTTGGGCAGTTACAGTGTTTGTAATGTCATGAAGGAACGTTGGCTTTGGAATGTTGGCTTTGGACTGCTCTAGCCACGTTAGGTGTGACTTTAGGTTGTTTCTGACCATGGTCTTCAGAGCAGAGCTGACAGGGAAAGGTCAAAGGCAGCTGTGGAGCGAAGATGGAGGCGGCGGGTATGTGGAGCCTTAGCGGCAGCAGCCGAATATGCACAGAGACCAAAGAGCGGGTGGTCACAGGTCACTTTTGAGCCTTGAGACAGCGTCTTTTGGTTCAATGGCTTCATTTATTTGCCTTTGCCTTTGTTTACCTTCCAAAAAAAGTTTGAAGTTTTCGCGTATTGTGTTTGTGCCCTTACCAAAGTAACTAAATATTTATTAAGATTGATTTCACAGCATGAGAGCTGATAAAAATCGATGATCTCCAGGGTGTTTTTGTTTATATTTAGAGAGCTTTCGACATTTGTCTCTGCTTTTTTGCTGTCTTCAAACTGTTTTACTACTGAAGATGGGTCCAAAAGAATGGGCTCTTTCTATCTCAAAGATTTCGCGTTTTTTTTTTTTGGTTTGGCCCATATTCTTCAAGACGCGTTGGAAAAAGGCTATTAAGCTACTTTAACACTACTTGAGGACACAAAGTCAACGCAATTCAGAAAAAATGGCTACGGAAAGAACCTCAGGAAACCTTCCTTGGTGTGTATTTATCTTTAAATATCGGCTCTAGGCACCACTAACGCAAGTTTAGGGTTGAAAAATACCGTCCAGATACATTAGATGACGTTTATGGTCAGCCACAAGTTGTGGATACAGGTAAGTTCACCAATCTGCACAGACATGTAACACCCAGTTTCTAACGAAAAACCTACTAGTCCGTCGTTTTGTCAAAGATGGCCGTCTTCCACATCTATTATTCTACGGTCCTCCAGGTACTGGTAAGACGTCTACAATCACCGCATTAGCTAAAGAAATCTACGGTTCAAATTATAAGAACATGGTACTAGAATTGAACGCTTCAGATGATCGTGGTATTGATGTTGTGCGGAACCAAATCAAGAACTTTGCCAGTACGATGCAAATTTTTAGCAAAGGTTTTAAACTGATCATTCTAGATGAAGCTGATGCCATGACTAACGTTGCCCAAAATGCTCTAAGAAGAATCATTGAAAAATACACCAAGAACACCAGATTCTGTATATTGGCCAACTATTCTCACAAGTTGAATCCTGCGCTATTGTCACGTTGTACAAGATTCAGATTCAGTCCTTTGAGTGAATCCTCTATCCAAGAAAACATACAAAAAGTTATCATCAAAGAACAGTTGAGTATCGGTGAAGAAGCTGAAGCTGCTTTATTGAAGTTATCCAAAGGTGACATGAGAAAGGCATTGAACGTACTGCAGGCTTGTAAAGCTGCTACTGATGATGAGATTACGACCGATATGATCTATGAAAGTGTTGGTGCTCCACATCCAAAAGACATTGAAACCATTCTAGACTCGATTTTGAAAGACGATTGGAGTTCGGCCATTACCACTCTGACAAAGATTAAACAGTTAAAAGGCTTAGCATTGATCGATTTACTTCAAGGCTTTGTTGAGATTTTGGATCAATTTGAACTGAAAGTGGATACTAGAGCAGCTATCTTAAGAGGTCTTGGTGATATCGAATATGCTATCTCAAGAGGCGGTAACGAAAAGATTCAATCAAGTGCTAGTATTGGGGTGATTAAACAAGCGTTAGAGTTTGAGGCTTAAAAAATAGGATGAGCATCTGATCCCCAGATTGTATAGTGCATTTTAAGGAAAGTCTATTGGTTTGAGTAGAACTTTTGGCGGCCTTTCTTTTTATTTCAACGTCATTCCCACTCCCCAACGAAGATGGCTGAGCTTTAGAAGGAAAACTGCGAATAATCTGCTTGTTACTAGTTTGCCTAAGGACAGAAACCACAGCTGTTTGACCTATGTATCTAGTCTCAAAGGCCTAGGCAGAGATCATGGTACCTAGCCCTCTTGGACTCTCTTAAAAAGAAAAACACACACTGCCGGAGATAAGCGGGAAATAGCTGGGTCTTGGTTATATAGGACTAGACTAAACAATTTTTAGTAATAGAACAGGCGGACTAGATTAGTCCTAGAACATAACTAGCCCAGGTCACTGGCCATTACAAAGCCCCCACCGGTTACGGCATCTCCCATTTGCTTACATTACTGATGCTGCTTTACGCTGCTTTACGCACTCTTTCGTCAAATCTAGCAAAGACCGCTGATTTTTGGTTCTTGTTGCTACACTTTTGATCAGAGAAATCATGATATCACAGCACACATTCGAGGCACTTCTTGTAACATCTGGTATCATCTGGTATCATCGGATCCAGGATCAAACAAACAATCAGCAGCAATTCTTCTGTCTGTGGCCATGGAAGGAAGACGTTGCCATAGCAGTGGGACTTTTCCTGTGCAAATCGGTGATGCCATATGGCGTAAGGCACTGTAACGCCTCGAATATGTTTATGATACATCATAAAGTTGCCTTTATTAGTAAAAAAGGGGAAAAGGGCAACCCGAGCCTTGATCCTGGTGATAAGCCTCGATCTTATAAATACATGCTGGAATCCAGCTTCTATATATCCATTATCTCTTTGTTTTCAGATCATTTGAGCTTTGAGCAAGAAAAAAAAATACTTATATGATAAAGATGACAGTACTTGAAACCAATCCTTCAGTTCCTACCTTCCAACTCCCAACTTTTGTTCAAAAACCTTTTGAGTCCATCCAAAAGTCTCTCAAGAACATGTCCTACAGATCACGTATCTTAAAGGAGACTAAAGGACTTCAGATCAATGAGATCCCAGGCATATCTCCCATCCCAACTGACAACCTTCATGTCCTCTATATCGACATCAAAATCAAGGAAAACCCGCTATACCCAGACACATACCGTTTAAAGATCATGCTCCCTGAAGATTATCCATTCGTTCCCCCTGTGTGTCTCTTTATTATTGATCTCGAAGAAAACATCAAGACTATTCCTATACATCCGCATATTTACTCAAATGGTCATATCTGTCTTGACTTACTTGGGCCCGGTTGGACCCCTATCCACTCCATTTCAAGCTTGGCTATCTCACTACAGAGCTTCCTAGCCAGCAACAGTGTGAATGAAAGACCCCCAGATGATGATCGATATGTCAAAAAGGGTTCCAGGGATCCGTCAAAGACTCGATTTGTCTACCATGATGATAACGTTTAAAGCTTTCGGTTTTGCTTTGTTTGTTTGTTGATTTTATTCTAAATATTTATAGAACGAAACTGGTTTTTGTTCTATAAATGATGTATTCTATGACTCCCCATTTTTCTTGATGTAGCATTGATTCCTGATGAAACCTTTCTCTACAACGGGAAATTATACACTTGCATAACGAGCTATAAACTAAAGCTTGAAAGTGTACTATAAGTATCCTAGTTCTGCTTAACCCATCAGTACGACGTAGCTAGCTATAAGATATTCTGTAAAAACTCAACAATATGCTCTCTGACATCATTGAAATACGGAGTCACAGCAGCGGCATCATGAACACCCTTCGGGTCCAAAAAAGTGGATTCCTCTGGGATTCCAGCCAGTTCAATAAACTTCTCGATATCGGATCTCAAGACTTCATCTTCACCTCGAACAATAAAGACGTGAGAAGATTCTGGGAGTAAGGTAGACCAGTCAATGTCGTGATCTTCTTGTAAGTGATACTCTGGGCTGGAGAGCATGTCTTGGTCTTCAATGATGAATTCGCCACAATGTCTCAAGAAGTCAGCTGAAAGATAGTCTTTTGGTTTATTATAAATCCAGGACCCACCATCTTTCTCTGCATCTGGAGCAATATTAACCCATGGTGATAACAAGAACTCAGCAGTTGGTTTTTGATCTACCGCATCAACGCCCTTCACAGGGAATTTGATATGTCTAGTCAAGTGTAAAGCCAAGTGACCACCAGCAGAATCACCACCAAGAATAATGTTATGACAAGATTTGGTCAATTTGTTATAGATTTTAGCAGCCTCCTTCAATTGGAATGGGTACTTATGCTCCTTCGTAATGGCAAGTGTGTAATCGACAAGCAAGACTGATAAGCGGCTATTCCCAACCTCTTCATAGATCAAACCTAATAGATGAGGGAACTGCGGAATATTACCAAAGATGTAAGCACCACCGTGGAAGTAAACGATAACTGGGTCTTCTGGTTGGCGATCTTTGGCTTCGGTTAACCAATAAGCAATATTCTCTTTGGTACCATTCACAGGGAACTCACCTTTGAAATTGCTCAAATCTGGATGGAAAGGATGAATCAAATCCATATTGATACCCAAGCTAATCTGTGGGACCAATGGGGCAATAGTAGAGATGGGAACATAATCATTGACTAAACTGATAATACTTGAAACAAATGATTCGGTAAACTTGACAACATCAACTCCAATGAATGGAGTTGGGAACCCCACTATTGGGTAGGAGATCACTAGGGCAAATGTGGCAAATAAGGAAAAACCAAGTCTTTGAAATAACATATTCAATTGATAGAATCTTCTGACCCAGATAACTTTTAAGCTGTCATGATATGTCTCTTTTGGTGATTACCTCTTAATTTATACCTTTTCCAACCAGAGATTGATACACCTAACTCCACACGTTGTAAACGCTTCTACGTTACAATATTATTGAGGATATTTACGAGTTTAGCGCTAAGAAAGGAGTAGATAGTGCTAAACTCTAAACAGGGATGCAAAACTGTACTTTTTCAACACGAAATACAAAACCACTGATTAATCAGGTAATTGAATTCGTAGGAAACAGGGATGTTCATGGTTGCACATGTAGCCACCCAAAGTGGATTCATGTTTTTTCTCAGACCTTGTCTACGTCACTGTAGTTGATCTGAGTATAGTCTTTAAAAGGAGTAACCAGGATACCTGTCACGTTGCCGCCATTTTGGGATTAGTTTCGAGTCAGGTTATATCGGCACACCCCGTAACCCGAAGATTCCATCAAGTCTCAACATGGACAGCTAAAGGGTATCGCTCTCTAGCGAGTTTAACATGGTTAGGTTCTCTGGGACAATTATATGGGTAAAATTCTAACCGTAAGTTCACGAAGCTACACTAAAATAACTATCAGTCTCCGAAGTGACATAATCTGAAACTAGACCAAATGATTCTATAAAGGATACCTGAAGTAGCTTCCTCCCTTTTTTATTTCTTTACTGTAAACTTTTAACCAAACTTTGATAATCATTGAACAAATCCTGCAATTCACCAATAGTCAACTCTCGGAATTGCTTACCTTGGTATTTGTTCAAATCAACAGGATATCCATTCTGAGGAATACTTTGCAAAACTGGCTGTACCTGGGACTTCAGTGATGATGATCTAGATCGGGAAGGTAATGAGGGCAAGAAATCACGGGAAGAATTTCGTGAATGAGCAGGTTTTGTCCATTTCATTACATCACCCATGAAGTTCTTTAGTGGATTGGATTCATTGAGGGACCCTGAATCTGGTAATATCCCAGGTGAAATGTGCTCTGGGGATCTTAGTCTACTCATGACGGTCTTCAAAGACGTATCGAATGCAGAACTTAGGAAATTACCTGAAGTTGTCAAGATTCCATTAGCAGCAGTCAGATTCTTTTGGTTTTTGATCATGACTTCTTCTCTGGATAGTGGTTCGTAATCATAATTGGAGATGTCTAAAGTTTGAATGTACATCAATGAGGCTTCCAAATTGGTTAGACAATAAAGTTGGTCACTTTGTAAGGAATCGCCGTTTCTCAAGTTCCTGATGTATTGGAAATTTAGATAAAATTCGCATGGACCATACTCACTCTGGTCATAAATAATGATTAGGTATATCAGCAATGGTAGGATGTAATCTCCACTGATCTGTTCATTGTGTAAATGCTCCTTCAAGAATGTGTTCAATTGGGAATGGATTTCCATGATCTTTGAAATCTTTTGTAGTGGGGTTATCAAGTTGTCCAAGTGGGCAAACTCTGATGAGATCTTGTGAAAGATGGGTAATTGCAAATCAACATCGTAAACGTCAATCAACTTTGTGTACTCTAAATTCTTAATCTTCTTGATAATTTCCAGCTTGGCCTGCAAGTATCTATTGATGGAATTGAACTGATCATTCTTCTTTATCAGCTTGTCATGCAATGCGTTGGTCAACTTGTACTCCGCCATCTCCATATACTTCTTGACCTTATCCTCATTGTTATCCTGTGTCTTTGTTTCATCTATGGAATTCAGATCCTTTAATTCAACACGGGTGGTATTGACCGTTCCCTTGACAAAGACCTCGGCCTTCAATTGAAAATCATGGTAGAATTGTTGAAATAGCATCACAATCTCATCATAACTCAGTGGTTTGGCGTATTTTGGCCTGGTCAGCTCCCTTAGAAACTCATTAACCAGGTTGTTCAGCTTGAGTGGCAATTGGCCCTGGACAATGTCGAGCCGGGACAGCAGCAGGCCCAGTTCCCCCTCATTGGGAGTGAGTGTCTCAACGGAGGCCCCCAGTGGATCGGAACTCATTATGGATTGTGGTCTCAGCTGTTATTCGATCTTCAATTCCATAGTGAAGGTTCTAGAATTTTGTGCCATTTTTTTCTTTCCCCTTTTAGATAAATATAGCTTCCAATCTTTATAAACAACATAACAAAACTAGTGCAGTTTTTCCACAATTGGCCACCAAAACATGTCCAGAGTACACAAAAGGAGCTACTCTCCCACACTGGACGATATCAGACAGTACAACATCAAACGTGTGCGGCTGGTTCATGATTTGAGCTCGTTTTCCCTCGACGATTCCCGGAAGAACAACACCAAAGTCATCACATCAGACCCTCATAATGAGTACATCGCAGACATCGAGGAGTTTCTCCTCCAGAACCAGGATGACGACGATATCATCCAGTCCTCCAAGCACATTAGTGACTTACAAACGGTTGACCCAAACCATATAGTCATTCCTGCTAAAGTCCTTAACAGACCCATCTCCACAACTGAGACTGCGGCCATTCTAGACACACTGAAGTCCAAGAAGAGAGTACTGAAGGACTACCATGGTATACACAGTACAATCACTAATGATGACGTGATAATTGAGCACGATATTAAGCATAATTGGAGTCTTATCCCCTATGAAGACCCGAATATAACCGTTTTCAAAAGTTGGGAGAAGTGGTACTTCAATGTCTTCAGACTACAAGAGTTTGACATGGCAATGGGTGATGATTTAATGATTGATGATGATATACAACTATCGGCTATACCATTGCCTAAGGTAAGGAATGCATACGGTGGATATTACGACAATGTGTCATCGGATGCTAGCTTCGATGATAGCAGGATGGATATAGATTGAAAACTTTGAGGTTAAATAGATATTATTCCTAGAAATTTGATGATAATGAGATTACGCTAATCAATTTCACAACGTAGACTATCATCCATAAAAAATCATATACATCATGAGTTCAGAGTTTTTTCTCCATTGGACAACCTGCCTAACTACCCAAAAATATAAACGTTATAGTCAAACTCATCATGCTTTTTTAACACCTCTTCGGTATCTTCCCAAGGAACATTGAAGATACCAGCATTGATCTGAGGGAGGTCAATTGTCCTCCTTTTGTCAGTGCCACTGGTTATTAATTGTCTATGAAGGTCGCTTAAGGCACTATCAGTGTTCTTCACAATCTCGTTTGAGGAGTCCTTTCTTCTACCAACATCACGGCTTGTGAATAAACAAGCTATAATATGGCCTTCTTTTCCGGAATTTCCTGGCTCGGAAGGATCGGTATAGATCAGCAACGTTGTTCCTATAAGCTGATCAGGCGAAGAATTATGACAATGCTCTTGGTAAATCAAGTTCGCCTTTGGGAACTTCCTAGCAAACTGAGCAGCGATCCCAGCACCCCAACGGCCAAAAGTGTTGCAAGAGTGAGCCAGGATCGCAGGCTGCCTGGCAAGCGCAAATAAATCGCCTTTTAAGTACTTGATTGACATAGTTGCTGCTTTATTGTGGAGACAATCCAGGTAATTCATGATGAATTTGAAGATTTTCTTTTGACACAATTAAAAATATATCACCAACAACTAATTTCGATAATCTTTCTCCCAAAGTGGCACTTTCACAGGATTGTCAGAGAACCATGCACGCTGTTACCAAAGGATACTATTAGTATATACCAGGGTCGTGAATCAATCCTGTCTTTGTTGACAGTTTTCCTTTTACAAGATTGTTTTGTTTTTACTGCACTCCAAAATCGAACTGTAGCATAATGTCAGCAAAGGTATTCCAAAAAGACCTTTAAACTCCCAGAGAAGTTAGTATGAAGTGTCTAATTCGTCTAAAAGCGAAACAAAGGGTATCAGCCATTTGCCACTCTGCCACTGGTATCAAATTTGCAAAAAAAAATAGTAAATCTCTTTGTAAAACGGTTCATCCTTATGCAGGGGAACTGCTGATCATCTCTGTATTATTTCTAATTGACCAAATGTCCACAAGGGACGTAAGCTATTAGAAAAGGAAAAACTAGTCACTTGGTGCTTATGTAATGGCTGACAAAGGATTGCGCTTTAGTCCAAGGTCACAATCTGGCCCATCGGAAAGCAAAATCTCTCAACAAATGGTTTCGTGGTCTAGTTGGTCATGGCATCTGCTTAACACGCAGAACGTCCCCAGTTCGATCCTGGGCGAAATCATTTTTTTCATGACTTTTTTATTCCAATGGCGACAGCTTTATGCTGTAAATCCTTCATCTTTAATGGTTTTGAGTTTCCGAGATGAATTGGTCCCTTTCCTATTCTGCTCCCCTATACGGACTCCAAATTTTGTAGACATTTTTTAGGATCCATTCAATATAATTAATACTTTTAATTGATAGGGGTGCGAAAAATGAAAATTCACAATGAAAACATCCAACAATTATTATATTCGCTATACATCATTAATGAGATATCTAGGCGCTGTCTACTAGACGTAATTAATATTAAGGTTTAATCTTAAGAGGTACAATAATTTTCCAATGATATTATCTGTTTCATTCTAAATCAGAATTTTATCTCCGCTTTTAGCATATCATTGAACTGAAACGGCTTCAGCTTAATATTTGAGTCAAATCCACTATATAACTGTGTGATGGACCTCTTATACACATCAATGTCTGCTAATGCAATAGCTTCAGTTGAGATTCTTCGATTTCTTGTATATTAACGTATAGGTAAATAGGTTAATTCACTTGTGCACGTGAGTGGTCACGTGAGATTTTAAACTGGACTTTCATTTCATACATTGAAACCATAATATGTAAACAGGCCCTTAAAACAATAAGCAAATTTGATACATTAAAATGGACTACAGACTAAAAAGAAGTTCCTTCTCTGCGGGTTCTTTTAAACCAAGTGAGTCTTTAGTGTAAATTCCTCCTCAAAAGCTCCTTTAAAAATAACACCTAAATCTTCAGTTAATCTGAACGAGTATGAAAGATACCCCAACAACAACAATAACATAACATCACCTTCTGCATCTTCCGTCATCCAACCATTACAGGCCCAACTTCCTGCAAGATCAGCATACTATGAATCACACTTCCCGTTATTCTTCTCGGATTGGAGCAGGTCGGCCACGTCACAAAGAGAACTAATTGCCATTTCATCCTATAGAGAAGACGCCATAAATAAAATCGAAGTGTTAAACGTGACTCCATCTACCGTTGAACATGCTAACGGTCTGACTTCTGATGGTTTAGACATTGTGAAAATCTCAGAAGCCAATGTCGAACTACCAGTTACCAAATTACAATGGGATCCATCCCCTTCCACTACTGATAGGTTCATTACTACAAATGATAGGCTGAAAATTTGGGAAGTTGATTACAACAACAGAATCATTGAACGTGGTTCGTTGGCTAACGGTGCACAATCATCACACAGCAATACAGCAAGACCGCAATCGTTACCTCCGTTAACATCTTTTGACTGGAATAAGGTTAACCCAAATTTGGTCATCACAAGTAGTATAGATACAACTTGTACATTATGGGACTTGAATCAATGCAATGCTCCAAAGACACAACTGATTGCACATGATAGTGAAGTTTTCGATGTTCAATTCATCAAGGATTCAACAGATGTCTTTGCCAGTGTTGGTTGTGATGGGTCAATGAGATTATTCGACTTGAGATCTTTGGATCATTCAACAATCATTTATGAACCGAGTGCAGGTTCAGGACTTGGAGGTCCTGCAAACCCAAACATACAACGTGGGAATATCCCATTGTTAAGGCTTGCAACTTCAAACACAGACATCAACATCATTGGGACTTTCAGTGCCAGTTCAGACTCAATCAGTATAATGGATCTAAGATACCCAGGTCAACCGACGATGAAACTAGCTGGACACAGTGCCAAGGTCAACTCTATAAAATGGCATCCGACATTACCAAAGTTGTTATCAGGTGCAGATGATTGTCAAGCTCTAATATGGGATTTAACAGGCAAAGTGAGTCAACAAAGACTGAACACTCATCAAGTTGAATATCCCGATTTTGCATACAATGACACCATCGAGATCAACAATGTCACGTGGAGTCAAGAAGGTGAGTGGATTGGCTGTGTTAGCGGGAAAGGGTTCCAAGGTGTTAAGGCTACTTGAATTAAAAAGACCAATTTGTGATAATATTAAAACCAGTGGAGGTGTAGTGAATATCCCATACCCTATTCCTTTCAGTATATGGTATATGGCAATGCGCAAACGGATTTCTAATTTCAAGTGCTGATTTAGTAAATGGTGCTTTACCTTGCTCAGGCTTGCTTAGTCATATATATGTGTTTGCAATTCCCCCCAATAGTATGACAGCTCCATAGGTACCGTGCCTATCAATATCCAGGCTATGCTTCCAAGTTGACTGATTTGAAAAACGTCTTCTTGCATTCGGGTGAGAATTAGAGCTCAACCGATTTGCGTCAATGATGTGTTCGTCAATCTTGCTTCCAGCTACCAGGATCATATACTGTGATTTTCAGCTCACCAAGTTACCTCCTCCTACCCGCTCTGAGAGACTTTCTTGAACTGGTTATGATGCCATCCCAATGGTATTGACAAAATTTATGTGTCAAAATTATCGGGATTATCCTAATCGGGAGAGGCGCAATCCAAAAAAAAAGCATTTGCTCATCGTTCCGCTAATTTCACTTCCGCGAACTTGTTTTTTTTTCTTTTCTCGAATCTGAGATCTAAAAGGATGTTTATACACAAAAGAGCCTGCTTCTCTTCCCGACACGCGAAACATTAGACCGCAATTCTCCTTGCCAATTCCTGTGCGGGCCACAACTGATATCTGCACTGCCTGCTGTGTCCATTTGCTTCTTCACATTCTGCTTGCTGCTCCTGTTCCCACTCCCATTTTGCTTCCATATTCCAAACAAACGGGTACGAGAGTCTTCCTTTTAGCCACTCATAAACTCATAAACTCATAATCCACCACATACAATGAGTTTCAGCATTTCCAATGTGGGTCATGTCACGGAGGGCTCCCTCCGGCCTCCCGCTGGTTTGTCCTCGCCCCATGGGTTTGTGACGCGAGAATTGCCTAAGAGCAAGTTTGAAGACCATCAGCTGGAAATCATGAGGATCCTCACAATTTCTTCCTCCTGTGCCTCAATGGTAGCCGGGTTTCTATTCTTCTACTTCTATTACGCCATCCATCCTCAAAGACTAAAGTTTAGGCATAAACTGATCTTTATCCTTATGGTATTTGACTTTTTGAAAGCTCTGGCCATTCTCATATTTCCAATTTTATCATTTACGAGGACAGGGGAAATAAGTCAAAAAACGGTTAATTTCCTTGGATTTTTCACTGCATTATCTACTGAAGGTGGTGATCTGGCTATTTTAGCCTTTGCTATTCACACTGCCCTGATCATTTTCTGCCCTAGACGTTCGGGTGGTCTATACAATTATAGATACTACTACTATGCTAGCACGATAGTGATCCCAGTTCTATTAGCCAGTTTGGCCTTTATTAATGGTTCTGGTTACAAGGCTTTAGATGTTTGGTGCTATCTGCCTATCGACCCTGCTTGGTATCGCCTAGTCTTGAGTTTCGGCCCTAGATATTTTATCATGCTTACCATCTTGATTCTTTATTTTACAATCTATTTCTACATTCAAAACCAATTGAAAAAGATGAACAAACAAAGAAAGACTTTTGACTATGAGAATTATGTTCCAAAGAAGCCTAAACGATGGTCAGTTCGCCGTATCTTTGGGAAAAAAATGAATGATGATCAACCCCAGGAACCACCAGTCACAAATGACGTTTCCAACAAAATCACTGGGATGGATATCAACATACAATTACAAATTGATAATTCTCAAAAGCTGAAGACCCGTTATAAAGTCATTTCACGTCAAATTCGTGTGGTATTCTTATATCCAATCGCATACTTCTTCATCTGGGTCTTCCCAATTATTGGGAACTCATTACGAGTAAGGCATAGAGCTGTTTGGGGAATATCTGCTATAGTTGCATTTATTAATCCATTCAATGGGTTTGTTGATTCATCTGTCTTCTTCATCCGTGAAAAACCTTGGAAACTGACGTATTCTAAGACTGTTCGTTCTCCATTTGCCAAGATGGAGAAGGTTTCATTCTGGCGTTATCATTTACGTTTCCTACCACTTTATTCACTTCCTGAAGACTCAATTCAATTCTACAAACTCTGTCAAAGCGCTAATCAAGAAAATCCAACAGACATGAAATCTCCTTTTTCTCAGGATCAAGGAAAATTAAGCATTGATCAGGCTCGTGTTCTTGAAATGAACCCCGAAGATTTTGTCCACATGAATGTCAAGAGACTATCACCAAGCTCCAAGCATTCCAATAGCTCTAGTTTTAACGATGAAGATGGTAGTGAAGGTGGTATGGATCTGCTGGATTTTCTAAAAGAGGGGCCACCCCCTCTTTAGAGTGTACCAGGCTGATATGATTTCAATTTCTTCAATTTCTATGAAGTCTAACGCTGGTGTTAGTATACTTCCTTTTTTTTAATACTCCTTCTCAATTAATATTTTAGATTAGCTCCTATAATGAAGCGAATGTAGCTGATCAAGCAGTTCTTTATACACTACAGTCGAACTTCAAAAATCATTCAATAGATTAAAGTGCGTATAATACAATATTAGAAGTACTAGTTGGCAGAAGGTGAAACACTCTTAACTAGCTTGAGATAAACCAACGTGGTATAATACAAAAACTCTCATGTTAACACCAACCCAGCACCCAGAAGCCCGCAAGCTTAAACCGGTTAAATCATAGTACAACAACGTCATCGTGATTGTATGGTGGTCTAGCACCACAGGCAATTGTGTGAAACCAGCCTAATTCTTGAGAAGGACCCCTGATGTGGAAAACCGCAACATCCAGCACCCAGGATTCAAATTCCTCAACCGTCAACAAATCAAAATCCTCCTTCATATTTCTCAATATCTTTTGCAATGGAAAATTGTGAAGTTTCACTTCAATGACCTCTTTGGAAGCACTATTGAATGTATGGATCAGCTTGCATCTGAAGAATTTTAGCGCAATCAACAAGCTCTTATCCAAGTTTGGGCGCTTTTGAGAAGCGTAATCGTAATAACATTTCAAGATCTCTTCCTTCATGTTAGGAATATAAGCACCTGACTTCTTCTTTAAAACTTTGAGACTAGAACGCATTTTGGACTTTAACAATAGATCTGAAGCAATTCTATTCTGTTTGAATTCAAAGTCAAAGTGTTCAACAATGACAACAACTTTTGGGTTCAGTTTGTGGAAACCTTGAGGCAAATGACCGGATAACTTCCTGTCGTTGATATAGTGTTTGATAGCTTCCACACTAAGTTCGTCCTTTTCATATGGATCAAGAATCTCGGGTTGTTCATGAACAATTGACAGCTCCAACTGTTTTCTAGCGGCAAAATATGGCAATTGAGTCTTACCAGCTTTAGCAGCTTTAGCAGCAGCAATGGCTTTAGCAGTACGTCTTGTAACGTGTGATGGAGCAGTGACACGGGGTTTGTAAGTTTCGCTAGATGGGATAGGTCTACCGATAGGGTATCTTGTTGAATCACGTCTTGGAGGGGCCTTACTACCTTCCTTAGGATCATAGATGCTACCTTTTGGTGGATCGTTCAATCTTAAGCAAACGGAATAACGATCACCAGTTTCTCTATATCTGTAAGCCATCTTGTTTTACTTCTATTGGAATGAAACTGCTTGAAATAAAGATGAAGCAGAAGTACAAATCGGAATCGAAAAGTTTGGGAAATCGCTCCTTTTTTTATAGTCGTTCTGAAATTTTGAGCTGTTTTCTTCAGTAAGAGACAGAAAATGAGTTAGCTGAGAGAATTATACATGGTCTACACTCGAGACTAAAAAATACCTCATTTTCTGTTGACCTCCAATTTCAGAAGTTGTAAAATTGTATTCTCTCTCTGCCGCTAATGTCAATTATAGTGTGGCCCTTACCGGCTTTTGCTTTCAAGGAAAAAATGAAAAATTATCGACCATGAAATCGTAAATACCGCTACAAAAGAAGGTCAAGTTAAGCACTTCATCCTCCAGTACCATGTTCAAATCGTTAATACAGACCAGATGCTTTAGCAGCTCGATTTCCTTGCCAAAGGAGTGGAAGCATGTTGTTACACGTCGTGTTGCACAAAGACCAACTTATGAAGTTGGTGATGTAAGACCAAAATATGTTCCAAACAGACAACTTACCCCAGATTACAAATACGGTGAATCCAATTTCTTCAAGAGAAGTAACAATGGTCTATTTGGTGGCTCCTTCATCAAATCAGGTCACAGAATTTCTGAAATGAGACAAAAATCAAACCGTTTCTGGAAACCAAATGCTCACAAAAAATCATTATGGAGTGAGACATTACAAAAATCGTTAAAGTTCCAAGTCACTGCCAAAGTCTTGAAGACCATTGACAGGGAAGGTGGTCTAGATAATTACTTGATCAAGGATAAATCCGCAAGAATTAAAGAATTGGGTCCATTTGGCTGGAAATTACGTTATCAGGTTCTAAAGAGGAAAGAGGAATTAGCTAATCCTCCACATAAAGATGCTAAACCATACTCACTGAATAACGGTGAAACGGGTAAGATCTACTACGAAAATGTGCTAATAGAAGGTGTTGAACAACCATTGAATGTGAAGATTGGTAGAAGAAAGTTATTGAAGGAACTATATAACACTGAAAAGAAGGAAAGAAAGGCTCTCGGTGAAGATATTGATGGTAAGAAATTCCATGGCATGTTTAGAGAACTACCAGCTACTGAGATCTTGAAGAAATTGGCTGGTTATGGTTATGATTTCAAATCAATCACTGTTTAAAGACGGTATAGCATGTTGTAAATAGTCAAATGTTGATAGCACGAAGTATGAAACAAGGAATCGTAGTGATATCAACGCTACTGGTAGCTCCTCAGAACTCCACAGTCATTATAGACTTTCTTTCTCATTAGCTCTCCATTTCTTTTGAACTACTCTTGTCAGAATGTGTCATAATTTTAGTCATATTTTAGGGTTACAGTGAAAAAAACCTTTACTCACGTGATTGAATCTCCACATGCCCTAGAATCTACCTAGTTTTTAACACCCGGACACCAAGTGTTTTTTTTAAATCCAAATACTTACGTAATCTTCATACCAAAACTCCGCGAAAACTTGAAAAATTTCCACTTTGTCACTTGAAAAACGCCGTCACAAAATTTTCATTTTTCGCGAATTCTGTAAGTAGTGTCAGTGTGAAGAAAAATCTTTAATAAAAAACTTGAACTCAACTTTTGGTAGAGATAGAACGTCAACAAATTCATCAAACATGGCTCCAAAATCAGGTATGTGGTGCTACAAGACGTGGGAGGGACGTATATGAGAGCACTGTGAACGAATGAGATTGTGATATTCTGGAAATTTGCACCGCTGAAGGCACATTTAGAGATTTATCTTACAAGAGATTGTATTCAAATATTGTCAAAGTGATTTTAAAGCGATGAAAAGAAGAGAGCGTTTACCAAAAAGTGCAAGATCAACAGGAGTGATAGTAATCATGAGCAAGTGATTGATACCAAGTCCAACAGCACAAATGAATGTCTATGAGATTATGTGATTTCTTTGGTGGGAGAGAAGAGGACTATTGAAACAAAAGATGGCCATCAAAAGTTACAAAGAAGAACAATCCCATAATTCTCAGCATTAATCGAATATTTACATTAATCATCACATTCAAAGTCATCATTTTCCAAAGGACAAAATTCTCCATTTCCATTTCCATTCACCGCTCTTCGTTGCCATAACCCACCTCAATTTATACCTCCTGAAGACTCTTATGAACATGTTACTAACTTTATTGCAGGTATTGCTGTTGGTATCAACAAAGGTAAAAAAGTTGAAGCTTTAGAAAAAGCCCCAAAAGTTTCATACAGAAAAGGTGCCTTATCCAAGAGAGCCTCTTTTGTTCGTTCAATCGTTAAGGAAGTTTCCGGTTTAGCCCCATATGAAAGAAGATTAATCGAATTGATCAGAAACGCTGGTGAAAAGAGAGCTAGAAAAGTTGCCAAAAAGAGATTAGGTACTTTCGGTAGAGCTAAAGCTAAAGTTGAAGAATTAAACAATGTTATTGCTCAATCCCGTCGTCATTAAACTATTTTGCTAAGTTAATGTTGTGTTATTTTTAGCTTTAATGTAAACTAATCTTTATGAAATAGAATAAATGAGAGTAGTAGGTTGTTTTATATGGGAACTGTGTTTTCTGTTTTCTTTTCTTTTCTCTAAGGGATACTAGGATTAATTCGAGAAAATATTGCGAAATCGAAAACATTCCAGTGAATCATCGAAATGGTTGATCCGTGTAAACCACAAGCTTGTGCTATTCAAGGTATGTTTGATCCATTGTCAAGCATTCTTTAAGCTTGTCGTCGTTCTCTTGTTCAAATTACTGATTTTATGCTAGACTGTTTAAAGTCCAACAATTTCAACGAATCAAAATGTACAAAGATCATAGATCAGTTGTATGAATGTTGCACGAATTTTTATAACGAACAAGGGATAGAAGCTAGATCTCCATGCTGCCCTACTCCATCGCTGCTAGAATTGAAGAAGAAACAAAGACTACAAGAAAAGATTGATGCTAATCTGATAGAGAACAGAAGGTAGAAAGTTAGAAAATAAGTCGATAAAAACCAGCCATGAGTCCAAACAAGTATCAGTCTCACACTACATTCATTGATTCAGTCAATCATTCATTGCAAAAATACACACAAATATGTCGATTTAGAACCGCGTAGTCAACCACAAAGGACCGACACGACAACAAGGGTTGGTCAAAACCTTTTCAATCTGAGGCTACCGCGAGCACGAAAAGATGGGCGTAAGGTACTCCCAACTTGCTAATCAGTGAGGTTTAGACTGAATAACCGTGACTCTGGGTGCCTGTAAAGACATTGTATGGTTTCTTTAAACTGAAGAAGAGAGAGATTTGTTTAGTGTGGAAAATTTTTATAGTGTGTGATGGCAGGGTAAATTGGACAAATTTAGGGCTTTATTATTTATATAAGAAAATGATTACGTAACCCTTCATTATCATTTGTTATTTTAGACCTCTTGGTGAGAGAGTGGCGTTTTAACCATTTAAAGAGTTTCCGCTACACTGATTCCAAGTAATACATGCATACATGCTGGTTCTATTTCTTTTTGGTTTCATAATCGTGGATGTTTGGAGCATATGCCTTCATAGCTGTCAAAAGAGTTAGTAAATATTATCTTCAAAGCTGCCACAATTAAAAGCAGAGTTTATTATACTCACGGGACTCATCAACTACCCAAAGCGCCGTGCCCGAAACATTGCTGATTGAGGTCTCCATCTTCACGTTCTTTTCAAACTCGGAAATGGCATCATCGATCTCAGCTGTTGTTTCATGTTGTTAGTAATGTCTCTTTTTATAGTATATGTGAGTGGTAAAGCATACTTGGTTTTAAACCGGCATCAATCAATTGCTTTCTTAGCATGGAAATGTGGTAGATCATCTTCATTTCTCTTCTCTGGATGGCTTTTCTCTCATTGATGAACTGCATTTCCCGCTTCTTACGATGTGTATTATAAGTGTTCTGAGCAATTGCTTGGGCCTTCATATGGAGCAGTTGTTGTTCTTGCACCTTTGTCTCCAGCTGCAATCTGGTCCTATAGTTGTCAATGGTGATGTATGACAATGCGACGACGGCCAGTATCAGCGATAAATCACGGGATGGATTTGATTGTCTTGGAGCCACTGGTTGTGATGGAGCTTGCCCCGGTTCTGTGAATATTGACTTTGGTGCATTAGGATCCATGTGCTGGGAGAAATAAGAAGGTGGAGAGGAGTAAGGTCTGACCCGTAGAGGTGCCACTGAGCGTGGAAGATGTCTCGAAAGCATAATGTGGATACAGTGGGATATGGGGTAATTTAGGCGTCTTTTGCGCCTTTTGATTTTGTTGGTTTGATTTTTCTCGAATCATTTTGAAACCTAAAAACAACAGCTTAGGCTCATATATACTTGAAACTACAACAACAACTCCCATAAAAACATAAAAGTGTCAATTAAAGTCGTATAATCGACTTCTCTCGCTTAACAGTATAGAAAAAAGAATGTCATAAAACATAAACCTCAACATAATATCATAAAACGTACTCATATATCCTCATCTCAAATAACAGACACGGAGTTGTAAGAAGTGTGATCGTCAAAGATCATCACATGTGATTGCTCACCATTATTGATCAATTCATCAATGGACTCGGATCTTATCATATTATCAGAACTGCAAGAGAGCACTGGAAAGAAATTGAATGAAGATTCAGAGGAATCGTCGTCAGAAAATTCACTTGAAGAAATCAAGCCCGGTGGTTTATCATTGATGAAATCTGATAAAGAGGTAGTGGAAGTAGTAGCACTCTCATGTGCCAAGATCTCTTCAACCTCTTCGTTGCAATACACCAAGCCTTCATCAATACCCAGTTCAATCAACATCCTTTCCAATTCATCAACTTCGAGATTAGGGAAGTGGATACGAACCGATCGCTCCCTTCGCTCAATGGGTAAAGATCCATATGCATCGAAGATCTTGGCAATGGTCTTGGAAGTTCTATCAATTTGAGCCTTGATTGTTTCGAAATCTTCATCCATAGTGTCCAAGATTTCAGAGTTGATGAATGACATTGATGGAATAGATAGTTCAAGTTTTGGTAATGAGAACTCAACATAAGAACCCAATTTTTCAACTTCCGTAGATTCTGATCTGGCCATTTTGAAGACATCTGGGGCCTGATTTGTAGATGAACAACCGTGATAAGTCAAATGGTGACTTGGGACTTTGGTCATTTTCAAGCTGAGAAGCGTATCGGAACCGTTGTTGAACATACATCTTAAGCCACTAGTCAAATTATTGATGGCTTCACGGGTGAACTGACCAGATCCGTAAGAATGGAAACTTCTGGCATTGATCTGGACAAAGTTTCTGTACAGCATGCTACCGGGGTACCTGGCACCGTGTCTGAAAGAGCTGTAGGCCCAGATATTATTGGCCAACCCGCCAGTGGCGATTCTTGGGTTTCTGGAGAGCACGTAGCGCTGGAAAGTGGAGCTTGATGATGAATATGTAGAAGCGGCAGCCCTGACGGATCTGGCTGTGCTGAAGTGTCTTCCGTTGGCGCCGCTGGCGCCACTGAAAGGCGATCTTCTGGCGGTGTTTCTGGCGGGAACCCTCACAAGGGCTGGCTGTGCCTGCCTCTGTGAGGCGTTGATGAGCTCCTCCAAGGTCTGGCGGACATCCCTGACGGCCTCCTTGGTGAGGGACACCAGGTTCTTCAATCTGTTTGCCACCATTTGTGAGTGAGAGGACACCAAAAACGCTTCACAAACAAGCTGGTGCTGGGCGGCTAGACAAAGAGCTAAAGCGCTGTGTGTAGAACGCGTGTACTTGTGTCACTGTGCTGAGGAGCAAGAACAAGTGGAACTTGATAACAACTTTTGGTAGAAAAAAAAGGTGGATTTTAAGAGATTTTTATGACACTTTTAGTATCTGCTAAAAAGGAAAGCGAGTTTCGCAAATATGCGCTCCGAAAATCGGGTTTGGCGAAAACTCACAACGAAAACGTCATTAGATCCGAAAGAGGAAAATCATGCAAATCTTCAGGTTTCAGGGTAATCAAAAAAAAATGAGGCACAATAAAAAAAATTAATGAATTTTCAAGAATATTGTTCTACCACTCCAAAAGATCATTAATTGATTTTTCCTGCCACTTAACTCCAGGTCGATTATTTGAAATACTTTTATCTTATTTGGGTCAAATCGACTATCCAACTGTGTGATGGACCACTTATATACATCAAGGTCTGTAAACGGTTCTTCAATATTCAATTTGTTTCCGTATCTGATATCTTGAAGTAATAAACCAATATTTGAGCCAAATGAATAATTTGAAACGACTTCACCTTAACATTTGTGCCAAATCCACTATCCAACTGTGTGATGACCACTTATACACCTCAAGGTCTGTAAAGTGATCTTCAATATTCAGTTTGTTTTCCTACCTAATGTCTTGATGTAATAAGCCATAACTCTCTGAACGCCGACTTGATTGAAAAAACCCAGCTCTTAGTCTCTCATGGTAATTAAAAAGTTGTCAACTTCTGATTTCTTGTATACTATACGTTAATTCACTTGTTCACGTGAGTGGTCACGTGAGATTTTAAACTGGACTTTCATTTCATACATTGAAACCATAAACAGGCCCTTAAAACAATAAGCAAATTTGATACATTAAAATGGACTACAGACTAAAAAGAAGTTCCTTCTCTGCGGGTTCTTTTAAACCAAGTGAGTCTTTAGTGTAAATTCCTCCTCAAAAGCTCCTTTAAAAATAACACCTAAATCTTCAGTTAATCTGAACGAGTATGAAAGATACCCCAACAACAACAATAACATAACATCACCTTCTGCATCTTCCGTCATCCAACCATTACAGGCCCAACTTCCTGCAAGATCAGCATACTATGAATCACACTTCCCGTTATTCTTCTCGGATTGGAGCAGGTCGGCCACGTCACAAAGAGAACTAATTGCCATTTCATCCTATAGAGAAGACGCCATAAATAAAATCGAAGTGTTAAACGTGACTCCATCTACCGTTGAACATGCTAACGGTCTGACTTCTGATGGTTTAGACATTGTGAAAATCTCAGAAGCCAATGTCGAACTACCAGTTACCAAATTACAATGGGATCCATCCCCTTCCACTACTGATAGGTTCATTACTACAAATGATAGGCTGAAAATTTGGGAAGTTGATTACAACAACAGAATCATTGAACGTGGTTCGTTGGCTAACGGTGCACAATCATCACACAGCAATACAGCAAGACCGCAATCGTTACCTCCGTTAACATCTTTTGACTGGAATAAGGTTAACCCAAATTTGGTCATCACAAGTAGTATAGATACAACTTGTACATTATGGGACTTGAATCAATGCAATGCTCCAAAGACACAACTGATTGCACATGATAGTGAAGTTTTCGATGTTCAATTCATCAAGGATTCAACAGATGTCTTTGCCAGTGTTGGTTGTGATGGGTCAATGAGATTATTCGACTTGAGATCTTTGGATCATTCAACAATCATTTATGAACCGAGTGCAGGTTCAGGACTTGGAGGTCCTGCAAACCCAAACATACAACGTGGGAATATCCCATTGTTAAGGCTTGCAACTTCAAACACAGACATCAACATCATTGGGACTTTCAGTGCCAGTTCAGACTCAATCAGTATAATGGATCTAAGATACCCAGGTCAACCGACGATGAAACTAGCTGGACACAGTGCCAAGGTCAACTCTATAAAATGGCATCCGACATTACCAAAGTTGTTATCAGGTGCAGATGATTGTCAAGCTCTAATATGGGATTTAACAGGCAAAGTGAGTCAACAAAGACTGAACACTCATCAAGTTGAATATCCCGATTTTGCATACAATGACACCATCGAGATCAACAATGTCACGTGGAGTCAAGAAGGTGAGTGGATTGGCTGTGTTAGCGGGAAAGGGTTCCAAGGTGTTAAGGCTGCTTGAATAACGACTAGTACTTGTCTGATATGTATGTAGTTCGGGTGTTTGCTCCCGACCCAACATAAGCTATAATCTCAAGCACTCAGTGGTGTAAAGTCTGAGTTTGTTTCACATTGCTGCCATTTAAATATTGGTTACACACACAAAAAGCTCTCTCTATATCTCTGTATATCTCTTTGGCCCAAACAAAAAAAAAAAAAGGCTCCACCTTCAACTAACTTCATAAACATCAATCCATCTCATTACATCATTGATGACTGTGTAATTTTCCCCCCAAAATGCCCCTTTCCGACCTTTTAAAGGTCTCCAAAGACCATACAACTTTTGAAGCTGTTGATTCGGACTCTGAGAATGAATTTCTTAGTTATGACAAAGTGACACAATTATCTCATTCATTCATTATCCCACCATCGCGTCGTCACTCCTCAATGGTACATCGTCGTTCTTCCGTGCGGAGCAAGATCTCATTCAGTGCCCCCGTTGATTCCACAGATGTTTTACTTGATGAAGATTACAGATCAGATCCTACAAAGAGATGTATTACTGACTTTGAAGAAATTAATGTCTTGGGCATTGGTTCTTATGGTCGTGTTTACTTGGTGAAAGATGTCCATAATGGGAAATTATTCGCTAAAAAGACCATCAAAAAGGCCAAAATTTCCATTAATGAGAAGGTCTTCAAGACACATAAGAATGAAAGAGATATTTTGGCAAAGATCACACATCCTAATATTGTGAAGTTGTTCTATTCATTTCATGATCATGAAAAGATAGATTTCATTTTGGAGTATATCCCTGGTGGCGAGATATTTTACCACTTGTCATCAAGAGTACGGTTCAATGAAGATGAGACTGCCTTTTACCTAGCGGAGATTTCATTAGCCTTGAGGCATCTGCATGAATTAGGGGTGGTTTACAGGGATTTAAAACCTGAAAACGTGTTGTTGAATTCTGAAGGACATGTTGTACTGACCGATTTTGGTCTTTCTTCACAAGAGGAGACTTGTAATTCAATCTTGGGAACTCCAGAATTCACAGCCCCTGAAGTTTTGAAAGGTGAATCTTATTCATACCCTGCTGACTGGTGGTCATTTGGTATCATGATGTTTGACATGTTGACCGGTGATGCGCCATTCACTGGGAATAACAAGAAGACATTGTTCAATAAGATCACCACCAAGAAGATCACTATACCTTTCTACCTATCCCAAGATGCCAAAGATCTTCTGTTGAAGCTAACGAATAAGAATCCACAAAAGAGAATGAAGATTGATGATGAATACTCCAAGTTTCAAAAACATCGATTTTTTAGAAAGATCAAGTGGGAAAAGATCAAAGAATCAATCCCACCAATTAAGCCAAATGTTGATGATTTGGAAAAAGCTGAGAATTTCAATCATAGTTACATACAAGAGGTGTTGGAAAAGACTGAGTATATTGACGAGCCAAAATTTGACAATGAAATGTTCAAAGGTTTTAGCTTTATCGCTACTACGAAGGTCCTTGAGGGTTGAGTTTTACTTAATATTTGCTAGACATTCATGTGATTTATTTTTAATGATTTGATATTCATGACTTTCAGTTGTAGCTGTTTTTGACTTCTTTAAGGCGTGTGTGTAAATGACCCTCTAGCTTCTGATGAAAATTTGATGTTATAAGCCCAAATTAAGAGTTGATACAAACGAAAGGTCGACTACGATGATAATCGCAAGGCAAAAAAAAAGGTACTATAATTGTCGTTATTTAAATAGCTTCCATCCATGTCCTTTGGAAGGTGAGTTTGGTTTAGAATAAAGATCCGTGGAATCATCCTTTTGTTTAGCTAATTGAGCCTTCAATTCATCAACTTGTTGTAATAATGGACCAATTTGATCTTCTAATTCCTGGTTTTTGTTCATGACTTCCAAATTTCTTTCCATTGTAATTTTCAAATCTTCTTCCAAATTTGATGGAACTGGAATTTCTTCATTTGGGTTTTGTAATGATTTAATCCTTTCTCTTAAATTATGGTTTTGTTCTGTTAGGTCTTTGATTTCATCTTCCAAGGTACCGATCTTGACACGACCTTGAATCATCTCGTTGGCAATTTGGACGTGTTCTCTGTTTAGAATTGTATAACTTGATTCAACTTTCTTGATTTCTTTTCTCAATTGTGTGTTTCTTAATTTCAATTGATCAACTTCTTCTTGTCTTTCTTTCTCTAGTCTATGAATCTCTTCATACTCAGTTTGGTATCTCTTTAAAGTCATTGGAATTATCTTGACGTTTGTAGCATCTTCAACCAGTTGGTCAACGTTATATGTATCCAGGGTGATTGGTTTACTCTTTGGTTTTTTGAAGATATCCCCTAGGTTCAACTTTGTAACACCATCAGATTCTTCAGAATCTTCGGAATCTTCATCATCATCATCATCACCTCCTTCAACATAGGAGTTGAACAAACTTTCTTTCAAGAATTCCAATAATTGATCAAATTTCAAATTCAAAAGTGTTTGTTCATTCTTCTGAACCAATGCAATGGCAAATTTCAATAATGATTCATAACCTTCAGTAATAATAATATCATAAATTCTCAACACGAATTCCAATGGAAACTTATAGGCAAAAAATGTCAGGAACCATTGGGTGGCATACATCGATGATCTCACACCTTCTCTTAAGAAATGGTTATGTAAGTTTGGCAATTGATCTTCAACCAATCTATCAAACTGATACAGAATCAACAGTAAGCCATGCATCTCTGGTAAATATAAAGATCTAACACCATAACCCGTCATCAATTTATGGAGCAAGCTAAAGGATTCTAATTCGTTCAATTTCAATAGCAATGGTACGGTGATGAAGGCCATCCCTTGGGTATAACCAACTTCTGTATCCAAATTGGAATACGCCTTCATAACACGATACAAAGATTCTTGGTCAATACCGTAGTCTGAGGTGTATGAAGTTCTTGAAAGATCCTTTTGTATTGATTTCTCAAATGCAGAATCTTGATCTTTCAACTCGTTATACTTATCAGCGAATTCAACAGGATTGGAACCAGTCACTAATTGCCAAACAATACCACGAATAGGATCAGGGATACCCTTGGAGATCTCCTTGGATAATTTGGATGGTTCAGTCTTGACGACTTGTGAATAATCATTAACAACTTTTGTCCAGAATGGCCAGTCAATATCATTTATACTCTCCTGGAGGTCTTGACCATCATTATTTTGCTGTGATACTGGTAGTTTCTCAGTGAATGATGTACGTAGGGTATTGATACTAGTGTTCATCAACTCTTTGGAAGTTTCATCTTTGGATTGTAATTCTTCATTGTTAACGTTCAATCTACTCAACAACAGATCATAATTCTCATCATAATCCACTGATTTTTCAGCATCTTCAGAATTGATCGAAGCTCTAGATGATACCGAACTTCTTTGAAACCATGACCCAATACCACCAAAAGCTGGACCAGATTGATGTTTAGCCCTTTGTGAGGCTGTTAATTGTGGTGGTAATGGTGGTGGTTGGAAATCTTCTGGTGATAATGTGTTCTTATGTGAAGAGGCTAATGAACGATCAGGTAATGGTGGTACCTGCGCAGATGAATCCATGGAATTTGAATCACGAGGTGGTAATGGTGGTAATGGAGACTCAGTCTTATTCTTTTCTGTTGATGATCTAGGTGGTAATGAAGGTGGTGTTGACTTGGAAACATGACGCTCAGGTAAGTCTGGAGCTTGGGCACGTTTGATTGTTGGTGTTGAAGGGGTTGATGATTTCTTTGATTCTTTTGATTCTAATTCGAGGGACTGTTCTGGAGTTGAATCTTCGAAGAGTTCCAATTGTGCAAGCTTATCCTGTAGGGATTTTTCTTGCTTTTGTAAATCCTCCGCATGGATGATTGATTCATTAGTTTCAGTGGATTTTGATAATGGTGATTCAGTGGTGGACAATTCTGGCTCTGGCTCTGGTCCTGGTTCTTCAAGGTTGGCGTTGGGTTTCGTGTCAGGTTCTGTGATCATTTCTTCAACTTCTTCAACTTCTTCAACCTTCTCATTATCAGCATCTAATTCTGTCTTATCTGGAACATCCTCAGTCAGATTATCAGACCCACCGTCCTTCTCCGTGTCAACTTCAGCGCCAGTGTCAGTGCCAGTGTCAGGGCCATCGATACCATTCTCCTTATTCTCAGTGGAATCATCGGCATTGTCATCCATGCCGCTTTCCACGGCATTGACTGGATCCAATTGTTGATCTTCCTGTGTGGAAGCAGCAGAAATGGATTGTTGGTCCACTGCGTCCTGAAATCCGTCGTCGCTCATTTGTTGAAATTGTGACTTTTGATGGGAATTGAATAAGTGGCGACTCGGCTTTTGGGATTAGTTTTTATTTTTTGTTATTGTTTCAGCGTCTAATTTGTGCAACATTTTTTTTGTTCTATACTAAAATTTGTCGCGACTTTTTTTGATTCTAGATGAAAACAGGTAAACAGGTAAACAGGTAAACAGGTAAACAGGTAAACAGGTAAACAGGTAAACAGGTAAACAGAGGTAAAGTCTTGTTGGAGCAGATGCTACTGTGTGTTTGTGCTTGAGCTGTGTATTTGTGTGTATTCTGAGTTAGTGGGTAGTTGAAAGGATGCAGTTAGCAGTCCAAAGTGTCATATAAATGTGAAAAGTCCACCAAGAGTTAATAAGTAGACTAAACACCACCAACACCCATCTCTCTTAGGGCCAATGAGCTCACCACCTTCACTCTCCTCTGCCCAACAGTGGCAACGGCAACGGCAACGGCATCATCACCGAAATCGAAATCGAAATCGAAATCAACATTGTGGTTAAACACGTTCAACAATCTCAAACAATCAGAGATATCAACATCGGCAATGATAAAACCGTCCTCAACACTGTTCTCAACACTTGTCACAAAATTCAACAAGGGGAGGAATTCACCAGTGTAAGTGAACCAATGAGCATCTTTTTCTTGTTCAGTGACTATTAACTTCTTGTTGGTATCGGCACGATTCCACCAATTTTTAAACTTGTTGTAAATCATGGATATTTCCCACATTTGTGGCCATTGTGACTCCGGAAACTCAACCAAATGGCAGATCTCGTCATAAGAGTAGTCCGAGGAGACCAAGTTGTTCCTGTAGTGTTCGTAGAAGCATTTGGCTGCAGCTGATCTGATTGTGGGCATGTTATGTTTTCACTGTGTGTTCACTGTGTGTTCACTGTGTGAATTTAATTGTGTGTATTAATTGTGTATTAACATCTGAGCCATTGTGTGGAGTTTGACACCTTTTTCACACAGAGAAACACACACAAATAAAAATGACGAAATTCTATTGTGTGTGCCACAACACATTTTTTTTTGCCCTTCAGTTCTGGCCCAAAAACCAAAAAGGTTTTGCCGGTACGGGCCACAAGGGCACCCACAAGGTCATTTTTACTAGAAAAATCTACAAAGAAAAACAAAGAAAAACAAAATGCACTAAAAAAGGTTTAAAGCCCTAAAATAACACCTAAAAACACCTAAAAACACCTGGGTGGTGGACCTGGGTGGGTGACCTGGTCTTTTATGTATTGACACACCTTGGGAGAGACCACAGAGGTTCTTTCTGGCAATAAAACACTATGAACATTGTGAACACTCTAGTTGAACACTGTGCTAGTTATCACACTCTCGCCACACTATTTAGCTTACCTGTGATTTACCTGTCATGACTCGATTCGATGACTTATTTTTATTTCTCTTATCTCTGACTCAAAGTGAATTGCGCAATTTTTGGGTATTTTTTTTTCAAAATTGTGTCATCCCAACACGAGAAAAAAAAAATGCTTGTGGGCAAAAAATCATATAAAAGAAATTGAAATCCATTTTCCACCTCAAAAAATTAATCATCAAAAAACAGTAATTAATATACTACAACCCACTGCCAAAAAAGCTTCTATTTGCCCTCCCTTGCGATAGTTGCCATATACACACATCATCATCACAGCAGTCACTATCACTCTCACTCTCACTAATCATTATCACAACACAGCAACAATGGATTACCTAGACTTTGAATTCGAAATGGAGGAACCACAAGACCTATACTCCACCTCTGTTTCATCAACAGACTCTTACCTGCCTATTCAACCATCTACACCTCTTCTATACGACTCGGTCTCCAGATCAAACTCCATCACAGACACGTTTGATGAGTCCATAATAGAATTGGACCTTGGCCGTGAAATTCTACCTTCACCAACTCCACAGCTAAAGAGTAACTACACTATCGAATTGAAACCTCTATCAGAGGATGATATAATCTCCAAGGGTTCATACACTTTGAAAAACAACTATAAACTATGGTTAAGCAAGGCCACTCTATGAGGACGGTGATCATTTGGTTCGCAGTTCTTGCCTTTTTGCCTCTTGGCTCTTTAATATTTTTAGTTTACGGGTTTATGATTATTGGTTTTTAATTTGATTCAATGGTGTTTTATTTTTGATTTTTGGGTGTTCTTCTTATGGACAAGGGTTTTACATATATATAACTTTTAAATTGCATGTTTTCAAAGGTTTTTGACTTGAACCATAGTAGAGACTTCATAAACTAGAAAAAACATCATTTAGTGTTTTTAGTGAATCCTTGCTCTTCCTGCGGATTCATGCCACCTAGTAAAACTATAATCGATCCCATTAGCCTTATCTACCTGTCACTCATTCCATTCTTCCATTTTATTAAGCATTGTATCTTTTTTTTTTGACAGGGAATACAATAACTGCGGCCCTAACCGTTTCAACTGTGGCGGGTGGTCCAAACCGAGGTCTAGATTCACAACTGGTATAAACTACAAAAAATCACATACATAGTAAATATTCAACAATAAACACGCAATAAACACGCAATTCAAGTATACACAATTCCACCATCAACCACCAACGATTGACCTGTGATATAATCCGATTTCTCACTTCCCAAAAAACTTACCAAGTTGGCCACATCTTGAGGCTCTGAACCTCTACCTAATGCAATACCTTCAATGAATTTCTTTACTGTTTCACCTTTAGCAACCCCAGTGTATTCACCCATCTTTTCATCAATTAAATCCCACATTGGAGTCAAGACAATCCCTGGACAATAAGCATTCACAGTGATACCCTTTGAAGCCAATTCTTTAGCCGCAGCCTGTGTCAATCCTCTTACTGCAAACTTCGTAGCAGAATAAATACCTAACATTGCAAAGGCCTCATGAGATACAATCGAAGCAGCAGAAATGATCTTACCACCATGTCCTAATTCTTTGAATTTTTCAGCTGCAGCTTGGATCCCCCATAAAACACCACCAATGTTAATATTTGTAATCTTTTGATAATCGGAAATGGAAACTTCTGTTAGTGGTGAAATGGAAGCAATACCAGCATTGTTCACAATTGTATGGAAATCACCAAATTCTTTAGCAGTTATATTAACAGCATTGAAAATATCATCTCTCTTTTCAGAATCTGCTCCAATGAACAATGATTTTCTTCCCAATTTTTCAATCTCCTTCACAGTATTCTCAGCTGCATTCTTTTGAGATACCAAATCAGTAATGGAAACGTTATAACCGTCTTTTGCTAATTGTAATGCAATGGCTCGACCAATACCACGCGATGCTCCAGTGACTAAAGCTGTCTTTGTCATTTTTTTTTGCTTTTTGTAGATAAGTACCAATATCATCTTGGATAAATAACATCGGCTTATGTTGGTGGGTTTATATAAACCAAATGGCAAACAACAATCCAACTCCAACTACTCTCCTCATTCCCTCGCTCCACCAATGGGAACTCATAGCGCTCTTTTTCCATGGAATTCTCGGGGAGACTTTGATTCGCTTGGTGATGTCCTATACAAAGGTATCTTTACCCCAGTATTTTTATCATCAAATTCTTCCGTTTTAAATCACGGTCCGCCTACTCTTAAGGCAGATGCTAAGCGATTTGTCACACTTACAGGCACGCTATTGTCAGACTATTAATCTCCTCATCTCTTGAATTCCTTAGGTGTACATGTGCAGATACAGTTAAATTGTAGGATTACTTGTTATTGTGGGGAGTATGAGTTTTCGGACATACTCGGCTTTATTAAATCATAACCTTGTACACAATATTTTCATAAAAAAAAAGAGAGATCATATACATTCTTTTTTTCCATATTTAACTGAATAATCATTAATCGAAGTCTTTGTTGCATCATAAGAACATATAAATCATAGAGATAAAAACTTGCCAATCCCAGCCTTCAAAGTGTCAGCTTTCAATCGAAACTTCTGTCCTCGTTCATAGGATTGCTTCTTTGTCGTTCTCTCTTTCCATTCTTTCTCACTCTGTGCATAACTCGGAGGTATCTCTGGTGTTGGTGGTGATAGTGTGAAAAGATCATGTTCTGTGTAGCTAGGTAATTGTTTGTCCTTTTCCACATTACATACAACACTTGTATGACCTCTTGTATGACATTTTTTGCAAAACATTGAACAACCTTTACAACAATGACTATAGCATGAACCACAAACTTTTAAAACTTTTTTAAATTGGATCTTATCAGAATAATCTTTGGGTAAAGAATTACATTTAAAAATGGTATGAATATAGTACATTTGATCTTCAAATGCAATCTCAGTCACCTCAGCATCATGACGATTACCCAAAGTTTCCAAATTACTTGAGATTTCACATACCACATCTCCCCATTTCGAATCCTCATTACCTGCATTGACTTTTGCAACAATGGTGTACTCATGTTTGATGATATCCCTATATTCTCTCAAATCATCCAATTTTCTAATCTTCATATCAATTAATGGCATTTGTTTAGCATAAATGTAAGTTGCATCTGTGATCTTATCTTTCAACGAGTTTTTCCAATCCTTAATTCTATCAATTTTTGCTCTCAAGATCATAACCTTTGTAGCTTCAAACCAATAAACACACTCGAAAGATAAGTTCAACATCCCTAAATGAGCCCATTCATCCTCTCGGACAATCTTCCTTTTCAATAAACTATTCAAATGATTCGTTTGATCGATAATTTCACCATTTTCCTGTCTGAAAGCTTCAATTGTATCTTCAATTCCCGCTTGTAACATATCCAGAGTGTCAACTTGATTCCATTTTGACTCTATTAGATATAAATCAGGGATCATAGAAGGTCCAATTCCCATTGTACCTATTTGTTCAATATTAAATCCTGTAACAACATGATTCTTCAAGTAGTTTAAAAGTGTGATTTCTTCGATTTGGGCTAGATAATCAGTTGGTGCTGACATTGTGCTATGCAAAGTAAAGTATTGCCTCGAGTAACTTCAGGTTAAGCAATAAATACGGAATATTATGGATTTTATAGTGACACACGGAAATATGTTCTCATTTAGCTCCATTTCTCTCATTGAGAACATAATCCGGAGTAATCTCACAAAATGTCTGAAGATGCCATATCGAGAAGAAGCTCCGAAGTATTTGGCCATCAAATCTCAGAAAAATTTGACCTTTGATACTTTAAACTAAACTAGGCCGATCTGTAACTGTATCAACTTTCTTTTTGACTTTAGTGCTTTGAGATTGTCCTATCCACGACAACAGCCATGAAAATTCATAAAAGCGGTAAGAATGGAGATTCTTTGATCAGCCCTATTCCGGACCATTTGGAATTGGATAAGGTGAAGGACAAGTTCTTTGAGCTCACGCAGTTTGCAAGTTCCTTGGAACTCCCTCTAATGCACTACGATTGAGTGCTTTCATCGTAACAGGCTAGACATTTGGAGATGATTGAGAATGATTGGGTCAATGCAATGACTTCGAGGAAGCAAGGATTTCTCAAATCCCAATGTAGTTCTGACATCTTCCAGGTGAAAGTTATCCTGACAATGACACAGGGAGACCAAAAAAAATGCAAGTGACCAACCACTCCTCCATACTTCCTTCTCCAAAGCTTGATCAAGTTCTTTGGTCCTCTGAATATTACCTCTATCAGAGAAGGTTTCTTCAATCGATGGATGACATTGAAACCTGATCCATGTAAGGTGTAAGGTTTGTGAGGGCAATAGTATTTCGAGTTATCGAGAACATTGCTTCTGAATGAAATAGTATGTATACGTATGTTAAACCTGTGTGACGGCTTTGTGGTCAAATCCTACAGGTTTATGGGCAAAAATTACGATGATCATTCAATATAATTGGATAGTAAGTTTATACAAAGCGTATGTGACCCACTCAAGTCGAATATTCAATCAACAGCATTAGAAAAAGGTTTACAACTCTTTGTTGAGTGGGTCATCTGGTAGCTGAATCAAGGATATCGACTCCAAACTCCTCCCAGATCGCCTCGTATATACTTCCCACTAAATAGCCGCTCCCAAATGTACTTCCCAATATGTTTGTTCCACTCTTCGAATACTGAAACACCATTCAAACTTAGGTCTTCGTTCCAGTGTATAAAAGGGTTAGATTGAGTTGTAAAGTATTCCACATCAAAATTGAAGTACCTGTCAATTTTTCTTTGGTTTGTAAACTCCATCATGGATGAAATAGTAGACAATCGTACTGTCATCATTCACAATCCCGATTATGATTCTCTTGGGTCTCCCAATCTTGGCCTCCAGTTCATCAAACACAGACTTCAGTCTCTTGGGCGTCAACTGGTCTTTCAAACGGAAGGGAAGTACGATCTCCTTTCTTGGTTCTGGTGTCTCTGTCATGGTGGCCTCCTCGTTGAGTAGTGGTTCCTTGGGTATCCCCTGAACCAGTACATCTTGTGAGAGTGGTATTTCTGAGATCTCCGTCTAAAGGTTATAGAAGAGGAGGTTCTCTCTGACTTGTTTGGTGATTATGGCGGACATTTGTGAGTTTTTAGCATGGGGTTTTTACCTGTACAACATGTTCTTTTGTCACATTCTTTTTTTTTCCTTCTTCGGCTCTGGTTCACTGAAGGAAAAGAGAGAGAGCTTCCTGCTGTGTTTCTTAATAAGACAAGTCTAGCGAGAAAGCGACAGCATTGTTTTGATACAGCAAATGCTGAATTCTCGTCTTACTAAAGTAAACTCGGTGTTCTGTGGTCGGTGTGGAACTCTGGAAGTAAGAGCTGATTAAGTCAATTCCACAGATTGATCAATTCCAGATCTTCAAGGGTTGTAGAGAGTTTCCTTAAAAGGGCTTCTATTGGCTCAGGGGTATGTCGCTAACCTACTAAGAAGTCTCAATGTGTCTATTATATTTTGTTTCCCTTTCCTCTTGGTTTGATAAATAAGCTGTAGAAAGGGGGGTTTATAAACAATTTCATCGCCTTGAAAGACAAATACCAATGGCGGATGGCATTCCAGTACGGCGCTTTCTTGGATACTTTAGTATTAGGCTTTTCATCATCAGTACTATCAGTTACGTAAGAGTCCTTCTCCAAAGACTAACTATCTGGCTCGTGAATCTGGGTTTTCATGGTCAGCGGCTAATACCCTTTTTTAAATAAACCCTAAAAGCCGTAAAAAGGTATAAAAGACCTAGATTTCCCTAGAATCCTATCTAAAAAAAATTCTGATTCTCTTGTAGCAGACTATACCGTTTCTTAAAACCTGAAATCACCGTGTTGATATTGCCTATGTAATGCTGCTAGATATAAGTAGCCAAAACAAATAGTAAGGCATAGCAATGTAAGTGTTCAGCTCGCAGCAGTAAGAACCCGTTCTATGAATATTGCTTTTCAATATTTTTTTTCACTTCAATTTGTTTTCTTTTGATTGCAGTGATGTAGTGATGAGTAATAGGTTTATTTTAATTTCTTTCCCAGTATATGCTTTGATTCGAAATTACAGATCATACGTCTTGTCTCATGGTGATCATGGCAAACCCCGATAGAGACACCAGCTTCAAAACACTTAAACTATCACCTTCATTTTGGAAAGCAGTTCTGATTAACTGAGTATTGGTTTGATTTTTGTTTCAAGCCTACAGTTAAAGCAAGTATTCAATGCAATTCGTTATATGCTTAGGTCATTTATCATTTATCATTGGCGGGGGGAGGGATGGTCAAACTTCAATCCCGTAGAGTTTCATCCAATCATAATCAGTAGCCTCATCACCCTTCTCCATGAGTTTCACCAGCTCATTATCCTTTTCATCGTATTCACCAGCATTACTAGCCAGGATCTTCACTGTCTTGATATTAATGGTCATATCCTTGAAGATCTCAAACTTCTTGAGTTGTTCCAGCTGAAGCCTTATCGTCTCATCTAGAGTGGTTATATCCTTCAAAGAGTCAATGTTTGTGATAATATCTGGCTTTCTGGATGGTCTGGAATCGAACTTTGGTTTGAGACTGATCAATCTCAGTTTGGTATCGTCTTCCAGATCTTGTCTTGTTAGGATTCTTCGATGCTTTGGGATGTCTTCTATCACAGATTCAACTTTCTCTTGTTTAATAATCGCAGATTGTGATCTTGTCCTTGGCATATTTCCCTCCCGAGTTGTTGCTAGTCCGTGGTCCTATGGTTGGGCAAACCAGTGTATTGTGTGAAACAGACAATAAATTTTTTTTAATGAGATGTGTCCCCTTCCGATTCTCAACAAATTGTGTCAACTCTCGGAATTAACCGGAATTCATGGTAGTTTTTGATTTATCTTGTACCCAATTTTGTCCAAATTAATTTATTGATCTTAGAGGGAAATCGGTCCATTAGGGCCTCATTATATAGGAAGGCCCTCTTCACAATCATAGCGATATTTTTGTACTGAATTCAGTGCTTTTTCAGGCAGTTCCTATCCATCGCGTCTGTGTTTGTTAACGTTCCGTCCTATTCTCGGCCGAGTGAAGATATTGTTGACAATATTAAGCATCTTCCAGTAGCTCTCCTACACTCAACTTTAAGGGATTTTCACTGGAAAGTGATGCCCGTGGGGTTTTGCAAGATTCTCTTCAAAATCATACTGACGTAGCAAGACAATTTGTTAAAATTACGTTTGATTATAATATTAAGATAGGAATATCTGCGTTTTATTTTTTTAAATATATAATCCTAACAGCTATACAACTGATCCTTTTAATATTATTAATTTTAATATTTATAATTGAGATAAATACATGATACTAAAAATTGTACTGTAAACGTCGTACTGTTCTTCGGATTCTTTCAAGGCATAATAAAGTGAAGGGATTGGAGAATTATGGTCTAACTTCTAATAATGGCTTATAGTCTATACATCACAGAAATTCTAGAAAGTTGGTTGTTGTGGGGGAGATTCTTAGAGAAATAACAGGGATTGAAATTGATACGACTTAGGCTGAAACACTGGAGGCTTCAGTTTCAACCAGATCTAGCTATTTTCAAAGATAAATCAAGTGCAAAACGTAAGTAGCTCCCACCAGACAGACATGCAAAATAATTCATAAAAATCCGATATAGTGTAACGGCTAGCACGGTTCGCTTTCACCGAGCAGACCGGGGTTCGACTCCCCGTATCGGAATATTTTTTGTTCACTCTTTTCCTGAAAAAAAAGTGTGAAATATAACACAAATAAAGAGGTGCAATTGGCCAGTATGACAATGGTCTTTTCATGACGAAGTGTGGTGAGTCGCGTGTGTTATTCCCATTTTTAGGGTTGCCTTTTTGAAGCAATTTCCTTCGAGACAAGAAAGAATATTGTTAAAATTACCAAAACCAAACAATTAAAGAAAAACGTTACCGTTTTTGAGGTGGAATTGCAGATTCACTTGATGTCATACCCTGAAATAGAACCAGATGGCTCACTTATACTTGCCTGGCAAGTGAAGAGTACGTTTAGAATCCTTGGAATATTGGAAATTCTGGTACTAACGTTTCCACAGATCGGCATGTTCTGGTCATTGGTGGGGGTGAAGTTGCTGCAAGTAGAATCTATCATTTGTTGAACGCTAATGCTAAAGTCACTGTAATCTCCCCATCGTTAAACGATGAAATCAAAGAACGACACTCCAGAGGTTTCCTATACGCCTTTCACGAACGTGCATTTGTGGAGTCTGATCTGGATCTGTATGCTGATGTTGTTCCTAAACCTGAACTGAAAGAGTACAACATTGAAGAATACAAGGCTTTAGACTCTTACATCGCAGCTACAAAGTTTGAAATGGTTCTAGTAGCAATTGATGACCCTGTGGAATCCAAGAAGATCTATTACCAAGCGAAATCAAGAAACCTGAACGTCAATATTGCTGATGTCCCACCTCTTTGTGATTTCTACTTTGGTGCTATATTTCGTAAAGGTGATTTACAAATAATGGTTAGTACAAATGGCCAGGGCCCAAGAATGGCTAGGCTCATCAAAGACAAGATCGGCGAGATTTTTGATTATGAAGTTGACAAAACCATCAGAAACATAGGTAATGTGAGGAAATCGTTGAGAAAGAAATGCCCGGGTGGTGATAATGACAGTATCAAGCTGAGAATGGAATGGATGACAAAAGTGACTGATAGTTACAGTTTTAAGGAATGGAGTAAGATCACTACTCCAGATGAGATTGTGGAATTTTTCCCACAGTATCCTCCAAAGTTTGAGAAGTTATCCTTTACCAAGTAATTAATAACAATACAAAATGAAGTTAATAGTATTGTATATAGAGGTCATGATTTGAATAACAAACAAATAAAAGCGAATGATTATAACCTGTAACAAAAACATAAGATCAAAATAAAAACACAAAACAACAAACAAAAAATATATAGAGGCAAAAAAAGGTACTTTTCTTTCCTACTCTGTCGTCAATTATAACTAATTTAGACACCAACGAACCAAAAATCAACAACAGCAATAACAACAACACACTCCAACAGACGGTGAATAAATCAATAATCAATAACAAAAATATAACAATAAACTTGAAACTCCCATTAATGAAAAATAAAATAACAAAACAACGACAACGACAACAATAAAAATTAAAGAACTAGTAAAACTTTAGTTCAATGAATCCAGCTTACCGGCTATGGCGGCTCTGTACATCTCCTTTAGTTTACTCCCGTCTTTTTCATCACTGGAGGAACCACCACCAGTACCAACTTCATCTGGAGAAGCACTCTTAGAATCATCATGTTGAGAGGCAGGAGCTGATTGAGTTTGTTGAGGGTCTTGTTGGAATTGATCATATTGGAAAACTTTTTCATTTGGTAAATAGTAAAGATTGTTGACATTTGGATCAGATTGAGCAAAGTTGTTGTTCAATTGAGGATCTTGTTGTAAACTGTATGGATCATCGCTTAAGGAAACAGCTGCCAATTGGTTTTCTAATGATAAACCTTGGTTGAGTTGAACATGTTGGCTTAATGGGGGTTGAGAAATTGGTTGGACACCAGCAACTGCCAAGGCAGCCATTTGTGATCTTTGATTGTTTTGTTGACGGCCCCAGCTCAGACGAACACGAGAACCACCGATCTGGAAGCCTTGCATACCTGCAATAGCAGCTTCAGCATCTTCTCTCTTTTCAAACCTGATAAAACCACAACCTTTACCAGGTGGAATCTTGACATGTAAGATGTTACCAAATGGTTGAAACAACGCAGATAAAGTGTGTTCAGCAACACCGGAGGCTAAGCCACCAACAAAGACAGTGGTGTTATTTGGATCACTGTATGGTAGTTGTTGTATTTGGGAACCAACTGGTGGAGGAATTGAATTGATATTTGAGGATGGCGGGATAGGACCAGAGTTTTGAGATTGAACTGGAGAACCATCTGGATTGAAACCAGGAGGGAATTGTGATGGAGGTTGTTGTTCTGGGTGATAGAATTGTAATGGTGGTGGGATTTGTTGGAATTGATACATCAACATATCGTTGTTTTGACCAACTGGTGATTGCTGTTGTTGATATTGATTGAATTGGCCAGGTGGAGGTGGTTGTTGAAATTGGTTAGAGCCAGCACTTAGTGGAGCAGGTGGAACACCTGGGTGAATTTGAGCACCTTGAGGCGGATTCAATAGACCCAAGTTGTTCAAGTTGTTATTACCAGCCATGTTTCTTGGGGTAGCAAGAGCAACTCTCAATGGTCTACCAGCACACCAGACGCCAGACATTTCATTCAAGGCACGGGTTCTGTCTTCCTCATCACTAAAACGAACAAAACCGAAACATCTTGAAGTACCAGTGATTGGGTCTGTCATAACTCTGACAGTCTTGACAGATTTGTAATGGGTTTGGAACAATGCTAGAAGGTGGGCTTCAGTGGTGGATGGGGATAAATCACCAACGAATAAAGAATATTCAGGTGATTGTGGGATAGGTGAGGATAAAGTGGCACCAGAGGCCCAGTTTAATCTAAATAATCTGTTGGTGTTTGGGATTTGAGAACCATTCAAACTCAAGGCATTCTTAGCATCGTCATAGCTTTCAAATTCAATAAAACAGTAACCAGCATGGCCAGTGTTTAGAGTGGCAGCAGGGGTGCCCTTTTTAGCCTTGATCAACTTCACCAAGACTCTTTTACCCAAGGAAGACCACAAATTTATTATGGACTCCTCATCAGACCAAGGGTCTAGATCACCCATCCATAAGGTTCTTGGTGGGGAGGATGAAGTGGAGCTGGTGGCGTTTGGTGGGTTTGGGACAGGCAATGGAGCTAGGTAGTCTTGACCAGCTAATTGAACAACTTGTGGTTGAATCTGATCGCTAGAAGTCTGCTGTTGCTGTTGCTGTTGCTGTTGCTGGGCCTGGGTGTCCGGAGAAGGAGCCTTCACCTGGTTTAACTGAGGCTGGGATTCTTCAAAGTTTGACATGGGAAAAAAAGTGATGCAAAATAGGATGGAGTTTAGGAATTCAAGTGGTTGCAAAAGATGGAATGAAAAGAACTTGACACAGAAACAAGAGAACACAAAACGGGAAACAATGAGCAGAAATTAAAGACTAACAACCTAGAACTTGTCTCATATAGCTAGGAGCAAAACTCGACAACTTTCTTTCAATGGGTAAAAAACCTTCAGAAAATCAATACACAAATCAGTTTCGAAAGGCAAATGTAAAAAAGGCCAAAACAAACGGGAAAAACGGGACAAATAACGGACACTAAAGGAAAAAGTGACACAGAAGACAATTGGAACGTTTAGAACTAGCTTCTTAAAGGAAATTGGACAAATTTGGCGAGTTCCTTGAATAGCCCATTAGTGGGTCCCAAGTGGAAAAACTTTTTGAACTTGAAATTTTTTTGTTGGAAGAAGGCAAAAAAAAAAATCAAAATGAGAAAGGACGAAAAGACATAGAACCTTAAAAACACGGGACACCAGAAGACGAAAACCTTAAAGTCCGAAAAGGAGGACAAACGAAAAAAGAAAATCAATGGCTAAATGATGCGCTGGTGGAGCTCCCAGGGTACTCTAACATGATAAAATGCATCAGTATATTACTCTCGCTAAATTTGATGGATCGCCTTGAGTACACTTTCCTTCTATTTTTGGCACAGTTGCGCTTTTGGAGACAGAGACGCGTAAATTCTATTTTTAAATTGTCAGGGGATTCGTGTAACTTTTGTGTAACTTTTCGCGGTGTATTGTCTAAAACTAGATATGACCGCGAGACAAATCGGGCTCCTGCATATTTGATGTTATATCGGGACACAATAAAGTGTGAATGATCAAAGACGTAGGGAAGAAACGGAAGTTATTGTGAGGAAACAGGAAGAGCTGTATTAGAAAACACCACCGAAAAGAGATGCGGTGTGTCAGGTGCTTTGTCAGGTGCTTGAAACCCCCCTGCTGAAGCACACGAATGCCAGCATCTGTGTACCGCGACACATGAGAAGAAGAACTCGGTTTTGACAGGTTTTGTTTGGTGCTTTGCTAAATTCTTCTTCACTCTACCGAGCTCTGGAGATTGGACTTATAGTTTTTACACTCTAGCACAAGAGCCTAGCCTATTGGCCCCAGACCAGTTACCATAGAGAGCCAGATCTTCACACAATACCGCTAAAAGAGACATCTTGGACTTTCCCTGATGGATCTAAATTTTTCTTTCTTGAACAGAAAAACAAGTTTCCTTACATAGAAGAAGAAGAGGAATTAGTTGACGAAGAAAGTGTTACAAATTCCCCCCCTGCAAGTCATGCAGCCAACAGCCCAAGATGCTTCGATGCCCATATTTGGCGCTGATCCTTCCCATAATATTCCCGACCCATCATCCACAAATGTAGCTTCATGCCGTTCGTTGGTCAATTACTTTAGAGGAACAAAGAAAAAGAAAAGCAGACATTTTTATTTTGACGGCTGGAGTTTTTTCGCGCATGCAGGACAAAAAATTTTCTGGGAGACTGAGACTCTGTCATCCATCTTTTTGGGACAAACGTTTTGTTCAACCAGTATATAATGGCGTAAAAGTAGCATAACTACGCAAACTTAGCCGAAAATGAGGTTCAAATGTAGACAACACATAGGTGCACAGAGTTTTTATCACAGATTGAAAAAAAAAATTAACAAAAATTATTTCAAAAAAATTTGCTCCACGGCAGGTTCGAACTGTCGACCTTCAGATTATGAGACTGACGCTCTACCGACTGAGCTAGTGAAGCCAAATTCATGCTCAGATGGAAAGACCGGAAACCTCGACATAACGTCCTGGTAGGGTTCACAGTCTTAGTTCTTGGACTCTAAAATCTCTTCAAGTCTCTTCATATTATAGGTTATATACCCAAAAACGTTTTCATACTCTCTCAATTTATCTAAGGGCCATTTGACCAAAACTTTCACGATTTATATTGATCAAATTGCGTAATTACTTTTGCTGACCTAACAGATGATAAGGTAATTTCTGAAAATCAATATCTGTTTCCATTGAAATATCTCTTTTTGACACACTATTTTTTCGTTTATTCCTTTTAATCTGCCTTATAGATATTTCAAACTGCATTATGGGTAACTCAGCCTCTTCACCAAAGGTCACTGCACAGGACAGATCCGTTTTACAACTCAAAGTTCAAAAGGATAAGCTTACGAAATACCAAAAGAGCACAAATGTGCTAATTAAGAACGAAGAAGCGCAAATTAGGAAATACTTGAGACAGGGGGACAAAAACAGTGCTAAGTTACTCTTGAAGAGAAGCAAATACCAGAGGACATTATTGGAGAATATTGGAGACCAAATTTTGAACTTAGAGAATATGATTTCGAACATTGAGTTCAAATTGGTTGAAAAGGAATTCTTGAAAGGTCTAACGAATGGTAATGAGATCTTGAAGAAGTTGAACAATGAGATGAAAGTCGAAGATGTGGAGAAACTAGTGGAAGAAGTCCAAGAGAACATTGCATACCAAGAAGAGATCGATCAAGTGCTCTCCAATTCTTTGATTGGGAAGGATATTGAAGATGAAATCGATGAAGAGTTGACTGCTCTAGAAAAGGAAGTTGTAGGAAAGAAAGAAGCTGTACCAGACCTACCAACAATTCAGGGGCTACCTAAGATCAAAGACGAGTCCTTGAAGCAAAAGGTGAAGACGGAGAAGACGTCAGAAGAGAAGAGAACAGCATTGTTAGCATGATTTTTTGTTAGTTTATACAGGTGATACATTCATTGTTGGTGTAGATAGAGTCTTGGAAATTTCAGTCCAACAATGTCCTTTCAAATAAGAGAAGTCCTGTTTATAATTTAGCTTAACAACAATACGAGAATTTCGAAACTTGTTAATGTGTGGCAAATTAAAACCTATATACAATCATAACTATTCAAGAATTTACAAGATGAACCTTTTTTTCCAAGGCAAAGTTCTTATTAAATCAAGAACTTAACCATTCCAAGAATTCTGGTGTAAAGTAACTAATGATCAATCTAGCACCAGCTCTTAAGAAACCATTGTGCGCCTCAAAAGCAATGCTCTTCAAGTCACAAATACCCTTCTCAGCAGCAGCGTGTAGCATAGCGTATTCACCACTGACATGGTAAGCACAGACTGGATAATCCTTGCAAATTTCAGTAGCATCAGACATCACATCCAAGTAAAAAGTTGAAGGTTTGACAATAATACCATCGGTACCTTCTTCCAAGTCTCTTCTCAAGGCACGACGAGCTAGACCTCTACCTGCAGATGGTAATTGATAGCGACGTCTGTCTCCTTGGCCTGGACTAGAACAAGCAGCATCTCTGAATGGACCATATAAATTCCCACTGAATTTGGCAGAGTAGGACATAACAAAAGTCTTGTGAGACAAATCATTGTCAATCAGTCCTTGTTTGATAGCACGGATACGACCATCGATCATATCTGAAGGGGCGACACAGTCGACACCAGCTTTAGCATAATTCACAGCGACAGCAGCAATTCTTCTAACTGATTCCCTTCTGTTGATGGTACCATCTTCGAATAACACACCACAGTGACCATGAGAAGTGTATTCACATAGACAGACATCGGCAAGAATGTATAAGTCTGGAAACTTAGCCTTTAAAGCCTTTGTGGCCTTGATAACAGGGCCTTCTGGATCATCAGCATTAGTACCAATTGGATCTTTGGCACCTTCCTTCAAAGGGACACCAAAAAGAATAACAGAGCGTAGACCCTTAGAGACCAAGGTTTCGACAAATGGAATAACTTTTTTGACACCCCATCTCTTGACATTTGGCAGAGAATCGATGGTGGCTTCGTCATCATCGTTATCAGAGATGAACAGTGGATAGATAAACATGTTCTTGGTCAGCTGTCTCTCGGCCTGCCATTCTCTGGTGAGCTCGTGTGCGTAACCACCAGCAAGAATGCTGCTGATTTGGGTTGGGTCCTCGTCTAGAAACTGAGCTTTATGGGTCATTTTGGCAGTGGCCCTCTAAAAGGTTGGAGTAGTAGTTTAGCTTTTTCGAAAGTGACAGATTTTTTTTCAGTGACAAAATTTGAACCAAACCAAACAAAGCAACTCCATTGAAAGTCTCAATACAGCAAAAAAAATGTCCTGTGAAAACGAACACCACACCCATTCACGCTCACATTCAGTCAGCAATGGCGATGGTCATCATGGTCATGGTCATGACCATGACCATTCTCCTCCCATTCCAACGAGCTCTGTACAATCTTTGAGACAATATATCGATTTTGACAAGTTAACTGCCTTGAATATCGAACAACCAAACTCATCTCTACAGAAAGTATTCAAGGAACAAGAGAACAAGTATCAGCTCTCAGGGTACATACAATCAGATGCAGATGCCCAGTTCATTCTCAATATTCCATTCACGGGGAATGTTAGACTTCATTCAATCATCCTAAGAACGGACGGGAATCCTGAACGTTGCCCAAAGATCATCAAACTTTACAAGAATAACAAGAGCATCGACTTTGACAATGAGACTAAACCAATATATACCATTGAACAGCCACAAGTGGGTCCACTAAGTGCCGAGTCAGAAGACTTATCAGATAACTTTGCTGAACATCACCTCCCTAGATCATTATTCCAATCCACTACTCAATTGACGCTGTTTGTGACAGATAACTGGCAAGATGATGAAGATGAGCAGACAAGGGTTTACTACATCGAGTTGAGAGGCCAGTTTACTAGCCCATTGTCTAAGGAGCCTGTTATTACACTGTATGAGGCTGCTGCTAATCCAGCTGATCACAAGACCTTGCTGGAGAATACTGTCAAACATAGCATCTGATTGACCCTACTTTGTTTAGTGGATAGCATAACTTTTATTTCAAATTTTGTAGTATTCGAGAGACAAGGAGTCTAGACTTTAGTCTTTAACTTCCAAAGTCTTCCATAAAGTTTTTTTTTGGTCCAGTGACTTGGTCTCGAGTCTCAAAGTTCTAGGAAGTTAGGCGAAATTACCTTTTTTTTTGTACAATTTAATTTTCCAACTAAAAAGTTTTTGTGTCACAGTTTTCGCATGTTAAAGGGAGACTGACTTAGAGACAAGTTGTTGATTATTTACCTTTGGACAAACCTTAAATGTGCCAGAAATTAAGTATTACTATGGTGACTTGTCTAAATGACTGATATGTCCCAACTGGCATCTCAGACTCTTTTGAAGCCCTTCCCTTAAATACAAAACTAAATCTGAATGTCCCTGACTTCTCTCTTGGTTAAAATTGAATATTGTCATGTGAATTTTTTTCTCTTTTAACTCCTTTTTCAATTTTCTAGCCTGTGACTTCTTTTAATTAGTTAATTAAATTTTGCAAAAAAGAAAAAAATGGCCAAGAAAAAATTTATATAAAGTCATTGCCCATTCCAATTTCTGTTTTTTTTAAAGTCAATTCGAACACTTGATCAATCCCAATCGAACACCAACCACAATGCCATACGCCTTACCAGAATCACACAGAAACCTTGTCGAAGGTCACCTAAAAGACACCGACCCAGAAGTTGAAGCTATCATCAAGGATGAAATCGATAGACAACGTCACTCAATTGTGTTGATTGCTTCTGAAAACTTCACCTCCACCGCTGTTTTCGATGCTTTAGGTACTCCAATGTCCAACAAATACTCTGAAGGTTACCCAGGTGCCAGATACTACGGTGGTAACGAACACATTGACAGAATTGAAATCTTGTGTCAGCAACGTGCTTTAAAGGCCTTCAACTTGACCGAAGACAAATGGGGTGTTAACGTCCAGACCCTATCAGGTTCTCCGGCCAATTTGCAAGTTTACCAAGCCATTATGAAACCACATGACAGACTGATGGGTCTAGATTTACCACACGGTGGTCACTTGTCCCATGGTTACCAAACCGACTCCAGAAAGATCTCCGCTGTTTCTACTTACTTTGAAACCATGCCATACAGAGTTGATCTAGAAACTGGTATCATTGACTACGACACTTTAGAAAAGAACGCCATCCTATTCAGACCAAAGGTCTTGGTTGCTGGTACCTCTGCTTACTGTCGTTTGATTGATTACAAGAGAATGAGAGAAATCGCTGACAAGGTTGGAGCTTACTTAGTTGTTGACATGGCCCACATTTCAGGTTTGATCGCTGCTGGTGTTATCCCATCTCCATTCGAATACGCTGATATCGTCACCACCACCACCCACAAATCTCTAAGAGGTCCAAGAGGTGCCATGATCTTCTTCAGAAGAGGTGTCAGATCCGTTAACCCAAAGACTGGTAAGGAAATCTTCTACGACTTGGAAAACCCAATCAACTTCTCTGTGTTCCCAGGTCATCAAGGTGGTCCACACAATCATACTATCACCGCTTTGGCCACTGCCTTGAAACAAGCCGCTACCCCAGAATTCAAAGCTTACCAAGAGCAAGTTTTGAAGAACGCTAAAGCCTTAGAAGAAGAATTCCAAAAATTGGATTATAAACTAGTCTCAGATGGTACTGACTCACACATGGTTTTAGTCTCTTTAAGAGACAAGGGTATCGATGGTGCTAGAATCGAAACCGTTTGTGAAAACATCAACATTGCTCTAAATAAGAACTCTATCCCTGGTGACAAATCTGCTTTAGTTCCAGGTGGTGTTAGAATCGGTGCCCCAGCAATGACCACCAGAGGTTTAGGCGAAGATGACTTCAAGAAGGTTGTTAACTACATTGACTGGGCCGTCAAATACGCCATCAAAGTTCAACAATCCTTACCAAAGGAGGCCAACAGATTAAAGGATTTCAAAGCCGAAATTGCTAAAGGTTCTGACGAAATCACCAAGACTAAGCAAGAAATTTATGAATGGGCTGGTGAATTCCCATTATCCACTTAGATATCATCAATGGTTTTTGTTAATATTTTTATGGGTTTCATTTTCAACAGGGTTAACCCAAGTTTAGTTCGAGTTCAACAATTGAGCTTTTAAGATTGATTTCATTAATTGAATGTTATCTACAAATGGCATTGTGAGATCTCTTTATTAAGTTAGATGTTTAGCTAAATGTTATATGTTTTAGTATATAGTACTATTAGGGCTAAAATGGCGTGATGGTGAAAGTAAAGAGTACTTCGTGGAAAGGTTTTTTTCCGAGTAGCATGCTATATAATGCTTGAAACATTTTCTTATCACGATTGCTTTGAACGAATGGTGCATATTCTGCAAAGAGTAGGAGACCTTCAGTTAATACCACACAACAAAGGATCTGGGTCGCCAGAATCAACATAATTTCTTGATTAATTAGTTTTGTATTTAAAGTTTCTTTCAAGTCATCAACTTTTCGTTCAATTTCTGAATTGCCAATAGTGGCCTTTTGTTTTCGGTGGAAGTAGTCCAGTGCTTTGACTGCTCTTAGTCTTGGCGCCAAAAGAATAAGGCTAGGAAGGATGTTCAACAAATAGGACAACAATAACGATAGGCACAAACATGCTCTAACAATGGTATCCGTATAATTGTCTAACACAATAAAGATGTATATGATTTGAATCATAAAAAAGCAACATGAGGTTATGAAAGGTGAAATCAAATCAATTGAATTGATGCCGTATTTTATCTTGTCTGAAACATGGATTAGAGGTGGCAACCATAATAGGAACTTCAAGTTCATGAGACTCAGTGTAATGATATGTAGAGCACTTTTCGGGAACTCTTCTTGATCGGAATTGGCATCCCCTTTGGATACCTGCCACATTAGGAAACATAGAAGAACGTACAGAACAAGTTTGAGTATTACCAATATGGAAATCTCTATGATATCCCATGTGTTAATTTCAGTGGTTAAAAAATGTGATAAAAATCTCTCGATTTTGGAGCCAATCGGGTAGGGTTTGATCCAGTCTTGTTTGTAGAAAGTCAATTTTGGTAGCATATAGATAGAGACATACTTGTAGGTTGTCTTTAATAATATCAAATTATTGTGATAATTACCATCTTGCTCATTGGGAACATGGTAGTTAAGATTCATAACTAGTGAATTTGTCATGGTGGTGACCATATTCTCAGAATTATTGAGGTACCTCAATGGCTTTGCCAACCTTAAATCATTGGTTATAATAGAGTGCCATGGGGATAGTGGCAGACATATCATTTTGGGTTTAAAACCCGAGATTTTTATTCCCACAAATATTCCGTTTTGATCATTTTGGCTTAAAGGGCTTCCATAGTTTAAGCCCTCCTCAATGTCATGTGTGGCATCGTGTAGAGCAGTTCTGTACTCAGAGTAGGAAATCCTTGTATAAGTGGCCAACGGATTCGCAAATCTCAAAAATTTGAAAAACAGGGCTTGATCTCTAGGAAGTCGCCACTTTTCTTCATCCAGAGCGGAGTAATCATCTTCCTCTCTATTGGCAAGATCCTCAGCACCAGGAGCAGCGGCATTGGCGTTATCCAGGTTCTCATCAGCGTTTGGAGGTTGTTCTGCAGCTCCAGCATCACCATCAGCAGCACCATCAGCCCTACCGGTACCACTACCATCAGGAGGATCAATGACTAAGGCTCCTTCATGTTGTGCTTCTTCCAGGGTATTGGTGTTTGAAGGGACAGCACTTTGTATGCTGTTGGCGTCCGTTTCCCGCGTTTCTCTGGAGGATTGGGCAAGTCTTGAAGATGACGACGCTGGGCGGCGATGTCTCAATGTCGATTCAGCGGAGTCACTCATTGGAAGCTGGAGATTAACACTGGAATCTTGTGTAAGGGTGAAATTGATGAAGATTTTCTGGGAGATCTTAAAGAGTTTATATCGAGTGCCCATACCGAGAAACAACTCGGCAAAA